>CM033476.1:319026997-319408349 GCA_019447015.1 Hymenochirus boettgeri
AGTTTTTCTTCTTCTCCAATAAGGATCGAAGGGCATAGGATTCTGGAAACAGAAAATGTTCCATTGTTTCTTTTCTGGCTTGGAAAAGACAAAAGGCCAAAATCCTACCATTACAGAATGACCGCAAACACGGAGCATGGAAATATTCCAGTGCTTACCCCCCAAGATCACCCCTTTAAAGTTACATTATCTTAAATAGGGACACTAACCTACCCTTCAACAAACCCCTTTAAATAGAGACAATTACCTACCCTCCAACCTTCTCCTTTAAAAGGGACACTAACCTCCCTCCAACCTTCCCCTTTAAATAGGGACACTAACCGACCCCAACATTCCCATTTTAATAGGGGCACTAACCTTCCCCAACATTCCCCTTAAATAGGGACACTAATCTACCCTCCAACATTCCCCTTTAAATAGGGCACTAACTTCCCTCCACATGGCCCTTAAATAGGGACACTATCTACCCTCCAACATTCCCCTTTAAATAGGGACCCTAACCTACCCTCCACATTCCCTTTAAATAGGTACACTAACCTACCCTCCAACATTGCCCTTTAAATAGGGACACTAATCTACCCTCCAACATTCCCCTTTAAATAGGGACCCTAACCTACCCTCCAACATTCCCCTTTAAATAGGTACACTAACCTACCCTCCAACATTCCCCTTTAAATAGGGACCCTAACCTACCCTCCAACATTCCCCTTTTAATAGGGACCCTAACCTACCCTCCAACTTCCCCTTTAAATAGGGACAAACAACCTCCTCCACATGCCCTTTAAATGGACACTAACTCTACCCCCAACATTCCCCTTTAAATAGGGACCCTAACCTACCCTCCAACCTTCCCCTTTAAATAGGTCACTAACCTACCCTCCAACATTCCCCTTTAAATAGGGACCCTAACCTACCCCCAACATTCCCTTTATAGGGGACCCTAACCTCCCTCCAACATTCCCCTTTAAATAGGACACTAACCTACCCTCCAACATTCCCCTTTAAATAGGAACACTAACCTACCCTCCAACATTCCCCTTTAAATAGGTTCACTAACGTACCCTCCAACATTTCCCCTTTAAATAGGTCACTAACCTACCCTCTAAATTCCCTTAAATAGGGTACACTAACCTACCCTCCACATCCCCTTTAATAGGTCCACTAACCTACCCTCTAACATTCCCATTTAAATAGGACACTAACCTACCCTCCAACA
Source organism: Hymenochirus boettgeri (assembly GCA_019447015.1). NCBI lineage: Eukaryota > Metazoa > Chordata > Amphibia > Anura > Pipidae > Hymenochirus > Hymenochirus boettgeri. Next base: position 319,028,214 of record CM033476.1, read on the forward strand.
TTCCCCTTTAAATAGGGTACCTCCTCAATCCCCTTATAATTGGGACACTAATCTACCCTCCAACATTCCCCTTTAAATAGGGACCCTAACCTACCCTCCAACATTCCCCTTTAAATAGGTTCACTAACGTACCCTCCAACATTCCCCTTTAAATAGGTTCACTAACCTACCCTCTAGCATTCCCCTTTTAATAGGTAACACTAACCTACCCTCCAACATTCCCCTTTAAATAGGTACACTAACCTACCCTCTAACATTCCCCTTTAAATAGGTTCACTAACGTACCCTCCAACATTCCCCTTTAAATAGGTTCACTAAGGTACCCTCCAACATTCCCCTTTAAATAGGTTCACTAACCTACCCTCTAACATACCCCTTTAAATAGGTACACTACCTACCCTCTAACATTCCCCTTTAAATAGGTACACTAACCTACCCTCTAACATTCCCCTTTAAATAGGTTCACTAACGTACCCTCCAACATTCCCCTTTAAATAGGTTCACTAAGGTACCCTCCAACATTCCCCTTTAAATAGATACACTAACCTACCCTCCAACATTCCCCTTTAAATAGGGACCCTAACCTTCCCTCCAACATTCCCCTTTAAATAGGTACACTAACCTACCTCCAACATTCCCCTTTAAATAGGGACCCTAACCTACCCTCCAACATTCCCCTTTAAATAGGTTCACTAACCTCCCTCTAACATTCCCCTTAAAATAGGTACCCTACCTACCCTCTACATCCCCTTTAAATAGGTAACAACTACCTACCCTCTAACATTCCCATTTAAATGGGACACTAACCTACCTTCCAACATTCCCCTTTTAATACCATCCAACGTTTTCTCCTTTAAAGGCTATGTCCACCCGAAAATAACTTTTTAATATGATGTTTCCCCCAAGTCCCCCAGCCCCAACCGCATCATTTTTTTTTTCAGAAAGCCCCCCAAACTCTTACTTACCTCCCCTCGATCCTCGCCGCACTGCCGGCCCTCTTGCTTGCGAGAATGCAAGCAAGGGGCGGGACCGGCAGTCGCGTCTGTGATTGGCTGAGTGGCAGCCAATCACGGACGCGCTGCCGTCATTCAGTGCAGCGAGGAAAGCGGAGGGTAAGTAAGAGTTTGGGAGACTTTTTTTAAAAAAAAAACATGCGGTTGGGGCTGGCGGACATGTGGGACACAATATTAAGGGGGATTTGAGCTAGGGGAGGGATAGTAGAATGGGAGGGAGAGGGATGGGGGAGGGATAGGGAGGGGGAGGGAGGGGGGAGAAGGCTGCAGCACGCATGGCAGAATCTCTGGAGGCCAGGTAGCAGGCAGTGTCCTATATGGACCTGTGGCCTCCTGGTTGGGCCAGTTTTTTGGAACTTTGGGGGGGGGGGACTACAGGAGAACCAGATGGAGTTGGGATGTGAGGTAAGGATTAAACTACCCTACATGGTGGGGCCAGTAGTTGGGGGGATTATAGTTTTGGGGGTGGACATTCCCTTTAAATGGGGACACTATAGAGAAATACATTACACAGGGCTGTGCTAAGATCAGGGTCACTTTGTTATCCTCCCCCTGCAGCTCTGCCCCACGTTGTTTCCTTTTTGTTCCTATTAAAGGGGAAAGTTGGAGGGTATGATTTACATTTACCATATCCTAAAATGCAGCACGAGGTACACAGGAGCTAATAGAAGGAGCTTTAAGATGATTCATTCATGTAAGTAAGTTGCATGTTACAAAACAAACCCTGCTGTTGGTATTGCAGGAAGATGGGAACCTTATAAAAAAATTAGTTTGGCTTTCTTCTTGGCATTTACCTGCAGACAATGGTAAAATCCTGTTCATACATCTATATCATACAAGTACCTGGAGAGCAGATACCAATATCTACCTTAGCGCTATCCATAAAGAACTGGTCTATTGAGTGTAGCAAATAATCAATTAACAGCACTACCAGTGGCCATGTTAGATTCCTGTTATCTGCTCTGTGATTGGACTGTCTGGAACTTTCTTTGTATCTAATTAACAGGTATATTCAATATTATTATTGTTATTGTGGTACCAATCTGACCATCAAGGTACCACAAATCTTCATTGTGGTTCTAACAAACTAGACGCCCATGTCTTAAAAACTGACATACAGTCACCATTACTCCCAGGGAGCTGCCACGCAGCACACCATGAAGTTGCCAGTGAGGGCCAGAAATGAATAAATAATGTATCAGAACACAGCAAAAGGGACATCCTGCTGCGACATAAACCAACAAACAATACAATATTCTTTTCATTTATTTCCCCTTCTCTATTTCAGTTATACCATGTGACTCATTGAAATAGAATAAGGGATAGGTGGACGCACTCACCCAATCACAATCCCCCCCTACCCCTAAACCTTCACCGAGCTGCGCACAACTGATCTTAACACTCTGACAGAGTCAATTACATTTCCAGGGCTTCACTGATATGTGAAAATTGACTAAGCATTCGGCGCTGTGAAAACCAGCTAGACCTTGAGGGACAGAATGCGATGTATTCTACCCTTCTATGTGCAACCAAAATCACCATGGAAACCGGTGGGCTTGCACCCTCCACCCCGATACGATCCTTTCAAAATCTTATTGTTTTCACCCTTTTCAAAACAGAACGAGGTGAGATAAAAATAATCACTTTGATGGTGAACTAAAGGCTCTCAAGCCCTAAGTTTAGATGTAATATGATTTGATGTTGTGACGCTGGTTGCTACGATATAATAAGGTGGGAGACTTGTAATACCCATCATACCTGGATATACATTGGATTAGATTGGGGGAATCAATTTTCGTATTATACAATTCTTCTTCTTCTGTGCAACAATTTCACAGATCTGCAGATTCACTTTATTATTCTCCCCCTGCAGCTCTGTACTAGTGTACCTATTAAAGGGGGAATGTTGGAGGGTATGTGTTTTCTAAAGTGTAACTATTAAAGGGGTATTGTTGGAGGGTATGTGTATCTATAGTGTAACTATTAAAGGGGTAATGTTTGGAGGGTTGTGTATCTATAGTGTAACTATTAAGGGGTAATGTTGGAGTGTATGTGTTTCTATAAGTGTAACTATTAAAGGGGTAATGTTGGAGGTATGTGTATCTATCAGTGTAAATATAAAGGGGTAATTTGGGGTAGGTGTTTCTATAATGTAACTTTAAGGGGGAATGTTGGAGTATGTGTTTCTATAAGTGTACTATTAAAGGGGTAATGTTGGGGGTATGTGTATCTATATTGTAAAATTAAAGGGGTAATGTTTGGAGGGTATGTGTATCTATAAGTGTAACTATTAAAGGGGTAATGTTGAGGGTTGTGTATCTATAGTGTAACTATTAAGGGGTAATGTTGGAGGGTATGTGTTTCTATAAGTGTAACTTATTAAAGGGGAATGTGTACGTATTGTTCTATAAGTGTAACTATTAAAGGTAAGTTTGGTATTGTTCTAAGTGTAACTATTAAAGGGTAATGTTGGAGGGTATGTGTTTCTATAAGTGTAACTATTAAAGGGGTAATGTTGGAGGGTATGTGTATCTATAGGTGTAACTATTAAAGGGGTAATGTTGGGGGTATGTGTATCTATAAGTGTAACTTTAAAGGGGGAATGTTGGAGGGTTGTGTATCTATAAGTGTAACTATAAGGGGTAATGTTGGAGGGTATTGTATCTATAGTGTTACTTAAAGGTATGTTGGAGGGTATGTGTATCTATAAGTGTACTATTAAGGGGTGATGTTGGAGGTGTGTGTTCTATTATTGTAACTATTAAAGGGGTAATGTTGGAGGGTATGTGTATCTATAATGTAACTATTAAAGGGTAATGTTGGAGGGTATGTGTTTTCTATAGTGTAACATTAAAGGGGAATGTTGGAGGGTATGTGTGTTTCTATAAGTGTAACTATTAAAGGGTAATGTTGGGTATGTGTATCTATAGGGTAACTATTAAAGGGTAATGTTGGAGGGATGTGTATCTATAGTGTAACTATTAAAGGGGTGAATGTTGGAGGTATGTGTTTCTATAATGTAACTATTAAAGGGGAATGTTGGAGGTATTTGTTTCTATAAGTGTAACTATTAAGGGTAATGTTGGGAGGTATGTGTTTACTATAAGTGTAACTATAAAGGGTAATGTTGGAGGGTATGTGTATCTATAAGTGTAACTATTAAAGGGTAATGTTGGAGGGTATGTGTTTCTATAAGTGTAACTATTAAAGGGGTAATGTTGGAGGATATGTGTTTCTATAAGTGTAACTAATAAAGGGGGAATGTTGGAGGGTATGTGTTTCTATAAGTGTAACTATTAAAGGGATAATGTCGGAGGGTATTAAAGGGGTAATGTTGGAGGGTATGTGTATCTATACGTGTAACTATTAAAGGGGTAATGTTGGAGGGTATGTGTTTCTATAAGTGTAACTATTAAAGGGTTAATGTTACACTTATGATGGTGTATCGATCAGTGTACTTTAAGGGGTAATGTTGGAGGGTTGGTGTTTCTATAAGTGTAACTATTAAAGGGGAATGTTGGGGGTATGTGTATCTATAGTGTAACTATTAAAGGGGGAATGTTGGAGAGTATATGTTAATCTATAAGTGTAACTATTCAAGGGGTAATGTGGAGGGTTATGTTTCTATAAGTGTCTCATTAAAGGGTAATGTTGGAGGGTATGTGTTCTATAAGTTGTACTCTATTAAAGGGGTATTTTTGGAGAGTATACATATGTGATCTATACGTGTAACTATTAAAGGGGAATGTTGAAGGGTATGTTTCTATAAGTTGTAACTATTAAGGGGTAATGTTGGAGGTATGTGTATTCTAAGTGTTACTGGTAAAGGGTGTAATGTTGGAGGGTATGTGTATCTTATAAGTGTACTATGAAGGGTGATGTTGGGGGTATGTGTATCTATCATTGCTAACTTATTAAGGGTATGCGGGGAGGGTATGTGTATCTATAAAGTACACTATTAAGCGTAATGTTGGAGGTTGTGTTTTTCTATAAGTGTAACTATTAAAGGGCGTATGTTTGGAGGGTATGTGTTTCTATAATGTAACTATTAAAGGGTATGTTGGAGGGTATGTATCTATAGGGAACTATTAGAGGGGGAATGTTGGAGGTATGTGTTTCTATAATTGTAACTATTAAAGGGAATGTTGGAGGTATTGTTTTCTATAAGTGTAACTATTAAAGGGGTAATGTTGGAGGTGTGTGTGTTCTATAAGTGTAACTATTAAAGGGGTAATGTTGGAGGGTATGTGTATCTATAAGTGTAACTATTAAGGGGGAATGTTGGAGGTATGTTTTATATATAGTGTAACTATTAAACGGGGAATGTTGGAGGGTATGTGTTTCTTAATTGTAACTATTAAGGGGTAATGTTGGAGGGTATGTGTTTCTATAATGTAACCTATTAAAGGGTAATGTTGAGGGTATGTGTTTTATCAGTTGTAACTATTAAAGGGGGAATGTTGGAGGGTATGTGTTTATATAAGTGTAACTATAAAGGGGGAATGTTTGGAGGGTATATGTATCTATAGTGTAACTATGTAAAGGGGTAATGTTGGAGGGGTATGTGTTTTCTATAGTTTAACTATTAAAGGGAATGTTGGAGGATATATGTTCTATAAGTGTAACTTTTAAAGGGGTGATGTTGGAGGGTATGTGTTCTATAAGTGTAACTATTAAGGGTAATGTTGGAGGTATGTGTATCTTAAGTTAACTATTAAAGGGTATTTGGAAGGGTATGTGATCTATAAGTGTACTATTAAAGGGTACGTTGGAGGGTTGTGTTTCATAAGTGTAACTATTAAAGGGGAATGTTGGAAAGGTATGTGTATCTATAAGTGAACTTTAAAGGGATAATGTTGAGGGTATGTGTTTATCTAATAAGTGTAACTATTAAAGGGAATGTTTTAGGGTATGTGATCTATAATTGTAACAATTAAGGGTGAATGTTGGAGGGTATGTTTTCTATAAGTGTAACTATTAAAGGGTAATGTTGGAGGGTAGTGTTTTATATAAGTGTAACTATTAGGGGGATGTTGGGGTATGTGTTTATATAGTTAACTATTAAGGGTGGATGTTGGGGGGTATGTGTATCTAGTTGTAACTATTAAAGGGGGAATGTGGGAGGGTATGTTTTCTATAATTGTAACTATTAAAGGGGAATGTGAGGTATGTGTTTCTTAAGTGTAACTATTAAAGGGGTAATGTGGAGGGTATGTGTTTCTATAAGTGTAATATTAAAGGGGTAATGTTGGAGGGTATGTGATCTATAGTGTAACTATTAAAGGGGGAATGTTGGGGTATGTGTTTATATAGTAACTATTAAAGGTATGTTGGAGTATTGTGTTTCTATAATGTAACTATTAAGGGAAATGTTGGAGGGTATGTTTCTATAAGTTAACTATTAAAGGGGTAATGTTGGAGGGTATGTGTTTATATAAGTGTACCATTAAAGGGGAATGTTGGAGGGTATGTGTATCTATAATGTACTATTAAAGGGGGAATTTGGAGGGTATATGTATCTATATAGGTGTAACATTAAAGGGGTATGTTGGAGGGTATGTGTTTTCTATAGTGTAACTATTAAAGAGGGTAATGTTGGGTATTATGTATCTATAAGTGTAACTTTAAAGGGGTGATGTTGGAGGGTATGTGTATTCTATAAGTGTAACTATTAAAGGGGTAATGTTGGAGGGTAATGTTATCTATAAGTGTAACTATTAAAGGTAATGTTGGAGGGTATGTGTATCTAAATGTAACTATAAGAGGTAATGTTGAGTTATTGTTTCTATAAGTGTAACTATTAAAGGGGAATGTTGGAGGGTATGTGTTTCTATAGTGTAACTATTAAAGGGTGTTGGAGGTATGTGTAATCTATAAGTGTAACTATTAAAGGGTCATGTTTGGAGGTAATGTGTATCTACAAGTGTAACTATTAAAAGGGTATGTTGGAGGGTATTGGTTTCTTATAAGTGTAACTATTAAAGGGAATGTTGAGGGTATGTGTTTATATAAGTGTAACTTTAAGGGGTAATGTTGGAGGGTATGTGTATCTATAAGTGTAACTATTAAAGGGGAATGTTGGAGGGTATGTGTTTCTATAAGTGTAACTATTAAAGGGTGTATGTTGGAGGGTATGTGTATCTATAAGTGTAACTATTAAAGGGTAATGTTGAGGGTATTGGTTTCTATAAGTTTAACTATTAAGGGGTAATGTGGAGGTATGTGTCTATAATTGTAACTATTAAAGGGTAATTTTGAGGGTATGGGTTTTAATAAGTGTAACTATAAAGGGGTAATGTTGGAGGGTATGTGTTTCTTAAGTGTAACTATTAAAGGGGTAATGTTGGAGGGTAGTGTTTCTTAAGTGAACTATTAAAGGGGTATGTTGGAGGTATGTGTTCTATAAGTGTAACTATTAAGGGGAATGTTGGAGGGTTGTGTTCTATAAAGTGTAACTATTAAAGGGGTATTGTTGGAGGGTATTTGTATCTATAGTGTAACTATAAAGAAGGGGTAATGTTGGAGGGATGTGTTTCTTATAAGTGTAACTATTAAAGGGGTTATGTTGGAGGGTATGGTGTATCTATAGATGTGAAATTAAAGGGGTAATGTTGGAGGGTATGTGTATCTATAAGTGTAACTATTAGGGTAATGTTGGTATGGTTGTTTTATCTATAAGTGTAACTATTAAAGGGGAATGTTGGAGGGTATGGTTTTCTATAAGTGTAACTATAAAGGGGGTAATGTTGGAGGATGTGTATCTATAAGTGTACATTAAAGGGGTATGTTGGAGGGTATGTGTTTCTATAAGTGTAACTATTAAAAGGTAATGTTGGAGGGTATGTGTTTATAAGTGTAACTATAAGGGGTAATGTTGAGGGTATGTGTATCTATAAGTGTAACTATTTAAAGGGGTAATGTGTAGGAGTATGTGTTTCTATAAGTGTACCTATTAAAGGGGAAATGTTGGAGGGTATGTGTTCTATAAGTGTAACTATTAAAGGGGGTAATGTTGGAGGGTATGTGTATCTATAGTGTAACTATTAAAGGGAGTAATGTTGGAGGGTATGTGTTTCTATAAGTGTAACTATTAAAGAAGTGATGTTGGAGGGTATGTGTTTCTATACGTGTAACTATTAAAGGGGTAATGTTGGAGGGTATGTGTTTCTATAAGTGTAACTATTAAAGGGTAATGTTGGAGGGTATTTGTATTCTATAAGTGTAACTATTAAAGGGGTATGTTGAGGGTATGGTGATCTATAAGTGTAACTATTAAGGGGAATGTTGGAGGGTATGTGTTTCTATAAGTGTAACTATTAAAGGGGAAATGTTGGAGGGTATGGTGTATCTATAAGTGTAACTATTAAAGGGGTAATTTGGGAGGGTATGTGTTTTCTTAAGTTAACTATTAAAGGGTAATGTTGGAGGGTATGTGTTTTCTATAAGTGTAACTTTAAAGGGTAATGTTGGAGGGTATAGTGTATCTATAAGTGAACTATTAAAGGGTAATGTTGTAGTAGGTGTTTTCTATAAGTGTAACTATTAAAGGGGGAAGGTTGGAGGTATTGTTTCTATAAGTGTACCTATTAAAGGGGTAATGTTTGGGTATGTGTATCTATAAGTGTAACTATTAAAAGGGGTAATGTTGAGGGTATGTGTTCTATAAGTGTAACTATTAAAGGGGTAATGTTGGAGGGTATGTGTATCTATAATGTAACTATTAAGGGGTAATGTTGGTAGGTATGTGTATCTATAAGTGTAACTATTAAAGGGTAAATGTTGGGGTATGTGTTCTATAAGTGTAACTATTAAAGGGGTAATGTTGGAGGGTATGTGTTTCTATAGTGTAACTATTAGGGGTAATGTTGAGGGTATGTGTTCTATAAGTGTAACCTATTAAAGGGGTAATGTTTGGGGTATGGGTATCTATAAGTGTAACTATTAAAGGTGGGTATGTTGGAGGGTATGTGTATCTATAAGTGTAACTATTAAAGGGGTAATGTTTGGAGGGTATGTGTATCATAAGTGTAACTATTAAAGGGGTAATGTTGGGGGTATGTGTATCTATAAGTGTATCTATTAAAGTGGTAATGTTGGAGGGTATGTGTTTCTATAAGTGTAACTATTAAAGGGGGAATGTTGGAGGGTTTGTTGTTTCTATAGTGTAACTATTAAAGGGGTAATGTTGTAGGGTATGTGTTTCTATAGTGTACCTATTAGGGTAATGTTGTAGGGTATGTGTTCTATAAGTGTAACTATTAAGTGGGTATGTTGTAGGGATGGTGTATCTTAAGTGTAACTATTAAGGGGTAATGTTTAGGGTAGTTTGATCTATAGTGTAACTTTAAGGGGTAATGTTGGAGGGTATGTGTCTCTATAGTGTAACTATTAAGGGGTATGTTGGAGGGTATGGTGTTCTATAAGTGTAACTATTAAGGGGTATTGTTGGAGGTATGTGTTTCTATAAGTGTAACTAATTAAGGGGTAATGTTGTAGGTAATTGTTTCTATAATGTAACTATTAAGGGTAATTTTGTAGGGTATGTGTTTCTATAAGTGTAACTATTAAAGGGGTAATGTTGTAGGGTATGTGTATCTATAGTGTAACATTAAGGGGTAATGTTTGGAGGGTATGTTTTCTATCGTGTACTTTTGGGTTGTTGGGGTTGTGTATCAAGTGTACTATAAAGGGGTATGTTGGAGGGTATGTGTATCTATTGTAACTATGGGTGTTGGAGGGTATGTGTTTCTATAAGTACCTATAAGGGGTATGTTGGAGGTATGTGTTCTATAAGTGTAACTATAAAGGGGAATGTGGAGGTATGTGTTTCTATAAGTGTAACTTTAAGGGTATGTTGGAGGGTATGTGTTCTATGTGTACTAATAAGGGGAATGTTGGAGGGTATGTGTTATCTATAAGTGTACCTATTAAAGGGGTAATGTTGGAGGGTATGTGTTCTCTATAAGTGTAACTATTAAAGGGTTAATGTTGGAGGGTAGTGTTTCATAGTGTAACTTTAAAGGGTAATGTTGGAGGGTATGTGTTTCTATAAGTGTAACTATTAAAGGGTTAATGTTGGAGGGTATGTGTTTCTATAGGTGTAACTATTAAAGGGGTAATGTTGGAGGGTATGTGTTTCTATAAGTGTAACTATTAAAGGGGTAATGTTGGAGGGTATGTGTTTCTATAGGTAACTATTAAAGGGGTATGTTGGAGGGTTGTGTTTCTATAAGTGTAACTATTAAGGGTAATGTTGGAGGGTATGTGTTTCTATAAGGTGTAACTATTAAAGGGGTAATGTTGAGGGTAGTGTTTCTATAAGTGTAACTATTAAAGGTTAATGTTGGAGGGTATGTTTTCTATAAGTGTAACTATTAAAGGGGTAATGTTGGAGGGTGTGTTTTCTATAAGTGTAACTATTAAGGGTATGTTGAGGTATGTGTTTCTATAAGTGTAACTATTAAAGGGTTAATGTTGGAGGGTATGTGTTTTCTATAGGTGTAACTATTAAAGGGGTAATGTTGGAGTATGTGTTTCTATAATGTAACTATTAAAAGGTAATGTTGGAGGGTATGTTTTTCTATAGTGTAACTATTAAAGGGTAATGTTGGAGGGTATGTGTTTTCTATAAGTGTAACTATTAAAGGGTAATGTTGGAGGGTATGTTGTATCTATAATTGTAACTAGTTAAAGGGGTAATGTTGGAGGGATGTGTATCTATAATTGTAACTATTAAAGGGTAATGTTGGGAGGGTATGTGTATCTATAAGTTGTACTATTAAGGGGTAATTTTGGAGGGATGTGTATCTATAAGTGTAACTTAATAGGGTAATGTTGGAGGTATGTGTATCTATAAGTGTAACTATTAAAGGGTTAATTGGGAGGGTAGTGTATCTATAAGTGTAACTATTAAGTTAATGTTGGAGGGTATGTGTATCTATAAGTGTAACTATTAAGGGGTAATGTTGGGGTATGTGTTATCTATAAGTGTAACTATTAAAGGGGTAATGTTGGAGGGTATTGTATCTATAAGTGTAACTATTAAAGGGGTAATGTTGGAGGTATGTGTTCTATAAGTGTAACTATAAAGGGGTAATGTTGGAGGGTATGTGTATCTATAATGTAACTATTAAAGGGGTATGTTTGGAGGGTATGTGTTTCTATAAGTGTAACTATTAAAGGGGTAATGTTGGAGGGTATGTGTTCTATAAGTGTAACTATTAAAGGGGGATGTTGGAGGGTATGTGTTTCTATAAGTGTAACTATTAAAGGGGTAATGTGGAGGTATGTGTATCTATAAGTGACTATTAAAGGGGTAATGTTGGGGGTATGTGTATCTATAAGTGTACTATTAAAGGGTAATGTTGGGGGTATGTGTATCTATAAGTGTAACTATTAAGGGGTAATGTTGGAGTATGTGTTTCTAGTTGTAACTATAAAGGGGTATGTTGGAGGGTATGTGTATCTATAAGTGTAACTATAAAGGGGTAAGTTGGAGGGTATGTGTATCTATAAGGTAACTATTAAGGGGTAATGTTGGAGGGTATGTGTTTCTATAAGTGTAACTATTAAAGGGTAGTTGGAGGGTATGTGTATCTATAGTGTAACTATTAAAGGGGGTAATGTGGAGGGTATGTGTTTCTATAGTGTAACTATTAAAGGGGTAATGTTGGTGGGTTATAGGTTAAATTCTATAAGTGTAACTATTAAAGGGGTAAGTTGGAGGGTATGTGTTTCTATAAGTGTAACTATTAAAGGGGTAATGTTGGAGGGCATGTGTTTCTATAAGTGTAACTATTAAAGGGTTAATGTTACACTTATGATGGTGTGTGCAATCCGTTTGCGCGTGAGAAATGCATGCCAGGGTAACACAGTGTGGAAGGCTACTCTATGAACACTACGTTCTGTTTTCGGGGTGCACGTGATCACCATATTTTGGCGAATGGCATGCACCCCAATAACGGAACATTAGCAGAATCACAGCGTGTGATATTTGTGATATTTGTGAGAGGGAAAAAGGGGAAAATCCATTCCGGATGTTCACAGGTTGGACTCCTGTCATGGACATTTCTTTCCAGACCCGGAACCTCATTGGTCAGGATTAGATAGTTCCACATTATATAGCTGTTCTGGTGCTATCTTCAGGCACATTCTGCCTGAACGTTTCGCCCCATGGCTGGCCTTGGATCTGTTTGTATTGGGAAATGTAACGTTCCTCTATCATATTCAACACTGTGCTCCTGTGTGTTTATCAGACAATGGGGCCTTGTTCATTGGTCTCTCTTTATGTAACACACACTCTTAGCTTGTTTCCCCTTCGCACTGAGGGCTTCATGGTTCCCACAACACTAGGGGGTCTTCCATGTGCCCTTCCACCTTCGGTTGTATTGAGATCTAATAGGTCCTAACCCTGGGAATTCTGCAGATTGGGGGTACACTTACCCTCAACATACTCTGCTCCCTTCAATAAACAGATGGGTACCCACATCCCCCACTCTCGCCATCAGCCCACGGGAGGAGTCTGGATTGAGTGCGAGCTGGTCATTTTATAATACAAATATTGTGTTTTCCAGGAGGGAACATAGTTCACAGGCATGGGTAGTAGGACCACCACCTCATCCCTACATACCACCACACTCAGAACTGGTCCATTCCATGCAATGCTGAATGGCTACATTGAAATCTATGCAGCCTGCGTCATGCTATTAATGGAACGGGCAGTGAAAATGCCAGCCCCCCCTGTTCTAATAGGAACAAAACCCTCTGAGTCGCCTGGCAGGTCTGTGTTGGTTCCCAGCTGACTGTGCATTTCCATTGTCATTCCCAGACTGGTAACGAGAGTTCTCTCTACCCCCCTCCCACCCCTTTAACTGCAATGGAATGTCCAGCTGGCTGAAAGCTTCATACAGAAATACTGTGGGGAAGAAACAAAAGGTTCAACAGAATAGGGGAGGGAAGGACTGACAATGTCCCTTTTGTGCCCAGTCAATGCTGGTTAAGGGACAATCAGGAGGCTGTGGATAGATTTATAATATTTAATGGCCCAGGTAGCGGGTGATTGGGGGTTAACTGGTTTCTTTCCTCTGATACACAGAGCAAGATATATTACATTGTGGGATATATGATATGTATGTATGTATAACTTTATAAAGCACCACTTCGGTACGCAGCGCTGTACATTATACAACACAGAGTATACAAACAAGGGAATAAGTGCAAGCAATTATACAGATAGATAAAGATTAAATTAGGTTAAATACAATTTCATACATCGGTTAAGGAAGAATATTATATATATATAAATTATGTATAAATAGATATAAGTGCAACAAGTCTCGACACATTAGGATGAGATCCCTGCCCCGAAGAGCTTACAATCTAAGTGGGAGGGACAACATACAGATACAAGTGTATTATATTATGTACCGTGCACATTTTGATACTAGACCATATATAATGCATATAATGATAATATCTATAAACATCGATAATAGATAATATATAATGATAATTTCTATACACATCGCTAATAGACAATAGTTCCTGATTACGGCCGTAAAATTTGTTTGTGTTGTCCTGTGACTCCAAGACTTTTCTTTTCATCGCTAATAGACAATATATAATAAAACTCTCTATACACATCGATAATATATCTATACACATCGATAATAGACAATATATAATATATAATAATATCTATACACATCGATAATAGACAATATATAAGGGATAATGCACCCCTTACAGTGTAATATAAGGATATTATGCCACCGAGGAGTTCCCTGACCATATAAAAGCACAAGGCCGTAGGCCGAGTGCTTTTATACAGGTCAGGGAACTCGAAGGTGGCATATAGGCATAATATTACACTGTAGGGGGCGATTTTTCTTATATACAACAAGTTTTTATTTTAAAATAAGTACAGTGATAATAGCTGGTGAAAGAATTTATTTAACTTTTTTTCCCCAAAGTTTGTTTAGTTTTTCAATTGCATGTTGCATTAATGTTTCTCTTTTTTATACATAACATTAAAAAAACATTGTTAAACATTTTAACTATTAAAATCTTATCTAGATATATGTTTATGTTATATATGTTTCATTGTTCAATGTTTAATAGTACTTTAGTCAGAATCGATGTTTGTTTTAGGTTTATTTCACTTGTTTTTTAGCTTATGTTTACCCCTGTTTGTTATTTATTTTGGTATTCCGTTTTGTTCGCGCCTCTTTTTGTGTCTGCATATGCTTGTGTGTTGGTATTGATTTCCCATGTGCCATAATGGACGGTAATGTGCATGCGCGCCAGGCTTTTCGGTGCCGTGTATACACGGCTGATCCGTTCCTGTCCAGCTCTTGGATTTGTATTTTGTGAAATGTTCGATTCCGGGGTGGCTGGATAAAGGTAGGACAATATTTTTATGTTATATTAGGAATAGAGCTGCAGTGGCACTAATAATGGAACTAGTCACTCAGTGACATCACTGAGTGATTCTAATAAGGATTCTCGCCACTGCAGCTCTCCATTGAAAATACAGAGACTTGTGTATTATATAATATATAATATCTATACACATCGATAATAGACAATATATAATGTATAATATCTATACACATCGATAATAGACAATATATAATATATAATATCTATACACATCGATAATAGACAATATATAATATATAATATCTATACACATCGATAATAGACAAAATATAATATCTCACATCGATAATAACAAATATAATTATATATCTATACACATCGATAATAGACAATATATAATATATAATATCTTTATACACATCGATAATAGACAAAAATATAATATCTATACCCATCGATAATAGACATATATAATGTATAATATCTTAACACATCGAAATAGACATATATAATATATATAATATCTATACACATCGATAATAGACAATATATAATATATAATATCTATACACATCGATAATAGACAAAATATAATATCTATACACATCGATAATAGACAAAATATAATATATAATATCTATACACATCGATAATAGACAATATATAATATATAATATCTATACACATCGATAATAGACAATATATAATATCTATACACATCGATAATAGACAAAATATAATATACTAGACATTAAGCCTGTTACAATAACAGGCGCTAGAAGCCCAGAGTGCCTCCACCCTCCATGTCCCAAGGCCACAGTTCCCTCTTAGTGTCCCGACCCAGGGTCCCCCTCTGCCCCAGACCCAGGGCCCCCCCTCTGCCCCGACCCAGGCCCCAGTCTGTCCCAGACCCAGTGGCCCCCCCTCTCTGTCCCAGACCCGGGCCCCCCTCTGCCCCAGACCCAGGGCCCCCCCTCTGTCCAGACCAGGGCCCCCCTCTGTCCCAGACCCAGGGCCCCCCTCTCTCCCAGTCCCAGACCCCCCCCTCTGTCCCAGACCCAGTCCCACCCCCTCTGTCCCAGACCCCCGTCTGTCACAGATCCAGAGTCCCCCCTCTATCCCAGACCCAGGATCCCCCCTCTGTCCCAGCCCCCCTCTGTCCACACCCAGGGCCCCCCCATCTGTCCCAGACCCAGGGCCCCTCCTTGTCCCAGACCCAGGGCCCCCCCCACTCTGTCCCCGACCCAGGTCACACCACCTCGTCCCGACCAAGGCCCCCCCTCTGTCCACAGATCTAGAGTCCCCTGTCTGTCCCAGACCCAGGGCCCTCCTCTGCCCCAGACCCAAGGCTGCCCTCTGCCCCAGACCCAGGGCCCCCCCTGTCCCAGCCCAGGGCCCACCTCTGTCCCAGACCCAGGGCCACCTCTGTCCCAGCCCCCCCCTCTGTCCCAGACCCAGGGCCGCCCTCTTCCCAGACCCAGGGCCCCCCTCTGTCCCAGACCCAGGGTCCCCACTCTGTCCCAGACTCAGGGTCCCCCCTCTGTCCCGACCCAGGGCCACCTCTGTCCCAGACCCCCCCCCTCTGTCCCAGACCCAGGGCCCACCTCTGTCCCAGACCCCCCCTCTGTCCCAGACCCCCCCTCTGTCCCAGACCCAGGTCCCCCCTTGTCTCACGACCCAGGGTCCCCCCTCTGTCCCAGACCCAGGGTCCCCCATCTGTCCCGACCCAGCCCCCTCTGTCTCAGACCTAGGACCCCCCCTCTGTCCCAGACCCAGCCCCCTTCTGTCCCAGACCCAGGCCCCCCCTCTGTCCCAGACCCAGCCCCCCCTCTGTGCCAGACCCAGGGCCCCCTGTCTGTCCCAGACCCAGGGCCCCTCCTCTGCCCCAGACCCAGGGCCCCCCACACTGTCCCGACCCAGATCCCCCCCCTCTGTCACAGACCCAGGGCTCCTCTCTGCCCCAGATCCAGCCCCCCTGTCCCATACCCAGGGCTCCTCCTCTGCCCCAGATCCACCCCCCCCTGTCCCAGACCCAGGGTCCCCCACTTTGTCCCAGACCCAGGGCCCCCCCTCTCTGTCCCAGACCCAGACCCCCCTCTGTCCCAGACCCCCCCCCCTCTGTCCCAGACCCAGACCCCCCCTGTCTCAGACCCAGCCCCCCCTCTGTCCCAGACCCCCTCTGTCCCAGACCCAGGCCCCCCCCCCCCTCTGTCCCAGACCCAGGGCCCCCCTCTGCCGCACCCAGGTCCCACCCTCTCTGTCCCAGACCAAGCCCCCCCCCCTCTGTCCCAGCCCCCCCCTCTGTCGCCAGCCCCCCCTCTGTGCCACCCAGGGCCCCTCTGTGCCAGACCCAGGCCCTCCTCTCCCCAGACCCAGGTCCCACCCCCTCTGTCCCAGACCCAGCCCCTCCCCCCTCTGTCACTCTGCTTTACACGCCAGCCCTGACCCTTTGGTTAATAGAGGTTAATTTAGCATGGTGTCATGTCAGTGAGCAGTTCTGACTCCCCCCCCCTCCCCAGACATTGATGTCTAGTGCAACCCTCTCCCTCACAACCCCCCACAGACACATGATTATATCATTGGGGTCCAGGACAAACACACACCCCACCAGCTACCCCCTGCCTCACTGTCCCCCACATACCTGGTGTGTGTACAGTTTATTGGTGTCAGACCCAGTAATGCAGCATGGACAGGAATTGTGAAGAGTTAACTTAAGAAATCAACCCACCCAGAGCAGCCAGCAGTCTGTATCTGTGGTCCCACCCCTTAATGCAAACTTGTGATCCGATTGGCTGTTCTGTTCTGAAGGGAAAAGAAGCCACCAATCAGGTAGATTGCAGCCACACACACAGAACCAGGGACGCACACTTGCATTTTTATAGGATAATATCTAATACATCGATAATAGACAATAATAATATATAAATCATACACATCGATAATAGACAATATATAATTAATATCTATACACATCGATAATAGACAATATAATAATATATAAATCTAATACACAAATCGTAATAACAATATATAATATATATCTATACACACCGATAATAGACAATATTAATATATAATATCTAACACATCGATAATAGACAATCTATAATTATAATATCTATACACATCGATAATAGACAATCTATAATATATAATAATATCTATACACATTGATAATAGACAATATATAATATATAATAATATCTATACCCATCGATAATAGATAATATATAATAATATCTACCTACCGATATAGACAATATATAATATCTATACACATCGATAATAGACAATATATAATATATAATAATATCTATACCCACCGATAATAGACAATATATAATATATAATATCTATACACATCGATAATAGGCAATATATAATATATAATAATATCTATACCCACCGATAATAGACAATATATATAATGAGGTTTTGAACCTCATTTAAGTCATTTCTCCAGAGCGATCAAGCTCTTGAGCGATTTTCTGTTTTAAAGGGATTTTTCTGTTTTTAAGGGAATTGAGAGCGTTAACTAAAGCGTTTAAAACAAGAAAGCGTTTAAGAAACACCTGCTATTTCTCTGCTGTGGTATTGCAATTTATCTGCTGTGTATTGCTGTTCCTGTGTCTCTGGTGTGTATTGCTGTTTAGTATGGACAGTTTTGTGGGGGCCGCATGTATGGGATCTTGGAGCAGCCGCCCCAAGGACCTATGTATGTGTCAGATGTGAGTGGGTTGCCCATTTGGAATCTGAGGTCCAGAATCTAAGGTGTAAACTTGCAGCATTGCAGGGCTTAGCAAATCTGGGGGAAATGCAGGTACTGGCAGGGGCCAGTAAACTGGAGTGGACATGGGACAGATAAGGTGGTAAAGGAGATAGATTTGTAAGGGTCACCAGGGGAACAGGGGACGGAAGGATATGACGCTTTCTTCCCAGCTGGTCGATCCCAACAGATTTGCCGTGTTAGGTGAAAATGTGGAGGACGATGGCTTTGAAGCAGCATGTATGGAGGGCGGGCCTTTCCCTTGAGCACCCAGGGGACGGCCCATCTCCAATACAAGGAGGGAGAAACTGGGGGTTAGGAAGGATAGGCAGTGGTAGTGGTAGGGGACTCCATTATTAGAAGGGTTAGATAGGGTAATCTGTTGCCAAGACCCTACATCATGCCGAACAGTGTGTTGTCCGCCTGGTGCTAGGGTTCGACATGTGGTGGATTGGGTGGGGCTGGGAGTGGCCCGGCGGTCTTGGTTCACATTGGTATTTCAGAAATACTACCGCAGCCACGTGCTACGCTAGGGAGACAACGAGCTCAGGAGTATAAATGCGTGGCTAAGAGGGTGGTTAAGGAGATGGGGTTTGGGTTTTTTAGAGAACTGGGCTATTTTTTGTTGGCTACAGGCTCTTTAGTAAGACAGATTGCACCTCAATGGTGATGGTGCAGTCTTTTTGGGGGAGAAGATGGCTAGGGGGTTGGAGGAGATTTTAAACTAGGTATGGGGGGGAGGGAATGTTTACTACACAGGGGTAGATAGAGAAGTTAGGGATCTGGGGGCTAGTAACACAACGGAGGAGGAGAAGGGGGAGGGGGAGCATAGAGGATAAGGAGGCATGTACGACCATGTATAGAAGTAAATCAATTGATCTCTAAAATGTATGTTTACAAATGCAAGGAGTCTGGCTGGAAAAAACCAGCGAACTTGAAAAAATAGTCATTAAAGAAAGTATGATGTATTGGTATAGCAGAATCATGGCTTAATGATTCACACGACTGGACAGTAAAATTGAAGGATACTCCTCATTTAGACCATGACCGAGTTAATAAGAAAGGAGGAGGAGTATGTAGTATGATAAACAGGAATTGAAGCCAAATTTAAAAGATGGAATAGATGGGGGAGCAAACGATACGGCAGAAAACATTATGGGTGGAAACTGTGTACAGGAAGCAAGAAGGTAGAGTAAATTAATTGTTGGAGTATGTTATAAGCCGCCAAATGCTGAGGAAGAGGTGGAAATGAATCTCATATGCAGTTGGCGAAGGCTGCTGGTATGGGGCATGTTCTGGTCATGGGGGATTTTAACTACCATGACATAGATTGGAGTAAGGGAACTGCCAGCACCTCTAAAGGTTATAAAGTTCTTAAATTTTTCTTATATGAGCATTTTTCTTTCACTAGATGGTTATAAGTTCCTATAGACAGAATGCGTTGTTGGGTCTGGTGATATCTAATAAACCCTGAGCTTATTATGGAGTGAAGGTAATGGGAAGCTTAGGGATAGTGACCATGATATAGTTCATTTAATATAGGTTGCAAAAAACTAAAGTGCACTGGCTTAACAAACAAAACTTTTAACTTTAGGAAAGCTAATTTTATGCTTTTAAAGGAATCGCCCTGCTCATAGACTGGGGGGAACTGTTTCTTTTAGGTAAAGAAACGAGCAGATGTGGACCACTTTTAAAGGGATATTAAACTATTCATTTCCAAATCGGTACCTTTAGGTAACAAGTGTAAAAAAATTAGGTCCAGTCCTCATGGCTTAAAATGCGGAAAAAGGGAAATGGAAAAAAGAAAAGGGCTTTAAAATGTTTAAAACAGAAGGCACAAGAACAGGCTTACAGAGACTTCAAAAGCTGTAATAAAGAGTGCAAGAAAAGCAATTAAACTAGCTAAAATAGAAAATGAAATAACGGATTGCCGAACAAAGCGTCCAACCCACAAATGTTTTTAAGTATATAAATGGTAAAAGATGAGGACTGAGAATGTGGGACCATTAAATTGGAGCTGAGTGTGGTTGTAGAGGATGCTGAAAAGGCTAATCTGCTAAACCGTTTTTTTACATCGGATTTTACTGTTGAGATCCTTGTCCTTACAGTAGGGATTGTAGCAATATGCAGGGAAGAATTAGAGGTTTTCACATTGGATAACAGAGGATATGGTACGGAAACAAAGTTTAATATCAATAAAGCGCCAGGACCAGATGGATTGCATCCTAGGATTTTAAAAGAGCTTAGTTCAGTTCTAGCTAGACCACTGTTTCTCATATTTCAGATTCGCTTTTGTCTGGGGATGTGCCGCTGGATTGGAAAAAACAAATGTAATACCAATATTCAAAAAAGTAGTCGTTCACAGCCTGGTAACTATAGACCTGTAAGCCTAACATCAGTGGTAGGGAAGGTGATGGAAACTTTGTTACGGGATCATATCCTGACTTTGTCTCCAGAGATCATCTTATTAGTAGTAATCAGCATGGATTTATGAGAAATAGATCATACCATACCAACAATTTAATTGGTTTTTATGAGAAGTGAGTAAGAAGTTGGACTCTCACGGCCACAGTGGATGTGGTTATTTGGATTTGCAAAAGCTTTGATACTGTGCCACTAGGCGACTAATGTATTAACTGAGGACTGGTTGGCCTTGAAGAAAACATTTGTTCATGGATAGAGAACTGGTTATTTGACCGCAACAGAGAGTGGTGGTTAATGAGCTACATCTATGTGGGCTAAATTCTAAGCGGAGTGCCTTAGGGTTCTGTACTGGGGCGCTTCTGTTTATTTGTTTATAAATGACTTAGAAGGGGGGCATTGAGAGCAAGGTCTCTGTGTTTTGCTGATGACCTAAACTATGCAGAGCTTTGGAAACTTCAAATGATGTGCAAGTGTTGCAAGCAGACCTGATAGATTATCAAAATGGGCAGCAGAATGGCAGATGAGATTCATGTAGATAAATGTAAGGTGATGCATTTGGGATTTAATAATCCCTGGTGCCATCTACACCATAAATCACTCTTGTTAAGTTCAGCTGTAATGGAAAAAGATTGGGGGTTCTGGTAGAATAACAGACTTAGCTGTAGCAAACAATGCCAGTAGCACAACAGCTAGAGCTAGCAAGATATTGTCCTTGTATAAAAAGGGGAATGATTCAAGAGAGAAAAAATATTATTCTCCCTCTTTCACAAGCCACGGTAAGGCCACATTTGGAATATGCGTGCAGTTTTGGAATCCCATATACAAAAGGGACATCTTGGAAATGAGGCAGTTCAGAGAAGGCAAACTAAATTATAAGGGAATGGGAGGGGCTTGAATATGCAGGCAGATTAGACAAGTTAGGGCTGTTTACATTGGAGAAGCGGCGTTGCGTGGGGACATAATAACCTTATACAAATATATTAATGGCCCATACATGACTCTCTGGGCATTGTTCACTAATAGTCATATAGAGAGACAGTGTGGACATCCTTTAAGGTTGGAAGAAAAAAGTTTCATCTTCAGGTTTGGAAAGGTTTCTTTACAGTGAGAACGGTGAAACTGTGGAACTGTCTTCCAGCAGATGTGGTAATGGCAAGTTCATTGAATAACTTTAAAAAAGGCCTGGATAAGTTTAAAACTAAAAATATTGAGAATTACTGGTATTAATGCATATAGATCTGGTTGATCCAGGGATACTTTCCGATTGCCGTTTGGAGTCGGGAAGAATTTTTCCCCCTTTTTAGCTGGGGTTTTTTGCCTTCCTCTGGATCAACTGTTAGGTAGGGTTAAAAAAAAAAAAAAGTGAATAGGTTGGACTTGATGGACTGTCTTTATTCACATTATTTAATAAATTAATTAATTAATTTTAAAAAAATTAATTACTATATAATATCTATACACATTGATAATAGACAATATATAATATATAATATCTATACACATCGATAATAGACAAAATATAATATATAATAATATCTATACACATCGATAATAGACAATATATAATATTATAATATCTATACCCATCGATAATAGACAATATATAATATATAATATCTATACCCACCGATAATAGACAATATATAATATCTATACACACTGATAATAGACAATAAATAATAAAATATCATGGTAATATCTGTACCACTGTTTGTTATCACTAGGCTGATATCTATACGCTGGTAATACACATTCCTCTCCCTATAATGATCTGCGCAGGGTATTAGTATTGAATATCTAGACGCTGATAGTAAACTCTATATAATGAGGACTTTATAATAATATAGGTGAGTTGTATTACATATCCCTAGCACTGTGAACTGCACTTAATACTCCCGCAATACAATTCCCATAACCCTCTACATGACATTAAACCCTGCAGGATGTTTGTTTGAAATCCTTGTTAGGCTGTCACCCCAGCAAGTTACCTGCTCTCTTCTTCCATTAGGGAGGTGATTGACCCCCAAGGTCTGAAAATAAACTAACCAATCAGAATGCTGCCTAAACGTCTTTCCTCTTCGAGATTTAGAACTATACACCCTTGTACAGTGTGATCTGCCCACGGGGAACCTATGCCAAGACAAAAATGATTAGTATCTTAGTTAAACTACATCTCCCAGCATTCCCAATGGAATACATGCTGAACAATCCATAGTAAAAAGGATAATACCCCAGACCTGCTTAATTATAAATGAATTTGTTCAGGCAGGCGTTGAAAACACAGGGGGTGTATCTGGCTAAATGCACCCTGGTGGCCAGAATCCTTCGCCGAGTCCTAGAGCATTGTGGGAGAGCGGAAGCGTTGCTGCTGTAAGCACATCTGCCTGCTCAGATCTCACGCTAAGGATGTGACAGCCAATCAGTATGGTAGCATCTCTCCCCTCCCTTGCCCCTGGTAGCTGCCAAGCCCCTGTACTATCCAGGTCAAGCATCAGACTGCGTCACCAAGCTACCCCCTGACAGATGGGCAGAGGCTGCGATTTTATTTCCCAAAGAGATACAATGCATTTCATGTCTACCAGTCTAATGGTTGTGAGACCCCCTTCCATGCGCAATGAGACCCCTATAGACATATTCATTCTTTAAAGGGCCCTGCAGCTCTGATAGGCTTGTGTTGCACTACTTTATGTTAAATAGTATCTGTGCTTTCTGCCTTATAGCCTGTAGGTTATAGTTCATCAACTAAATTTCCCAGCATCCCCCATTAACTAGAATTAATTTGCATTAAAAAAAGCCTGTTCTGAATATGATCTTTTCCAACAACCAATGCAACATTAGTATTTTACTGGGTTACTGCAGATTACATAGATACAAATAATTACATAGTATTGGAGGATGACATACCTGCATCTAGTCCAACCTTTATACCCTACCCATAATGTCTGTATAACAGTTACATAGTAACATAGTATTGGAGGTTGTATAAAGACATACGTCCATCTAGCCAACTTATTACCCTCCCCATTAATGTTGGATAATCAGGTACACAGTTAACATAGTATGGAGGTGTATAAAGAATACAATCCATCTAGTCCAACTTGATTACCCTACCCATAATGTCGTATAACAGGCTACTATCTGGAACATAGTAGTGGAGGTTTATAAAGAGACAATCCTGCCATTTAGTCAACTTTATTTTACCCTACCATAATGTTGTCGAACAGTTAACTAGTAAACGAGTATAGAGCGTTGTATAAACGACATTACGATCATCTAATCCAACACTGTATACCCTACCCAGTAATCGTGCTGAGTACAGTAAATATAACATAGATGGAGATTGTTATAGAAGACATCCGTCATCTGAACCAAACCCCACCCTTATACCCTACCCATAATGTATGTATGAACAGTTAATAGTAACATAGTATGGAGGTTGTTAAAGACATCAGTCACTAAGTCCAACTTTATACCCATTACCCATAATGTCTGTAAACAGTTACATAGTAACATAGTATGGAGGTTGTATAAAGAATACCTGCATCTAGTCCAAACCTTTATACCCTACCCATAATGTCTGTATAACAGTTACATAGTAACATAGTATTGGAGGGGTTGTATAAAGACATACGTCCATCCTAGTCCAACCTTTAACCCTACCCATAATGTGTATAACGTTACATAGTAACATAGTATTGGGGTGTATAAAGACATACGTCCATCTAGTCCAACCTATATACCCTACCCATAATGTCTGTATAACAGTTACATGTAAACATAGTATTGGAGGGTGTATAAAGACATACGTCCATCTAGTCCAACCTTTATACCCTACCAAAATGTCTTATAACAGTACATAGTAACATGTATTGAGGAGTGTAAAAGACATACGTCTCTAGTCCACCTTATAACCCTACCCATAATGTCTGTAAAACAGTTTACATAGTAACATAGTATTGGAGGTTGTATAAAGACAACGTCCATCTAGTCCAACCTTATACCCTACCCATAATGTCTGTATAACAGTTACATAGTAACATAGTATGGAGTTGTAATAAAGACATACGTCCATCTAGTCCACCTTTATACCCTACCCTAATGTCTGTAAACAGTTACATAGTAACATAGTATGGAGAGTTTATAAGACCTACGTCCATCTAGCCAACCTTTACCCTACCTATAAGTCCGTCATAACAGTTACATAAAATAGGATTGGAGGTTGTATAAAGACATAGTCATCTAGTCCACCTTTATACCCTACCATAATGTCTGTAAACAGTTACATAGTACATAGTATTGGAGGTTGTATAAAGACTACGTCATCTAGTCCAACCTTTATACCCTACCCATAATGTCTGTATAACAGTTAAATGAGTATACATAGTATTGGAGTTGTATAAAGACATACGATCTAGTCAAACCTTATACCATACCCAAATGTCTGTATAACAGTTACATAGTAACATAGTATTGGGTTGTATAAAGACATACGTCCATTAGTCCAACCTTTTCCCTACCCATAATGTCGTATAACAGTAACATAGTAAAATAGTATGGAAGTTGTATAAGACATACGTCCATCTAGTCCAACCTTTCTACCCAAATGTCCTGTATACAGTTACATAGTAACATAGTATTGGAGGTTATATAAAAGACATACGTCCATCATCCAACCTTATACACTACCCAAATGTCTGTATAACAGTTAATAGTAACATAGTATTGGAGGTTGTATAAAGACATACGTCATCAGTCCAACCTTTATACCCTACCCATAATGTCTGTATAACAGTTACATAGAACATAGTATGAGGTTGTATAAAGACATACGTCCATCTAGTCCAACCTTTATCCCTACCCATAAAGTCGTATAAACAGTTACATAGTAACATAGTATTGGAGGGTTTATAAAGACATACGTCCATCTAGTCCAACCTTTATACCTACCCTAATGTTCTGTATAAACGTTACATAGTAACATAGTATTGGAGGTTGTATAAAGACATACGTCCATCTAGTCCAACCTTTAAACCCTACCCATAATGTCTGTATAACAGTTCATAGTAACATAGTATTGGGGTTGTATAAAGATATACGTCCATCTAGTCCAACCTTTATACCCTACCCATAATGTCTGTATAACAGTTACATAGTAACATAGTATTGGGGTGTATAAAGACATAGCGTCCATCTAGTTCAACTTTATACCCTACCCATAATGTTGTAAACAGTTACATTGTAACATAGTATTGGAGGTGTATAAGACATACGTCATCTAGTCCACCTTATACCCTACCCATAATGTCTGTATAACAGTTACATAGTAACATAGTATTGGAGGTTGTATAAAGACATACGTCCATCTAGTCCAACCTTTATTACCTACCCATAATGTCTGTATAACAGTTACATGTAAACATATTATTGAGGTTGTATAAGACATACGTCCATCTAGTCCAACCTTTATACCCTACCCTAATGTCTGATAACAGTTACATAGTAACATCGTATTGGAGGTGTATAAGACATACGTCCATCTAGTCCAACCTTTATCCCTACCCATAATTCTGTTAACAGTTACATAGTAACATAGTATTGGAGGTTGTATAAGACGTACTGTCCATCTAGTCCAACCTTTATTCCTACCCATAATGTGTCGTATAACAGTACATGTAACATAGTATTGAGGTGTATAAAGAACTATGTCATCTAGTCCACTTTATACCCTACTAAATGTCTATATAACAGTGTACATAGTAACATAGTATTGGGAGGTGTAAAAACATACGTCCATCTAGTCAACCTTTATATACCCATAATGTCTGTATAACAGTTACATTTAACATAGTATTGGGGTTGTTATAAGACATAAGTCCATCTAGTCAACCTTATACCCTACCATAATGATTCTGTATAACAGTTACATGAAACATAGTATTGAGGTCGTATAAAGGATACGTCCATCAGTCCAAATTTATACCCCTACCATAATGTCTGTTAACAGTACATAGTAATAAGTAGTTAGGAGGTGGATAAAGAATATGTCCATCTAGTCCAACTTTATACCCTACCCATAATGTCTGTTAACAGTTACATAGTAACATAGTATTGAGGTGTATAAAGAGATATGTCATCTAGTCCAACCTTTAATCTACCTAATGTCTGGATAAAACAGTTACATAGGAACATTAGTATTGGAGGTGTATAAAGACATACGTCCATCTAGCAAAACTTTTACCCTACCCATAATGCTGTATAACAGTACATATAAACATAGTATTGAGGTTGTATAAAGAACATACGTCCATCTAGTCCAACCTTTATTACCCTAACCCATAATGTCTGTAACAGTTACTAAGTAACATAGTATTGGAGGGTTGATAAAGACATAAGTTATCTAGTCCAACCTTTTATACCCTACCCATAATGTCTGTATAACAGTTACATAGTAACATAGATTGGAGGTGTTATAAAAGACATTCGTCCATTAGTCACCTTATACCCTACCCATAATGTCTTATAACAGTTACATAGTAACATAGTATTGGAGGTTGTATAAAGACAACGTCCACTTAGTTCCAACTTATACCTTACACCATAATGTCTTTAAAACAGTTTACAAGTAATAGTATTGGAGGTTGTATAAAGAATTACGTCCATCTAGTCCAACCTTTAGACCCTACCATAAGGTCGTGAAACAGTTAAATAGTAACTAGGATGGAGGTTGTATATAAAGACATACGTCCATCTAGTCCAACCTTTATACCCTACCCAGTAATGTCTGTATAACAGTTTACATAGTAAATAGTATGGGAGGTTGTATTAAAGACAGGTACTCCATCTAGTCCAACCGTTTACCCTACCCATCATGTCTATAAACAGTTACATAGTAACATAGTATTGGAGGTGTAAAGATATAGTCCATCTAGTCAACCTTTATATCCTACCCAGAATGTCTGTATAACAGTACCTAGTAAATAGTATGGAGGTTTATAAAGACATACGTGCCATCTAGTCCAACCTGTTACCCTACCCATAATGTCTGTAACAGTTACATCGTAACATCGTATTGGAGGTTGTATTTAAAGACCATACGTCCATCTAGTCACCTTTATACCTCACCCATAATGTTGCGTTATAACAGTTACTAGTAAGCTTTAAGCCATTCATAGCATGAGATGTTGTATGAAAGAATCAACACGGAGTATTCTAAGTCACTTGTTACCTATCACCGAAATGTCTGTATAAATCAGTAATATTGTAACATAGTATTGGATGTAAGGACATACGATATAGTCCCGAACAACTCCCAAAGTCTAGCATTATACAGTTGCAGTAGTAACTATATGGGGTGTTATGACATATGCATGGCCTAACGATTGTAAGGTAACCCCTAGTGATAACGTCGTTCAAAACAAGAGAGTTGTATAACAGGCCTACGCATCTAGTCTTGGTCCGAACCTATAACCCCTATTCTTACTCTTACAGTATGGTGTATAAGTATGAGGTCCTCTAGGTCACCTTTATACCCTACCATAATCTTATCCTACATTAAATATGGGCTCTTAAACATTACGTCAATCGTCGAACCTAGTCTACGTCCATTGTCCGTACAGTTACATTACAATACTGGTATAAAAAATGGTCATTAGCACCTTATACTACCCTAATGCTGTCAGTTACAGTAAGGTAGTATTAGCGGGTATGATAAGATATATCACTAGACATACCTGTAACTACATTGTAATGTGATAACATACAGTAGCTGTAAAGATTGAGTGTAAGCGCGCTCATCTAGCACTACCCTACACATGTGTCTAACAGCAGAAGTAAATGTGTTAAGGGTATAAGTAATGTCCATTTATCCGAAAATTACCAATGAATCGAAACATTAAATAGAGTAGTGGGAGGGGTTGTAAAGTTACAGGTACAATGCTGTAACACGTCTCGGCGTTCTATCCACCTATTAGCCACTACCTAATTCACAGCTTACAAAGGGTGAACCATATATGGGCAGGGTACGATAAATGCACAAGATACTGTACAGCATCTAGTGAGAAGCCTGGTGGATGACCTCAACGCGCAAGAATAATTAAGTCCAGTGATGCATAAACAGTATAGTAAGTAACAAGTATTGGAGGGTTGCTTATAAAGACATATGTCCATCTAGTCCACCTTATACCGGCACCATAATGTCTGTATAAACAGTTTAGAGGAGATACGTTACATCCCTTGGAGAGAAATTCCAAAGTGCCTATCGAGGTAATGGTAAAAGCACTAATCGTAAAAGTAACCCCCTTGATACCTTCCCAGAATGGCTGTACCCGACTGGTTAAGAAACTAGTTAGTCGATAATAAAGGATCATCGTTAATGTCATTATCAACCTACCAACTTGGTTATAAAAAGTAGCCAGTAGTCACATAGTATGGAGATTGTATGAAGATGTGCATTAGTCATTACTTTATCATGCCTATAATCGTTGACAACAGTTACACTCCCTAAGTTTGTAAATTCCCAGTATTGGAGGTGTTCCAGCAATTGTCTATAGTCCAATTATCCTACCCATAATGTCTTGTATAACAGTTACATTCAGTAAAATAGTATTGGAGGTAGTATAAAGACATATGTCCATCTAGTCCAACCTTTATACCCTACCCATAAGTCTGTATAACAGTTACATGTAAATAGTAGTGGAGGTTGAATAAAGGACATACGTCCATTTAGTCCAACCTTTATACCCTACCATAATGTCTGTATAACAGTTACATAGTAAACATAGATTGGAGGTCGAATAAAAGACTACAGTCATCTAGTCCAAACCTTATACCCTTACCCATAATGTCTGTGATAACGTTACATAAGTAACATAGTATTGGAGGTTGTATAAAGACATACATCCATCTAGTCCAACCTATTACACTACCCATAAGTCTGTTATAACAGTACAAGTAAACATAGTTGGAGGTGTATAAAGACATAGTCCATCTAGTCCAACCCCTTTACCCTACCATAATGTCTGTTATAACAGTTACATAGTAAATAGTATGTGGGTGTATAAAGACAGACGTTCATCTAGTCCAACCTTATACCTACCCATAATGTCGTATAACAGTACATTAGAACATAGGTATGGAGGTTGTATAAAGAATACGTCCATAGTCAACCTTTATACCCTACCCATAATGTCTGTAAAACAGTTACATAGTAACATAGTATTGGAGGTGTATATAAAGACATACGTCATCTAGTCCAACCTTTTATACCCTACCCATAGTCTGTATAACAGTTACATAGTAACATAGTATTGGAGGTTTGTATAAAGACATACGTCCATCTAGTCCAACCTTTATACCCTACCCATAATGTCTGTATAACAGTTACATAGTAACATAGTATTGGAGGTCGAATAAAGACTACGTCCATCTAGTCCAACCTTTATACCCTACCCATAATGTCTGTATAAAGTTAACAGTAACATAGTATTGGAGGTAGTTATAAAGACATATGTCCATCTAGTCCAACCTTATACCCTACCCATAATGTCTGTATAACAGTTCAAGTAACATAGTATTGGAGGTGTATAAAGACATACGTCCATTAGTCCAACCTTTATACCCTACCCATATGTCTGTATAACAGTTACATAGTAAATAGTATTGGAGGTGTATAAGACATAAGTCAATCTAGTCCAACCTTTATACCCTCCCATAATGTCTGTATAACAGTTACATAGTAACATAGTATTGGAGGTTGTATAAAGACATCGATCCATCTAGTCCAACCTTATCCCCGTACCCATAATGGTCTGTATAACAGTTACATAGTAACATAGTATTGGAGGTTTGTATAAGACATATGTCCATCTAGTCCAACTTTATACCTACCCATATGTCTGATAAAACAGTACATAGTAACATAGTATTGGAGGTTATAAAGACATAGTTCCATCTAGCCAACCTTTATACCCTACCCATAATGTCTGTATAACAGTTACATAGTACTAGTATGGAGGTTGTATAAAGACATACTCATCTAGGCCAACCTTTATACCCCCCCTAATGTCTGTATAACAGTTACATAGTACATAGTATTGGAGGTTATTAAAGACATACGTCCATCTAGTCCAACCTTATAACTACCCATAAAGGTCTGTATAACAGTTACATAGTAACATGTATTGGAGGTTGTATAAGAATACGTCCATCTAGTCAACCTTTATACCCTACCCATAATGTCTGTATAACAGTACTAGACACATAGTATTGGAGGTTTGTATAAAGAATACGCATCAGTCCAAACTTTATACCCTACCCATAATGTCGTTAAACAGTTACTAGTAACATAGTATTGGAGGTTAACAGAAAACGTCCATCTAGTCCAACCTTTATACCCACCCATAATGTCTGTATACAGTTACAAGTAACATAGTATTGGAGGTTGTATAAAGACATAGTCCATCTAGTCCAACTTATACCCTACCCATAATGTCTGTTAACAGTTACATAGTAACATTGTATTGGAGGTGTATAAAGACATAAGTCCATCAGTCCAACCTTTATACCCTACCCATAATGTCTGTAAACGTTACATAGTAACATAGTATTGGAGGTTGTATAAAGACATACGTCCATCTAGTCCAACCTTACCCTACCCATAAGTCTGTCTAACAGTTACATAGTAAACATAGTATTGGAGGTTGTATAAAGTCATACGTTCCATCTGAGTCCAACCTTTATTACCCATACCCATAATTGTCTGTATAACAGTTACATAGTAACATAGTATTGGAGGTTGTAAAAGAATATGTGCATCATCTAGTCCGACCTTGTTACCCTACTCATAATGTCTTATAGACAGTTATAGGAAGGGGAGAGAGGCCTGTTTATTGGATCCAGTGTGTAAGAATGAGAATGAAAAAGCTTTGCACCCCATCGACAATGAACGTAAAAGAAACTTGAAAGAGGTTAGACGTTAGGACCTTTCCAGGATGGGTTACCTTGACGTGGTTGGAAGGCTTTTCATTCATGCTGATCACAGTAAATGTATACAAAAACCCCGGGTTTATAAAGTATGCCAGTGTGCAGTAATATGATATTGTATGGGGCCCAGGATGGCATTGATATCTTTTCTATGTTGTATAAATGTTTGGACCAGATCAGTTGCACTTCCGCCTAAATGTAGTGTAAATTAGCCTATTGGGAGGGCTCCACCAATTTCTGTATTGTATCTACCCAATGTTGTATAACAGTTACAAGTAAACATAGTATGGGAGGTAGTATAAAGACATATGTCCATCTAGCCAACTTTATACCCTACCCATAATGGTCTGTATAAAAGTTACACAGTAACATAGTATTGGAGGTCGAATGAGTAGACGTCCATCTGTCCACCCTTTCTTCCCCTCGATAATGTCGGCTACTTTGCCCCAAGTTACCTAGTAAACTAGTATGGAGGTTGTCTAAGACTACGTTCACGAGTCCAACTTATCCCTTACCCCATAATGTCGTAATACATTATAGTAACTAGATTGGCGGTTGTAACCGACATACGGGTCCATCTAGTCCCAACTTTATACCCTAGATCCGTTGTCTTATCCATGTCTGATACACCCTTCCATTGTTTGACGACTCTTTCAGCATCGTTATGGGTGTCTTTTGCCTTCTTAACAGAGGTCTTCTATTTCTCTTCTACCGGTGCCCCATTCTATTGTCGTCCCTTCTCGCTCACCGGTATCGGTACCCCACAATGTCTCGTTCTCTTCTTTTTTCTTCTTTATTTCTTTCTTCCATTTTTGCGCCCTATGTGATTTCTTTTGAATACTTATCAGTAGGCGCATTCGTCTTAGTTGCATCCACGTTACCCCTCCGCTCAGACTTTCCTCTCTACTTAAGACTAACCGACCTACCATATTGTATCGTCCCACCATTACACTGCTCTTGAATTTTAAACTACCTATAAACCTGTCGCCCCTTTCTAGACCAGCACCGGATGCTCTCATCCCCTTACCCCCTCCATGCCTCCTCTCTCAACCTCACTCAGTATGGCAGACTATGAGTCCCAATTCCGTAGGTCGCCAACCCTTATACCCTACACCCAATGATGTCTACACAGTTACACAGTAAACATCGAGCCTATTATTGGAGGGATGTATACGACGACCAAGGCTGCACATCGAAGTCCAAGCATTTCTACCCGCTACACCCATACAATGTCGGCTATATATCTTCTCGCACCGTTTACATTCCGTAAAATATGTATGGAGCGTTGTCACTTACAAGTACGCTACCCCGTCATCTAGGTCCTCGCCAACCTTTTATACCCACCATAATGTCTCTTAAACAGTTACATAGTGACTAAACCCCTCTTACAAATATTCCCACAGTGCAGTGTAGTGGTACGTGCTGTCTAACGACATACGTCTATCTATCCCCAATTCCTATACCGGCTAGCCCACCCCCTTGTTAACCTGCGTGCGTGCCTATAATGTTACGCGCCCGTATTCTAAGAGTATCCGTGGGTGAGTCTCCCCTCGCAGACAGTATCATTTGGAGCGTTCGCATAATTCATGACGACACGCGTGCCAACTAGTCCAACCTTCATCTACCACTTAGGCCACATAAGTGATTGCTTACTAGACTGCTTCATCCCCGACCATATTATGAATCCCATCGGTAGTGGTAGGGGTGAGGGGCATAGTTAGCTCACATGCTACGTACATTCTTAAGTTCCATCTGAGCTCTTAGCTCACTCGCTCACCCTAGTACTCCCAATTTCTGCTACTGTGTACGGCACTCCGTCCACCCCTTATAATGTATTGTTATAACAATTTACACAGTAGACATAGCTCATCATGCTGGCTACGATCGGTTTATAACAAAAATTAATGACAGAACTTACATTATCACTCCATTCGTATTGTCACCACATCCCTTCTTACGAATACCTCTTCCATCCACCACGCAACTACCCTCCTCGTACTAAACTCATGTTCGCAACATGAGTCAAACATAGCTCCTTGACCGAGTGCATGAGTATAGACTACTGATTGTCACATTTATGTCAAGGTCATTAGTAGATCTTTCTATATGCCCTTTCCACATTGTATGTCTGTATAACAAGCACCTAAGTCAACCCACGTTTTCGGAGGATCGAATATATAAGTACATACCGCTCATGTTAATTCACCACATTTATACTCTACCCCAGAAACCCATAACAGATTATCACGCGTGTATAACTAGTGTACAAGCCATACGTAGCCCACGGTGGAAGGTGGTGATTAAAGACATTCAGCCATCTAGTCAAACCTTATACCCTTAGTATCATCACAGAGCCTTCTGAGCGGCACATTCATACCTTGGTACATGTGACCA
This sequence comes from Hymenochirus boettgeri, assembly GCA_019447015.1. NCBI lineage: Eukaryota > Metazoa > Chordata > Amphibia > Anura > Pipidae > Hymenochirus > Hymenochirus boettgeri. Next base: position 319,062,171 of record CM033476.1, read on the forward strand.
TTCGATGCGACGTCAATCCACTTTTCCCCATCCGGTCTATCAGGACATCCCCCCCCCACCTTTCCCCACCTACCCTCTCTCTTCATAATTGAGCGCTAATCTCTACTACTGTGAGCCTCAACTGCTGCCACGTGCGTAGTGCTTATTCAGCTGCTACGGATGCTCCGCGATGCGGTGCCATGAGACATGGTTAATCTAGACACCCCGGCCCTGTCATGTCTACTCCGATTGCCTCAGCCGGTGTATGAATGAAAGTTCGTCGCTAATTCCCTTTTATGTATTAATACATAACACGCCGCAGCCATTTGCACTTCCCCCTTGCAGTCTTCGCTTCGTTTTAAGGCACCTTCAGCGCTAAGCGCACATTACACAACGCAAATTACTTTATGACAACGCAATCATCAATCCTACCCCGTGTACCAATAATGCTTGATACACAGGACTTACACAGCAGACATAGTAACCTCGCGTTCACATGGCAGTATAGTATCCTAATTACTCTAGTCTTTGTTTGATTGGGTCGTATTGCAACTAAGTATGGCATGGTACTAAATGTAACGATAGTACGTTCTACATTAGATGACAACCACTTATTACCGTTGACCCGCTCGAGTAATGTCCTCGATATGAGGATATTTAGGTATAGCTATAACAGGGTGTTACGTACGATAAGTGAAGTAACATTGGGTGATATATGATACTAATTTATAGAAGGGTTTTATAACCATGTGTATGTGGATCGGTTAGTAGGGTACTATCATTATTCTTTATCGGTTTGTGATTGTTATATAGGCTCATATGATACCATCTATGTGCAACCTTAGCCTTTCACACGTGTACTACAGTAATGTGTGCTGATCTAGATAGTTGTTATAAAACGGAACATAGTAACTCGCATAGCGTATATTGCGATGGTCCTTTTCTAAAATAGACATACGTCCATCTTATGTTCCATGACCATGATACCTACCTTTCATTAAATGTTTTCCCTTTTCTTGCCCTCCCCCCCCCCCTCCACACACAGTCTTACAACCCTGGTTAATCCCTCCACTAGTCATTTGTGGGTTGTATTATAACGCCATTACGTCCATCTAGTCCAACCTGTTATAAATTCCATTAATTGTCTGTAAACGTTACATGTAAGTCCCCAACCCCACCCCGCACCGCCGCCCCCTACACCCACCCCATAGTAGGAGGGTATATTAACTATATACATTCCATCTAGTCCTAACCGTTATTACCATCCCCATAATAGTGAGTACCCTATTTATAACAGTTACATAGTTAGACATAGGATGGAGGTTATATAACCGTCACTGCGAGCACTACGTTTCACAGCTTTAGTCCAACCTGTTTAACCCCCGACCCCCACCTTTATGATGTATTAAACAGCTTCAAATTCTAGCTCAACAATATTGTATGACGTGCGGTTATATAATAGACTTATTCTATCGTCCATCTAGTGCTTCAACCTTTGCTATGACCATATTACACACAGTAAGGTCTGCGCTACAGTATAAGCAGTTAGCATATGAGTGAACAGGTTAGTAATTGGAGGTTGTATAAAAGACATACGTCAGCGCTGCTTAAAGTACAATCGAGTTTATAGCCTAGCCATAAGTGAGGCGTAGCGGATTGACGAATAGCGAGTTACATCCGTGAATCATGGCGAAGTTGGGAGAGTGTGATATTACAGAGATACGTAGCACATTAGAGTCCAACCTTTATACCTACCCAGAAGGTCTGTATTTAATAAGAGTTATCTATGATAATAGATTGGCGGTTATATAAAGAAATACTCCATCTAGTCCCAACCTTTATAACCTAGCCAATAAGTGCTAGTTATTAAAGTTGACACAGTAACTAGTTAGGAGGTAGAATAAAATAAAGACTGATCCATCTAGTCCAACCTTATACCCTACCCAGATAATGTCTGTTAACAGTTACATAGTAACATAGTATTGGAGGTTGTATTAAGCATACGTCCATCTAGTCCAACCTTTATACCCTACCCATAACTGTCTGGAAAAACAGTTACACAGTAACATAGTATTGGAGGTCGAATAAAGACATTGATCCATCTAGTCCAACCTTTATACCCTACCCATAAATGTCTGTATAACAGTACATAGTAACATAGTATGGAGGTTGTATAAAGACATACGTCCAGCTAGTCCAACCTTTATACCCTACCATAATGTGTTATAACAGTTACCAAGTAACATTAGTATTGGAGGTGAATAAAGACTTATCCATTAGTCCAACCTTGATTACCCTACACATAATGTCTGTATAACAGTTAACATAGTAACATAGTATTGGAGGTGTATAAAGACATACGTCATCTAGTCCAACCTTTATACCCTACCCATAAGGTCGTGTTAAACAGTTACACAGTAACATAGTATTGGAGGTCGAATAAAGACATGATCCATCTAGTCCAACCTTTACCGTACCCATCGTAGTCTGTATAACAGTTACATCGAACATTGTATTGGAGGTTTTGTCTAAAGACATACGTCCCCATCTAGTCCAACCTTTAGACCCTACCCATTAATGTCTGTTATAACAGTTACACAGTACACATCGTATTGGAGGTCGAATATAAAGACTACATCAATTCTAGTCCAACCTTCTTTACTGACCTACCCAATAAGTCTGGTAAAAGTTACATAGTAAAAATAGTATGGAGGTTGTATAAAGAAATACGTCATCTAATCCAACCCTTTATCCCCGCATATTAATGTCTTGTATAACAGTTACATAGTAACATAGTATTGGAGGTTGTATAAAGACATACGTCCATCTAGTCCAACCTTTATACCCTACCCATAATGTCTGTATAACAGTTACATAGTAACATAGTATTGGAGGTTATATAAAGACATACGTCCATCTAGTCCAACCTTTATACCCTTACCCATAATGTCTGTATAACAGTTACACAGTAACATAGTATTGGAGGTGATATAAGACTACGTCATTATCTAGTCCAACCTTTATACCCTACCCATAATGTCTGTATAACAGTTACACAGTAACATAGTATTGGAGGTTGTATAAAGACATACGTCCATCTAGTCAACCTTTATACCTACCCATAATGTCTGTAAACAGTTACATAGTAACATAGTATTGGAGGTGATAAAAGACATACGTCCATCTAGTCCAACCTATACCCTACCCATATGTCTGTATAACAGTTACATGTAAACATAGTAATGGAGGTTGTATAAAGACATACGTCCATCTAATCCAACCTTTATACCCTACCCATAATGTCTGTATAACAGTTACATAGTAACATAGTATTGGAGGTTGTATAAGACATACGTCCATCTAGTCCAACTTTTATACCCTACCCATAATGTCGTATAACAGTTACATAGTACATAGTATTGGAGGTGTATAAAGACATACGTCCATCTAGTCCAACCTTTATACCCTACCCATAATGCTGTGTAAACAGTTACATAGAACATAGTATTGGAGGTGTATAAAGACATACGTCCATCTAGTCCAACCTTTATACCCTACCCATAATGTCTGTATAACAGTTAATAGTAACATAGTATTGGAGCGCATTGTCTAAAGATTATATGACCGTGACTCGTGTTATCAACCAGTAACTCACTCAGGTCAGGTGTGCGCTCATGTGCTTTATAATTGTGTGTCCTCAGTAACTGTTAGCTAGCGACGTAGGTTTGGTGCGGGAAACTTGATGAGTAGTGCCGTCTGCAGGGTCCTTGACTCTCGGTACGACAAGTTACGTAACCTTATGCCACAGTATTGTGGTCACGTAAATGCTAGTTCGTCAGTCATCGCATTTAGAACCGAGCAGTTGGACTGTTTTGACTGCGACGCCCAGTCAATGAATGTGAACCGTGCTGTGGTGTCTCTGCAAACACTGTCCCCACATGCTCTAAGCAGTGTTTACTAAGATGGTGCAGACTCGCTCGTGATCCACAAAAAGTGTTGTCCAGATTGAACCTTTTATCTCTCAAAATGTAATTTATAGTAGAAATACAGACTAAAAGTATAGTTGAATATAGAGAGCAGAACAGTAACATTTAATTATTTCATACATTTGCTTACAATTTGTTGTCTGGGATATAGACTCACTGCATATTTATTACCCTGGTACCTTTGGTACCTGGTGACCTTTAATGGTCAAGGGAGTTGACAATGGTAGTTTTTTTCAGAACAGTAAAACTAACTGCTGACCTGTTGCTATGGTGAACTGTACTGTGACAGTTCTGTAATGTTGAATATTATTATTCATTATTCAATGTTAACCTGACGTCCACAAAAAAGACCTGGTCTGATCATTATGACTATATATGTTAACTGAAAACCACAATCCACAAACATCGCTAGTTAAATCTCCACCATGGCAGATACAATGGTGAATTGATGTAATGTAAAGCCAGTATAGGGCCAGCTTTGCTTTATCTCCCTTTCTTAAAGGGTAACTATACTGTCCCTAGTAAACCATTATCCCCTAATAGTGCCAAGAGTGAGGATCTAATCTGCCAGATCATAAGGACCCAACCTACACCCATCCATTCCATCTTGTAGTGCTATCCCCCCTCACAGTCCAGGGCTGTTTCCAGAATGGCCAATAGGAAGATGCACAAAAAAGACTTAAAGGGTAACTGTGTTCTCAAATTCTTCCAAACTAGTAATAATTATATAAAAAGCCTTCCATCGTACCTTTAAAATAAAACTTAAATCACATCTCTAGATAAATTTTGTGAGAAGTTATTGCTGGAAAGGTTCAGCAATATTACTTCCTGGTTGAACACTTCCTGTTTTCAGCCATGTGCCTTAATTAATAGACCCCCCTTCTCAACTGGCAATTTTCCCCCCAGTTACTTCCTGCTTTCCCTAGCATTAAGTCTTAACTGAGCATGCTTCTCCCCTGGGGCAGAGGGGCGTGGCAGAGGTGATGTCATTCAAACTACTGGAAGCAGGAAGTTTGAACATTCACCCCAATGACATTTCTCACAGGCTCCAACCAGAGATGAAATTGTCGGCTCATTTTAAAGGAATACTGCAGACTTTCATTTAACCCTTACTTGTTTTGAGACCACATTTGCGTCCCTTTAAGTGTGTGACTGTGATAGAAAGGGGCCACACTGTAATTGAGAACAAGTTTATAGGACAGGTTTGGGGAATCTTGGGTAAAACCCAGATAAGTCCTCACCCGGGTACTATAAGGGGATTAGCTTTTTCTTTATTAATTTTTCTTTCCTGGCATATTTCAATTTTTTTTTATTTCAAACGTGTAAACGGACCAATCAGGTGACACCGAGTATCAGAATCCTGCCATTCACACTGAGCATGTCAGACACCACTGAGCTTTGGGGAGGGGCAGTCATTGCAGGTATTGCTGTACTGAAGGGTTTTACTGTGTATATTTGGTTAGGAATTTCATAGAACGACAAGTGTTTTAATCATCAGTTTCTGATCTATGCCAGAGGAAATGTGTTTTAGACTGTAGTTATCCTTTAAAGGGGAAGATTGCTCTAATGTGCAATGAGTCAAACGTTTCACACTGAATATATTCACAGTGGGACAGGATTGGCAACTTTAATTGCCTCCAGAAAGTCGCTGTAAACGCTCTGCCGGCGCCTTCTGTAGCTACAGCGGATCAAGTAAGTGTCAGCCAAGACGCACTTTGGTAAACAACGCAGTGATTGTTTCCATGGCTACGAATAATCAGAATAAAAATACTTAGCTGCCATACTCATTACTAGTAATAGATCACTGTCATATACTGACTAGAGGAGAGCTGGATTGTATTGTCAAGTCACTGTCGGGAGTGGCATCCTGGGTACGGTGCTGCCATATAGCTTGCTCCACATATAGCTTGCTCCAAACAAAACCGCTTAAGCAAATGGGCTAGTGTGGCCTAGCCCTAATACACACAAGTATACACACTTAGATTGTAAGCTCTTCGGGGCAGGGATCTCATTTGTAATGTGTCAAGACATGCTGCACTTATATCCATTTATCTATAATATGTATGTGTTCTTAACTTATGTATGAAATTGTATTTAATTATTATCTATCTGTGTAATTACACTTATCCCCTTGTTTGTATACTCTGTATTTTATAATGTACAGCGCTGCGTACCCAAGTGGCGCTTTATAAATAAAACCATACATACATACATTAATACACACTAGACATGCTAATACACACTGCATACCAATACACACTATTATACAAATGAATATACATTATTACACACTATAACACACACTATTATACTAGACACATTATTGCACACGATTATACAAACACTAATTCACAATATTACACACACTAATGCACATGCCAATACACACTATAACACATACTTACGCACACATGCACACTATTATGCACAATATTACACACAATTATATACACACTTTTACACACACTTATACACACTACCACATGCACTATTACACACACTAACATACACTAATACACGCTATTACACAATAGAACACAATTACACAGCACTACGCACACTATTACACACAATACATGCTATTAAAAACACAAATGCACACTAATACACACTATTACACTGATTAATTCATACTATTATACACTATTACACACTATAACACACACTATCACACACAATATTAAGGTCACATCTGATTGGCTCTGGCAGATTAATAGAAAACATTTGTACCTCTTAGTTCACTAACTTTAAAACGTCCTTTATTGACTTCAACATGACAAATAGTTTTTTCTCCAGAAATAGACACGTCCCTATTTACAGCCAAGCGAAATGATTTTCCCAGAGATAAATCCCCTTTAATATGAGAGAAACAGACCCAGCCTGTGCCATCTGGGAAACCCATTTCCATCCCAGAGTCCGATAGCAATAATAAATAGAATAATAAAGGGAAAGAGGGAATAGTTACCTTTATCGTTAGTGTGTGCATAAAACCATATCAGGGGCCTGCCCTATAATTATAAAATAAAAGCTGAATTTGTATCTATAGTTGTCCTTTAATTGTTCAATGTAACCTGCAGGAAGAGCCCCAAATACTTTTTCTACATGTTTGACACTGCAGGTTCTGCCCTGTTGATTCCCTGCAAGGAGTTAGTGGTCTTTGTACACACGGCAGATGCTTTGTCCTGACCAAGCGTTCAGGACTTCCAACCGGTCGGCCAGGACAAATGACTAAAGTCGCGGCAAATTAGCCACGTCCGACAGAGTGATTGTTCGAATGACGGATAACCACATTCACAAACCAGTCATATCTGAGGCCAATGACGCTATAGATTATACTGGTTGATTAAAGGCTATGTCCACCAAACACCATGTAAATACCGGCCACAAAAACCTATGGAAACCCTGGTCTATAAGACAACTCAGTGTAATACCTTGCAACAAACCTATAGAACCCTGGTTACTATATCACACCCAGTTAACCTCTGGCACAGTATACCCAAACCTATGAGAAACCCTGGTCTATAACACCCAGTGTACCTGGCACAACACCTATTAGAAAACCCTGGTCTATGCACCCAGTGTACCGGGCACAACCTATGAGAACCCTGGTCTCTACACCTCCACCATTGTACCTGTCACAACCTATGAGAAACCCTGGTCTATAATAACACTCAGTTGTACCTGGCGAAAAAAAATAGACAACCTATGAGAAACCGGTCTATAGCACCCAGTGTACCTGGCACAACCTATGAGAAACCTGGTCTATAACACTCAGTGTACCTGGCACAACCTATGAGAAACCCTGGTCTATAAACCCAGTGTACCTGGCACAACCTATGAGAAACCCTGGTCTATAACACCATGTACCTGGCACGACACCTTAATAGAGAAACCCTGGTCTATAAGCCCCAGTGTACCTACTGGCAAACCTATGAGAACCCTGGTCTATAACCACAAGTGTACCTGGCACAACCTATGAGAAACCCTGGTCTATAACACCATTGACCTGCACACAACCTATGGAGAAAAAAAAAAACCCTGGTCTAACACCCAGTTGTACCTGCAACAGACCTAGAGAAACCCTGGTCTATAGCACCCAGTGTACCTGGCACAACCTATGAGAAACCCCTGGTCTATACACCTAGTGTACCTGGCACAACCTATGAGAAACCCTGGTCTATAGCACCCAGTGTACCTGGCACAACCTGTGATAAACCCTGGTCTATAACACTCAGTGTCCCTGGCACACCTATGAGAAACCCTGGTCTATAGCACCCAGTGTACCTGGCACAACTTATGAGAAACCCTGGTCTATAGCACCCAGTGTACCTGGCAACAACCTATGAGAAACCCTGGTCTATAACACCCAGTGTACCTGCACAACCTATGAGAAACCCTGTTCTAAGCACCCCAGTGTAACTGCACAACCTATGAGACCCTGGTCTATAGCACTCAGTGTGTACCTGGCCACAACCTTTGAGAAACCCTGGTCTATAACACTCCAGTTTACCTGGCACAACTCTATAGAAACCCGGATCTATACACCCAGTGACCTGGCACAAACCTATGGAAACCCTGGTTCTATAACACCCAGTGTTAACCTGGCACAAACCTATGAGAAACCCTGGTCTATACCCCCAGTGTACCTGCACACCTATAGAAACCCTGGTCTATACACCCGTGTACCTGGCACAACCTTTGAGAAACCCTGGTCTATACACCCATGTACCTGGCACAACCTATGAGAAACCCGGTCTATAACCTCAGTGTACCTGGCACAACCTATGAGAAACCCTGGTCTATAGCAACCCAGTGTACCTGGCACAACCTATGAGAAACCCTGGTCTATAACACTCAGTGTACCTGGCACAACCTATGAGAACCCTGGTCTATACACCCAGTGTACCTGGCACACCTATGAGAAACCCTGGTCTATAACACCCAGTGTACCTGGCACAACCTATGAGAACCCTGGTTCTATAGAACCTCAGTGTACCTGGCACAACCTATGAGAAACCCTGGTCTATATACCCAGTGGTACCTGGCACAACCTATGAGAAAACCCTGGTTCTATAACCACATCGTGTACCTGGCACACCTATGAGAACCCTGTTCTATAACCTCAGTGTAACCCTGTCACAACCTATGAGAAACCCTGGTCTATAACACTCAGTGACTTGCACCACTGATGAGAACCCTGGTCTAATAACAACCCAGTGTACCTGGCACAACCTTGAGAAACCCTTGGTCTATAGCACCCAGTGTCACCTGGCACAACCTATGAGAAACCCTGTCTATAACACCCAGTGTACCTGGCACAACCTAGAAACCCTGGTTCTATAACCCATGTAACCTGGCACAACCTATGAGAACCCTGGTCTAACACCAGTGTAACCTGGCACAACTTTGAGACCCTGGTCTATAGCACCCAGTGTACTCTGGCACAAACCTATGAGAGAAACACCTGAGTATTAGCACCCAGTGTACCTGCACCAACCTATAGAAGAACCCTGGTCTATACCACCCAGTGTAACCTGGCACAACCTATGAAAACCCTGGTCTATAGTACCGCAGATGTACCTGGCCACCACCTATGAGAAACCCCTGGTCTATACACCGTCCTGACAATTGACCCTCTAAACTGCACAACCTATGAGAAACCCTGGTCTATAACACCCAGTGTACCTGGCACAACTTATGAGTAACCCTCTAAGTTCACTAATACTTTGTCCCACAAGCTACATTTGCTGGGTCTGTATAAATGAAACAAATCCTGCATTTGGCAGTTTAACGTTAATAATGGGCTTTAAATAGAAAATGATATGAGACCTGCTGAGCTGCTATTGGAGTCCAGAGCCATTAGTGTAGAATGTTTTGGTCACATTAAGTGGGAATCTGTGAGTCTCTCTAATGATTTTCCACTTGAGGTTGTTTTTGCTTACGTTGAAGGGCTGAGTCGCTCAGATTATTTGTCTTTGTACAGTCATTACACAAGTCACAAGCAAGATGGGAATTGGCTGTGTCTACAGAGCTGGATTATCCACACGTCAATACAGGCTCTCTGCCTAGGGACCAAGAAACTTCTGGGTTGCTGATACATTGGCAGAAGCATCAAAATGGCCCATTTGTTAAACTGGTCATTCATCGAGTCTTCGGAAACCAATTTAGCAACCAACATTATGGTCAGTGCATGGTCAGGTTATGATCATTTTTTAAGGTGGAGATACCCTTCACACAACAAAAAGTATTACTGGAAGAAAGATCCATAAACGCCTTCAAACGCTGTCAATACTATTACTATGTAACTGTTATACAGACATTATGGGTAGGGTATAAAGGATGGACTAGATGGACGTATGTCTTTATACCACCTCCAATACAATGTTTACATATAACTGTTATAACGACATTATGGGTAGGGTAAAAGGTGGACTAGATGGACGTATGTCTTTATACAACCTCCAATACTATGTTACTATGTAACTGTTTATACAGACATTATGGTAGGGTATAAAGGTTGGACTAGATGGACGTATGTCTTTATACAACCTCCAATACAATGTTACTATGTAACTGTTATACAGACATTATGGGTAGGTAAAAGGTTGGACTAGATGGACGTATGTCTTTATACCAACATCCAATACTATGTTACTATGTAACTGTTATACAGACATTATGGGTAGGGTATAAGGTTGGACTAGATGGACGTATGTCTTTATACAACCTCAATACTATTTACTATGTACTTAATAAGACATTATGGGTAGTGGTATAAAGGTTGGACTAGATGGACGTATGTCTTTATACAACCCCAATACTATGTTACTATGTACCTGTTATACAGACATTATGGGTAGGGTATAAGGTTGGACTAGATGGACGTATGTCTTTATACAACCTCCAATACTATGTTACTATGTAACTGTTATACAGACATTATGGGTAGGGTATAAGGTTGGACTAGATGGACGTATGTCTTTATACAACCTCCAATACTATGTTACTATGTAACGGTTATACAGACATAATGGGTAGGGTATAAAGGTTGGACTAGATGGACGTATGTCTTTATACAACCTCCAATACTATGTTACTATGTAACTGTTATACAGACATTATGGGTACGGTATAAAGGTTGGGCTAGATGGACGTATGTCTTTATAACACCTCCAATACTATGTTACTATGTAACTTTATACAGACATTATGGGTAGGGTTAAAAGGTTGGACTAGATGGACGTATGTCTTTATACAACCTCCAATACTATGTTTACTATGTAACTGTTATACAGACATTATGGGTATGGGTATAAGGTTGGACTAGAGGACGTATGTCTTTATACAACCTCCAATACTATGTTACTATGTAACTGTTATACAACATTATGGGTAGGGTAAAAGGTTGGACTAGATGGACGTAATGTCTTTATACAACCTCCAATACTATGTTACTATGTAACTGTTAGACAGACTTATGGGTAGGGTATAAGGTTGGACTAGGTGGACGTATTGTCTTTATACAACCTCCAATACTATGTTACTATGTAACTGTTATACAGACATTATGGGTAGGGTATAAAGGTTGGACTAGATGGGACGTATGTCTTTATACAACCTCCAATCTATGTTACTATGTAACTGTTATACACAGACATTATGGGTAGGGTATAAGGTGGACTAGAGGACGTATGTCTTTATACAACCTCCAATACTATGTTACTATGTAACTGTTAGCCAGACATTAGGGTAGGGTTATAAAGGTTGGACTAGAGGACGTATGTTTTTATACACCTCCAATACTATGTTACTATGTAACTGTTTAACAGACATTAGTGGTAGGGTATAAAGGTGCGACTAGATGGACGTATGTCTTTATACACCTCCAATACTATGTTACTATGTAACTGTTATACAACATTAGGGTAGGGGTGTAAAGTGGACTAGAATGGACGTATGTCTTTATACAACCTCCAATACTATGTTACTATGTAACTGTTTATACCAGACATTCGGTAGGGTTAAAGGTCGGACTAGATGGACGTATGTCTTATACAACCTCCAATACTAATGTTCTATGTAACTGTTAGAACAGACATTAGGGTAGGTATAAAGGTGGACTAGATGGACGTATGTCTTTATACAACCTCCAATACTATGTTACTATGTAACTGTTAGACAGACCATTATGGGTAGGGTATAAAGGTTGGACTAGATGGACGTATGTCTTTATACAACCTCCAATACTATGTTACTATGTACTGTTATACAGACATTAGGGTAGTAGGAGTATGAAGGTTAGGTTGGACTAATGTGGACGTATTCTTTATACAACCTCCAATACTATGTTACTCATGTAACTGTTAACAACATTATGGGTGGGTATAAAGGTGGACTAGATGGAGTATGTCTTTATACAACCTCCAATACTATGTTACTATGTAACTGTTTAACAGACATTATGGTAGGGTATAAGGTTGGCCTAGACGGACGTATGTCTTTATCCACCTCCAATACTATGTTACTATGTAACTGTTATACAGACATTATGGTAGGGTATAAAGGTTTGGACTGAGGACGTATGTCTTTATACAACCTCCAATACTATGTACTATGTAACTGTTATACAGACTTAGGGGTAGGGTATAAGAGGTTGGACTAGATGGACTGTATTTCTTTATACAACTCCATCACTCTATTAGTTACTATGTAACTGTTTAACAGACATTATGGTAGGGTTAAAGTGGACTAGATGGACGTATGTCTTTATAAACCTCCAATACTATGTTACTATGTAACTGTTAATACAGACATTATGGGTAGGTATAAAGGTTGGCTAGATGGACGTGTGTCTTTATAAACCTCCATACTATGTTACATGTAACTGTTTATACAGACATTATGGTAGGGTAAAGGTTGGACTAGATGGACGTATGTCTTTATACAACCTCAATACTTTTACTATGTAACTGTTAACAGACATTAGGGTAGGGTATAAAGGTTGGACTAGATGGACGTATGTCTTTATACAACCTCAAATACTATGTTACTATGTAACTGTTAGACAGACATTATGGGTAGGGTATAAAGGTTGGACTAGATGGACGTATTCTTATACAACCTCCAATACTATGTTTCTATGTAACTGTTATACAGACACTTAGGGTAGGGTATAAAGGTTGGACTAGATGGACGTATGTCTTTATACAACCTCCAATACTATGTTACTATGTAACTGTTATCAGACATTATGGGTAGGGTATAAGGAGGACTAGATGGACTTATGTCTTTATACAACCTCCAATACTATGTTACTATTAACTGTTATACAGACATTATGGGTAGGGTATAAAGGTTGGACTAGATGGACGTATGTCTTTATACAACCTCCAATACTATGTTACTGTGTAACTGTTATACAGACATTATGGGTAGGGTATAAAAGGTTGGACTAGATGGACGGATGTCTTTATACAACCTCCATATATGTACTATTAACTGTTTACAGACATTATGGTTAGGGTAATAAAGGTTTGGACTAGAGGACGTATGCTTTATCACCTCCAATACTATGTTACTATTTCTGTTAAAACACAGACACGACATTATGGGTGGGTATAAAGGTTGGACTAGATGGAGTATGTCTTTATACCCCTCCAATACTATGTTACTATGTAACTGTTATACAGACATGTATGGGTAGGGTATAAAGGGTTTGAGCTTAGAGGACGTATGTCTTTATACAATCCAATACTAGTTACTATGTACTGTTTATACAGACATTATGGGTAGGGTATAAAGTTGGACTAGCGGACGTATCTTTATCCAACCTCCAATACTATGTTACTATGTAACTGTTATACAGACCATTATGGTAGGGTATAAGGTCGGACTAGATGGACGTATGTCTTTATACAACTCCAATACTATGTTCTGTGTAACTGTTTAACAGACATTAGGGTAGGGTATAAAGGTTGACTAATGGACGTATTGTCTTTTATCAACCTCCAATACTATGGTACTATGTAACTGTTATCCAGACATTATGGGTAGGGTATAAAGGTTGGGACTAGAGGACGTATGTCTTTATAAACCTCCAATACATATGTAACTAGTAAGTTATACAGACATTATGGGTAGGGTTAAAAGGTTGGACTAGATGGACGTATGTCTTGATACAACCTCCAATACTATTTCACTAGTAACTGTTTATACAGACATTATGGGTAGGTATAAAGGTTGACTAGATGGACGTGGTCTTTTATACAACCGTCCATACTATGTCCTTATGTAACTGTTATACAGACATTATGGGTAGGTATAAAGGTTTGGACTAGATGACGTATGTCTTATATAACCTCCAATACTATGTTACTATGTAACTGTTATACAGACATTAGGGTAGGGTATAAAGTTGGACTAGATGGACGTTGTCCTTTCTACACCTCCAATACTATGTTAACTGTGTAACTGTTATACAGGACATTATGGGTAGGGTATAAAGGATTGAACTACGATGGACTATGTCTTTATACAACCTCCAATACTATGTACTATGTAACTGTTATACAGACATTATGGGTAGGTAATAAAGGTTGGACTAGATGGACGTATGTCTTTAACCTCCAAAAAAATACTATGTTACTGTGTAACTGTTATAACAGACATTATGGGTAGGGTATAAGGTGGACTAGAGTGGGATATGTCTTTATACAACCTCCAATACTATGTACTATGTAACTGTTTACAGACATTATGGGTAGGGTATAAAGGGTGGACTAGAGGACGTATGTCTTTATACAACCTCCAATACTATGTTACTATGTAACTGTTATACAGACATTATGGGTAGGGTATAAGGTGGACTAGATGGACGTATGTCTTTATACAACCTCCAATACTATGTTACTATGTAACTGTTATACAGACATTATGGGTAGGGTATAAAGGTGGACAGATGGACGTAGTCTTTTAAACCTCCAATACTATGTGTACTATGTAACTGTTATACAGACATTATGGGTAGGGTATAAAGGTTGGACTAGATGCGTATGTCTTTATACAACTCCAATACTAGTTACTATGTAACTTGTTTTACAGACATTATGGGTAGGGTATAAAGGTTGGACTAGATGGACGTATGTCTTTATACACCTCCAATACTATGTTACTATGTAACTGTATACAGACATTATGGGTAGGGTATAAAGTTGGACTAGATGGACGTATGTCTTTATACAACCTCCAATACTATGTTACTATGTAACTGTTATACAGAACTTATGGGTAGGGTATAAAGTTGGACTAGATGGACGTATGTCTTTATACAACCTCCAATACTATGTTACTATGTAACTGTTATACAGACATTATGGGTAGGGTATAAAGGTTGGACTAGATGGACGTATGTCTTTATACAACCTCCAATACTATGTTACATGAAACTGTTATACAGACATTATGGGTAGGGTATAAAGGTTGGACTAGATGGACGTATGTCTTTATACAACCTCCAATACTATGTTACTATGTAACTGTTATACAGACATTATGGGTAGGGTATAAAGGTTGGACTAGATGGACGTATGTCTATTACAACCTCCAATACTTTTACTATGTAACTGTTATACAGACATTATGGGTAGGGTAAAAGTTGGACTAGATGGACGTATGTCTTTATACAACCTCCAATACTATGTTACTATGTAACTGTTATACAGACATTATGGGTAGGTATAAAGGTTGGACTAGATGGACGTATGTCTTTATACAACCTCCAATACTATGTTACTATGTAACTGTTATACAGACATTATGGGTAGGGTATAAAGGTTGGACTATGGACGTATGTCTTTATACAACCTCCAATACTATGTTACTATGTAACTGTTATACAGACATTATGGGTAGGGTATAAAGGTTGGACTAGATGGACGTATGTCTTATACAACCTCCAATACTATGTTACTATGTAACTGTTATAAGACATTATGGTAGGGTATAAAGTTTGGACTAGATGGACTATGTCTTTATACAACCTCCAATACTATGTTACTATGTAACTGTTACCAGACATTATGGGTAGGGTATAAAGTTGGACTAGATGGAGTATGTCTTTATACAACCTCCAATACTATGTTACTATGTAACTGTTATACAGACATTAGGGTAGGGTATAAAGGTTGGACTAGAGGACGTATGTCTTTATACAACCCAATACTATGTTACTATGTAACTGTTATACAGACATTATGGGTAGGGTATAAAGGTTGGACTAGATGGAGTATGTCTTATACAACCTCCAATACTATGTTACTATGTAACTGTTATAAGACATTAGGATAGGGTAATAAAGGTTGGACTAGATGGACGTATGTCTTTATACAACCTCCAATACTATGTTACTATGTAACTGTTATACAGACATTATGGTAGGTATAAAGGTTGGACTAGATGGACGTATGTCTTTATACAACCTCCAATACTATGTTACTATGTAACTGTATACAGACATTATGTAGGGTATAAAGGTGGGACTAGATGGACGTATGTCTTTATACAACTCCAATACTATGTTACTATGTAACTGTTATAAAGACATATGGGTAGGGTATAAAGGTTGGACTAGATGGATGTATGTCTTTATACAACCTCCAATACTATGTTACTGTGTAACTGTTATACAGACATTATGGGTAGGGTATAAAAGTTGGACTAGATGACGTATGTCTTTAACCACTCCATACTATTTACTATGTAACTGTTATACAGACATTATGGGTAGGGTATAAAGGTTGGACTAGATGGAGTATGTCTTTATACAACCTCCAATACTATTTACTATGTAACTGTTAGACAGACATTATGGGTAGGTAAAGGTTGATAGACGGACGTATGTCTTTATACAACCCCAATACTATGTTACTATGTAACTGTTATACAGACATTATGGGTAGGGTATAAAGGTTGGGACTAGATGACGTATGTCTTTATACACTCCAATACTATGTTACTATGTAACGTTTATCAGACTTATGGGTAGGTATAAAGTTGGACTAGATGGACGTATGTCTTTATACACCTCCAATACTATGTTACTATGTAACTGTTAACAGACAGATGGGTAGGGTATAAAGGTTGGACTAGATGGACGTATGTCTTTATACAACTCCAATACTATGTTACTATGTAACTGTTATACAACATTATGGGTAGGGTATAAAGGTTGGACTAGATGGAGTGTATGTCTTTATACAACCTCCATACTATGTTACTATGTAACTGTTATACAGACATTATGGGTAGGGTATAAAGGTTGGACTAGATGGACTGTATGTCTTTATACAACCTCCAATACTATGTTACTATGTAACTGTTATACAGACATTATGGGTAGGGTATAAAGGTTGGACTAATGGACTATGTCTTTATACAACCCCAATACTATGTTACTATGTAACTGTTAGACAGACATTATGGTAGGGTATAAAGGTTGGACTAGAGGACGTATGTCTTTATACAACCTCCAATACTATGTTCTATGTAACTGTTAACAGACATTATGGGTAGGGTATAAAGGTTGGACTAGATGGACGTATGTCTTTATACAAACCTCCAATACTATGTTACTATATAACGTTATACAGACATTATGGGTAGTATAAAGGTTGGACGAGATGGACGTGTCTTATACAACCCTCCAATACTATGTTATATGTAACTGTTAACAACATTATGGGTAGGGTATAAGGTTGGACTAGATGGATGTATGTCTTTATACAACCTCCAATACTATGTTACTATGTTACTGTTATACAGACATTATGGGTAGGGTGTAAAGGTTGAACTAGATGGTAAAGGTTGGACTAGATGGTGGTCTGTATGTAATTCACACTAATGGGTAAATAATTTGGCAGTTGTATAACAGTTACATAGTAACATTGTATTGGAGGTTGTATAAAGACATACGTCCATCTAGTCCATCCTTTATACCCTACCCATAATGTCTGTATAACAGTTACATAGTAACATAGTATTGACAGACGTTCTGAAGGCGTTTATGGATCTTTCTTCCAGTAATACTTTTGTTGTGTGAAGGGTATCTCCACTTAAAAAAATGATCATAACCTGACCATGCACTGACCATAATGTTGGTTGCTAAATTGGTTTTCCGAAGACTCGATGAATGACCAGTTTAACAAATGGGCCATTTTGATGCTTCTGCCAATGTATCAGCAACCCAGAAGTTTCTTGGTCCCTAGGCAGAGCCTGTATTGACGTGTGGATAATCCAGCTCTGTAGACACAGCCAATTCCCATCTTGCTTGTGACTTGTGTTAATGACTGTACAAAGACAAATAATCTCTGAGCGACTCAGCCCTTCAACGTAAGCAAAACAACCTCAAGTGGAAAATCATTAGAGAGACTCACAGATTCCCACTTAATGTGACCAAAACATTCTACACTAATGGCTCTGGACTCCAATAGCAGCTCAGCAGGTCTCATAGTACAATCCCTGCTATAAGGACTCCAAAATGGATTCTCTATAGTGAATATAGAGTAATATCCTCATTTATACTCTCTTCATATGATTACAGATCCCTGTCCTATGAGGATCAAACCCTGAGTCTATTACCACTCAGGTGTACCTGGCCAACCAATGAGTGAAACTAGATTTCTCTTAGTGTATACAGAAGTTGACACAACAATCCCCTGGGGTCTACCGGATTTACAACCCCGTTCCGCTTATCCCCTGGCTGCGCACCACATCCCCCCCGACTAACCCACTGAGTACAAACCACCCCCCTGGTCTACATTCGCACCCGAATACCCAAGCACCCAGCTGTCCCCTGGCCACATCACACCTATGAGACACCACCCTGGATCTATACCACACCATTCAGCACCACCCAGTGTACTGGCCAACCAACCAATGATCCCCAGGTATCCCCATCCATTCACCCCGCCAATCCCCACCCCATTGAGCAACACAACACACTTCAGTCTATAACACCCCAGTGTTAACCCTGCTGGCACAACAAAACATCGCACACCCTATAAGAGAACAAAACCCTGGTCTACTAGGCACCACAGCGTCTTAATCCCATGGCACCTATAACACCCTTAGACAAGGACATGGTCCCTTACTCGTCAACACCACACACAGTGTATCACCCGTGGTACCTGGCCACCCTCCAGTCACCGCGACTATCCCGCCCGCCTCACAACCAAATGGACCCAACCCGCCACAACCTATGAGAAACCCTTGGTCTACCTATGCACCCAGTGTACCTGGCACCAACCTACTGAAAACCTGGGTTCACTATAGCCCCAGCTGTACCACCTGGCACAACCATGAACCCCTGGTTCTACTATAAACCCAGTGTAGCCTGGCAACCTACAACCTAGGAAACCCTGGTCTACACATAACACTCGAGTGTACCTGCGCACAACCTTAGTGTCCAGCAACCTGCTGGTCCATAAGCACCCAGTTCACCTGGCACGACACCATCATACACCTGTCTCATACCACCATACCTCACACCAGAGAAACCCAGCAACACCCATACCGAACTAGAGAAACCCTGGTCTATAAAACACCTCAGTGTTACCTGTGCACCACCTCCATATGAACCCTGTCATCAACCTCAGGACACCTGCCAAAAGCCACCTATGAAAAACCCTGGTCTTAACACCCAGTGTACCTGGCACAACTATGAGAAAACCCTGGTCTATAACACTCAGTGTACCTGGCACAACCTATGAGAAACCCTGGTCTATACACCATTGTACCTGGCACAACCTATAGAAACCCTGGTCTATACACCCAGTGTACCTGGCACAACCTATGAGAAACCCTGGTCTATAAGCACTCAGTGTACCTGGCACACCTATGAGAAAACCCTGGTCTATAAAAATAACACTCAGTGTACCCTGGCACAACCTATGAGAAACCTGGTCTATAACAAATAACCCAGTGTACCTGGCACAACATCCCAATCCCACAGCACCTATGAGACACACCCCTGCGTCATCCACCACACTCATATTGTACGCTGCGCACCAATCCAAAAGCCATCCCCCGACGTTCACAACCCAAGCCGGACCCTATGAGACAAACGCCCCTGCGTCTATATAACCCCTTCGACCCGTCGCTACCACCTGGCATCCACGCCACAATACTACGCCCACAATACCTCATCGAGCAAACCCTGGTCTAAATCCACAACCCACAAACCCAGTGTCACAACCCCTGGTCACAACACCTGTGAGCAAACCCCCTGAAGTCCTATACACAACCCAGTTCGTCAACCCTTTCATCAAACCCCTAATATCCACACATCCCTTTTCATACCATCCCTGACCGATGAGAACAACCACTTCCGTCCTATATCCCACTACAACACATCACTCGTACCCTGCCAACCAACACCACACTACTGAGTCAAAACCAACCCCCCGTCAACCACCCTGGTATCTCTCATCAACACCCAGTTTTACAATTGCGGCACCACCACCCCCTACTATGATCAAGCACAACCCTGGTCTATCCAGCCCCCAGTTGCTAATCCTGGCACGCTAATCTCCCCTCCCGAATCCCTCACATCCCTCGCATGCCCCCTCCATCACACATCCCCCCCAACCAATCCCCCACCCTCATGAGACACCCCTGGTCTCTAAATACAACGCCCCCTAATACCTTGTCACACTCCTGATGGAGAAAACCCTGGTATACACTACTCAGCAACAAGGGCTACTGGAAATGGAGGAGCGAGACCCCTAAAAAAAGGGCCACAAAACCTCTCTCTGGGAAACTGGAGAATCGTGCTGGGGAAAAAAAACATTAGAAACTGAAAAAAAAGGGCACGTAGTATAGCACCGTCGTTGACCCAGTGTAACATTCTGGACACAAACTGGGAAGCGTCCTCGTCCCAATAGGTCCGTTTCCGGAAAGGCTTCCAGGGCCAACCTATTGACCGCCTTGTCCTATACAACACCCAGTGATAACCTGCCAACTTATGAGAAACCCTGGTCTATAGCCCCAGTTTACCGGCACAACACCTATGAGAAACCCCTGGTCTATATAACCCCAGTGACCCTGGCACAACTTTGAAAACCCGGTCTATAACCCCGTGTACCTGGCACACCTATGAGAAACCCTGGTCATAACATAACCCAGTTTACCTGTCCACATACTTATGATAACCCTCTAAGTTTTCACTAATCCTTTGTCCCCACCACACAAGCTACCCTTTGCTGGGTCTGTATAAAATGACACAAATCCTGCTTTGGCAGTTTAAAGGTTAATAAATGGGCTTTAATAGAAAATATAAAATAGAAATGCTAGGGCTTTGCCACAAGAGGAAAGGAGGTCTCTGCGCCGTAGAGCTTACAATCTAGTTAGGTGGGTAACACACAGATACAATGGAATGGGTATAAGTGCTGGAGTGAGACATATGCAGTGCAAACAAAACAATCATATACTGTGCTGGTTACCAGATAGGTAGGATGTAAGGGTAGATTTATCATATATAGATATATAGATACCATATACTGTGCGGGTTACCGGATAGGTAGGATGTAAGGGTAGATTTATCATATAGAGATATATAGATATCATGAGACGGGAGAGACGAGGACAGAGGAGACGAGACGAGGACGAGACGGGAGACGACGGAGACGAGAGGACGAGGACGAGGACGAGACGAGACAGACGAGAACGGGCGGTACGAGACGAGACGAGACGGGACTAGTAGAGAGGACGGACTAGAGAGACGAGACGACGAAGGGACGAGACAGAGAGAGAGGAGACAGAGAGGAGACGAGACGAGACGATGGAGAGACGAGGACTAGGAGACGAGACGAGGACGGAGACGAGACGAGGACGAGACATTGAAGAGGGAGTGGACGAACGAGACGGGACGAGACGAGACGAGACGTTACGACGTAGACGTATACTGAATGACGTTACTATACGATACGATACGTAGTACGAGTACGATACGGTTACTACTAGACTAGACTGTTATACTATACTATACTATACTTACTAAACACACTATATATACAGTATAAATATCATTTATATATGATATATTTATCTAGCTATATACGTATATGTATGTATGTATAGTTTATTTATATAGCGCCACTGGGGACGCAGCGCTTACAGTAATAATACAATAAAGCATACAATGGGAAAATACATAGATGTTCAGTACATAAATATAACTTATATAAATAGAAATGCTAGGGCTTTGCCACAAGAGGAAGGAGGTCTCTGCGCCGTAGAGCTTACAATCTAGTTAGGTGGGGAACACACAGATACAATGGAAGGGGATAAGTGCGGAGTGAGACATATGCAGTGCAAACAAAACAATCATTACTGTGTGGTTACCAGATAGGTAGGATGTAAGGGTAGATTTATCATATATAGATATAATAGATATTACTGTGCGGGTTACCGGTAGGTAGGATGTAAGGGTAGATTTATCATATAGAGATATAGATATCATATACTGTGCTGGTTACCAGATAGGTAGGATGTAAGGGTTGATTATCATATATAGATATATAGATACCATTACTGTGCTGGTTACCGGATAGGTAGGATGTAAGGGTAGATTTATCATATATAGTATATATAGATATCATATACTGTGCTGGTTTCGGATAGGAGGATGTAAGGGTAGATTATCATATATAGATATATAGATACCATATCGTGCTGGTTATCAGGATAGGTAGGATGTAAGGGTGTAGATTTACATATATAGATAATAGATACCATATACTGTGCTGGTTACGGATAGGTAGGATGTAATGTAGATTTATCATATATAGATATATAGATACCATATAGTGCTGGTTAACGGATAGGTAGGATGTGAGGGTAGATTATCATATATAGAATATAGATACCATATACTGTGTGGTTATAGGATAGGTAGGATGTAAGGGTAGATTTATCATATATAGATATATGATACCATATACTGTTCTGGTTACCGGATAGGTAGGATGTAAGGGTAGATTTATCATATATAGATATATAGATACCATATACTGTGCTGGTTACGGATAGGTAGGATGTAAGGGTAGATTTATCATATAGAGTATATAGATACCATATACTGTTCTGGTTACCGGATAGGTAGGATGTAAGGGTAGATTTATCATATATAGATATATAGAACTACATATACTGTGCTGGTTACGGATAGGTAGGATGTAAGGGTAGATTTATCATATATAGTATATAGATACCATATACTGTGCTGGTTACCGGATAGGTAGGATGTAAGGGTAGATTTATTATATATAGATATATAGATAATATATACTGTGGGTTACCGGATAGGTAGGATGTAAGGGTAGATTTATCATATATAGATATATAGATACCATATATGTGCTGGTTAACGGATAGGTAGGATGTAAGGGTAGATTATCATATATAGATATATAGATACCATATACTGTGCTGGTTACCAGATAGGTAGGATGTAAGGGTAGATTTATCATATATAGATATATACCATATACTGTGCTGGTTACCGGATAGGTAGGATGTAAGGGTAGATTTATCATATATAGATATATAGATACCATATACTGTGCTGGTTACCAGATAGGTAGGATGTAAGGGTAGATTTATCATATATAGATATATAGATACCATATACTGTGCTGGTTACCGATAGGTAGGATGTAAGGGTAGATTTATCATATATAGATATATAGATACCATATACTGTGCTGGTTACCAGTAGGTAGGATGTAAGGGTAGATTTCATATATAGATATATAGATATCATATACTGTGCTGGTTAACAGATAGGTAGGATGTAAGGTAGATATTCATATATAGATATATAGATACCATACCGTGTGTTACCGATAGGTAGGAGTAAGGGTTATATTACATATATAGATATATAGATGACATATATCTGTGGCTGGTTACCAGATAGGTAGGATGTAAGGGTAGATTTATCATATATAGATATATAGATACCATATACTGTGCTGGTTACCAGATAGGTAGGATGTAAGGGGAGATTATCATATATAGATATAGATACCATATACTGTGCTGGTTACCAGATAGGTAGGATGTAAGGGTAGATTTATCATTATAGTATATAGATACATATACTGTTCTGGTTACCGGATAGGTAGGATGTAAGGGTAGATTTATCATATATAGATATATAGATATCATATACTGTGCTGGTTACCGGATAGGTAGTATATATACATTAAATTAAACCAGTATATAGAGCATATATTATATAGTATAAATATTATATATGTGATATTTATCCAGCTATATAAAGTATATTACATTATAAATGTTATGTGTGATTTGACAGTTATAAAAGCTCAGCATTCAGGGAAACTTGTTAAACGCCCCCATGTGTATCATTGTGTTTCTATCCTCCTTATCATAGTGCTTGTTCATTTCTCATTTCCACTGTCAGAAACCATCAACTGGAATTCAAACCTTATGCCTATATTGTACACAGTGTGTAAATTAATTAACAGAGTTCACATTTGTTTATACTGTAAACAATAGTGCATTCATCATAAAGGTAGTCACACATGAGTTATACTGTTACAGTGAGTGAAAATAACATATCCTCCAACATTCCCCTTTAATAGTTACACTTATAGAAACAACATATCCTCCAACATTACCCCTTTAATAGTTACACTTATAGATACATATATCCTCCAACATTCCCCTTTAATAGTTACACTTATAGAAACAACATATCCTCCAACATTACCCCTTTAATAGTTACACTTTAGATAACATACCCTCAACATTCACCCTTTAAAGTTACACTTATAGAAAACACATACCCTCCAACCTTACCCTTAAAAGTACACTTATAGAAAACAAATACCCCAACATTACCCTTTAATAGTAATTACACTTATATAAAA
Organism: Hymenochirus boettgeri; assembly: GCA_019447015.1. NCBI lineage: Eukaryota > Metazoa > Chordata > Amphibia > Anura > Pipidae > Hymenochirus > Hymenochirus boettgeri. The sequence goes on from CM033476.1 coordinate 319,087,087, forward strand.
CAATCCCTCAACATACCCTTTAATAGTTACACTTATAGAAACATACCCTCCAACAATTCCCCTTTAATAGTTACAATTATAGAAAACACATACCCTCCAACATTCCCCTTAATAGTACACTTATAGAAACACATACCCTCCAACATTACCCCTAATAGTTACACTTAAATAACATACCCTCAAAATACCCTTTATAGTTACACTATAGATACATACCCTCAACATTCCCCTTTAATAGTTACATTATAGAACAGATACCCTCCAACATTCCCCTTTAATAGTACACTTATAGATACACATACTCCAACATTACCCTTTAATAGTTACACTTATAGAAACACATACCCTCCAACATTACCCCTTTAATAGTTAAACTTATAGAAACACATACCCTCCAACATTACCCTTATAGTTACATATAGAAACACATACCCTCCAACATTACCCCTTAATAGTTACACTTATAGATCACATACCCTCAACATTACCCCTTTAATAGTTACACTTATAGAAACACATACCCTCCAACATTACCCCTTTATAGTTACAACTTATAGATCACATACCTCCAACATTCACCCTTTAATAGTTACACTTATAGAAACACATACCCTCCAACATACCCCTTTAATAGTTCACTATAAATACACATACCCTCCAACATTACCCTTTAATAGTTACACTTATAGAAATACATACCCTCAACAATTACCCTTTAAGTTACACTTATAATACACATACCTCCAACATTACCCTTTATAGTACACTTATAGAAACACATACCTCCAACTTCACCCTAATAGGTAAACTTATAGATACACATACCCTCCAACATTACCCCTTTAATGGTTAGTTATAGATACACATACCCTCCAACATTCCCCCTTTAATAGTTACACTTAAGAAACACATACCCTCCAACATTACCCCTTTAATAGTTACACTTATAGAAACACATACCCTCCAACATTACCCCTTTAATAGTTACACTTATAGATACACATACCCTCCAACATTCCCTTTATAGTAACTTATAGATACACATACCCTCCAACATTACCCTTTAATAGTTACACTTATAGAAACACATACCCTCCAACATTACCCTTTAATAGTTACACTTATAGATACACATAACCTCCAACATTACCCCTTTAATAGTTACACTTATAGATACACATACCCTCCAACATTACCCCTTTATAGTTACATATAGAAACACAACACCCTCCAACATTCCCCTTTAATAGTTACATTATAGAAAACACATACCCTCCAACATTCCCCTAATAGTTACACTATAGATACACATAACCTCCAACATTACCCTTAATAGTTACACTTATAGAAACACATACCCTCCAACATTCCCCTTTAATAGTTACACTTTAGATACACATACCCTCCAACATTCCCCTTTAATAGTTACATTATAGAAAACAATACCCTCCAAACTTACCCCTTTAATAGTTACACATATAGAAACAAACAACCTCCAACTTCCCCCTTTAATAGTTACTATAGAAACACATACCTCCAACATTCCCCTTTAATAGTTACACTATAGATACACAACCCTCCAACAACCCCTTTAATAGTTACACTTATAGAAACAACATACCCCCAACATTACCCCTTTAATAGTTACACTTATAGATACACATACCCTCCAACATTACCCCTTTAATAGTTACACTTATAGAAACACATACCCTCCAACATCACCCCTTCAATAGTTACACTTATAGAAACAACATAGTGCAGATCTGCAGAGGGAGGATAAAAAAGTGAACCAGACCTTAGCCCAACTCTATACCATGTATTTATCTATACTTTCTCTATTTAAAGGGCAATGTTTGGGGTTTCGCTAACCCCCGGTACACAAATTGGCTATTAAAACTTCAATATGTGTTTTTTCGGCTCTACATTCCACTCTACATACGTGTCGATCACATGTGCTTTAATAGAATTGACATGAATAGGAAAATAGACATTAATATAACAGGATTTTAAGGGCCAAGATATAAAGGTGCTTCCCCTTTAGACACCTGCATTAAGACAATTTACTTTCTATAAATGGCCATATTATTCACTGTAAAAACCAACCAGACTCCAGGAAACACATTAGGCCCTATGGGAGTTATAAAGATGTTTTTCTCATATACATTTCCTGCAGGTTTTATAATTCTCTAATCAATGGAGCTCAGCCAAATGTCATGTTGGAAAAGGAGGAAGCTAGGGGTGAACAGAGGCAAAGAAATGTTATTTGGGGAAATCGATTTTCTAGTTTACTAGTTGCAGTACTGTTTCTTTCCTGATATACTTAGTGGCTGTTTTCCCTATAGGTACTAACTGAACAGCGCCACACTCTGGTAATCCCCCTCCCCATACATAGCTCAGAAGTGTAAGTGCTCTAGAAATGCTAAAGATGATGATTTAAATCAGAAATATAAATGAGACATAATAATTAATATCAATTCTGATGTTCAGCTGTAACTGTCACCTTTAAAATAGGCAGAGTTTCTGGAAAACTCTGCAGATTTCTACAACGTGGGTCACTGACCCAAATACACAGCTGCACATGCTCAGTGAATTCTCTAGCCCCTCCCTCTTCCCCCTGCCAGAGCTGTCTTAAAGGGAAAACTAAAAACATTCACCCGAAGGGCATCCGGGATAGAAAAAGGAACCTGTCCAGATGAAGAGAATATGGTTGCCTGAAGCTCCTATTAGGTTGTAGTGCATTTTGGGATATTCTCTATACTGTAGACGATCACACAGCCTCGTCAATAATACCAAGTTAAAAGGGAGGAGAAATGTTTATTGAGTAACAAAATAATTAAAGGGGAAGAGTTCCCTATACACACACATACAGACATCCCCTGCTGGCCCATTATCCTCTGCAATTTTAAGAAACAAGGTGGAAAATTGCAAATTATTGCAAAACAAGGGGTTAAACATTTTATTCCCAAATAGCTGAATAGGAAGTAGAGATTATAATAGGAAGTAGAGATTATAATAGACGCCCGACTTCTTCTTTTTATTATTGAGTTCCTAAAAAAACTGTTAAAGGGCAAGTATATTAACCTTCCCTCTTCTTGATCTATAAATAAATACATGTAAGCCCCAATGCTGATATTTGTGTGTTGCTGTATGACTTCAATCCAGTATTTGCTTCAGCTGGGTACACACAGTACCAATCTGTACCATTCTGTCTGTCATCAAAGATGTGGCTACCCCAAGTCCCGAGCGTTCTTCATATATAAAGTATAGGGAGATAGTTTGGGACTGCCATACATCCTAACGATTACTGCTGAATTCCTATACCAACTGACATAATAGTTAACCAACTGACATAAAATTCTGGAGAAGTCAAGCATGCTCAGTAATCACTATGAGTCAGCACTGGGAGAGGGAATTTCCCACCATGCAATTCACACATACCACCTGTTACTATTCCAGTTAAAGCAAAACTGCACACAGCAGAAGAGTGTATGATAATAAGCTACTTGATTGACAGCTGAAATGTAATATTTTTCAGAATATCTAAAGAAATAGGGGGCTGGTTCAACAAAAATAAAAAATGGTTGGGATATTTGGGAAGAATTATAGTTTTCAGAAATGGACAATTAAAAAATGAATTCCAGTATAGATGACCCTTTAAATGTTATAAAAATGTCTGTTTAGTTGTGGCTGAGTTACAGGGGTTAAAGAAATAATAGTTTGGAATGTTCCATTATTAAGAGGTTACTTTGTGCCTCGCAGTGCATCAATTTAATCTCCTTGTTAAGAGCAAGATATTGATTGCCAATATGGTTTGATAGCAAAAAAAAAAAATAGTAAGTCAGTCACAACCAGCGATCGCCTTCAAGGACTGAATTACTTTACGGAATTGCCTGACTGCCAAATGGATTTAAAGGGATTTTTTTTCCTCTCTTCCAAATCCAATAGGAATTTGAGATTCCTCTGATGCTGTCAAAATGATTTCCCCTTTAAAAGACTGTGAAAGTAAGTTTTAATTCAGCTTGCTTTTTTTCCAACCCCCTCCTGGTACAAAGGGAGAGTCTATGACACTTTCAGGTGAGACAGAGAAAGACCCCTTTTATAAGAAAAGGTTGTCCCGTTAAAGGGCAAGTGTAACTTATTTTGGTATATCTATTTTGGCATGCAAAGGGTTAACAAGAACGTTCACGTGGAGAATGGATGTAAAGTAACGGAACTGAGCGTTGGTAAAAATAAAAACGCCTTTTGACGGGGTGAAAGACCCTAACATCAAAAAGGCAATTGAATAGTAAAAGGCTACATTCTAATTGTTATCATTATTTATTCCATTCAGACGCTCCGGTCTTGCGTTTAAACCACTGCCTGAGTGATCGGGTCAGTTCATCCTAGCAACCGGAGAGCGGTTAGAATACCAATCAGGAGAGCTGCACAAATAATAAGAAATAGCCCTATTTACAGCATGCAAAAAAATAACTAAAGGGCAAGTAAAGCTAAAATGTATAACCCCTAACTAGCTGTATCAGAGAGGACTGTTAGTAGAGCCAAGAATAAATAATACTACCCACTGCTTATAAATGAGGATTATTTACAAATCAAATTGCTGGGGTTGCCATCCTGCTTCTCAATCTTCATTACGCAAAAGTCAGGACTTTAACAGGCTGCAGCCATTGAATATAATATGATATTAATGTTTAATACTCATTGGGAAATGCTTTTGTTATCCATATTGTCTGTAAACACATAAGGAAAATTACAATTCAATAGGAAAAAAGGTTGCCATTTGATAGAGAATATGTTGCCACTTATAGCCACACTTTGTGGTCATTTTAATAGCGGATATCCCTTTAAGATAAGCCCTACCCCCTTGGAGCTTACGAGGGGTAGTATGGGAGGGGTAAATATAAAGCCCCAGATATTGATACATGTCAATCATAAAGTACCTGTCAATCCTGCAACTCAGCCAAATGCTCTATATTTATAGATAGGAGGATTGTATTGCATCACTCTACTGTAGCGCTATTATTCATTATAATGCAATTTTGTAAGGCTGAGGCCACACTGCAACACACAGGAATCGCGCACAAAATCGCGAGCGTTATCGCACACAATCCATTCTTGTGCGTTTTGCGTGTGTGTTTTTGCCGTTTTGCGTTATGGAAACGCATGCGTTACCGCACCAAAAATGGTCAACGCATGCGTTACCGAACCGCGAACGGACGCGCATCGGAAATCGTGGGAATTTTCACGTTCCCCATTTTAGTGAAAATCGTGGGCGCAATCGCTCGAAGAACGCGCTAGTGGGGCCTCACCCTAAATGGCCTTTGGAACTTGCGTTAAAAATATAGATAAAGGGATATATTACATCCCTTTAAAACTGAACACTGGTGGAATATGTACAAAAGTGAGACTGTAGGGGGGGCTGTGTTCTCAGGTTAATATTTTGAAGGATATGTTCACCCCCCTCAAGGGCCCCTATATGCGCAATACTTACAGAAGTTGCTGCCCCCTCTATAAACTGTTTAATGAGCTTAAACAGCTGCAGAGAAGGCGGTTCTGGTGGTAGCCATTTGCTTTGACATCAACGCCATGACTGACAGCTGCTACCAGGAAGTGCCTGCATAAAAAAAATGGGTGTCTGGGAGGAAGACTTTTTCTTTGTCCGCCACTGTAAGGGGGGGTGGGGTAGGTAGGAACCCCCTTATAAAATCAGCAGGTAGGTGCAGTGATATTATGTGACTTTCCACCTCCAATAGCTGTATTCCTACCGTAATCTGACGAAATCCCCATGGCAGTGATATCTCGTAGGCTTGCCAATGGGGTGACCATAGAAAGTTCTGTTCTCTGCCCACTCAAGCCTGACTCAATGTGTAGTAAGAGGTATAACTGTGTAGCAGGTTCAGTCATTAATGGCTCTTAACGGCGTATTGGTTGTCTAATAGTATTACTAATTGTAAAAGATGTTAAAGGCAGACATAGACTTTTATTGGGCGGTTCGATTAACTTTGTATGGGCCACCTTAAAGGTGTGGCTGCTGCATGTAAATGGAATATAAAGCAGATGTGTGATAATAAATACCAAATGAGTACATCTTTATAGGGTTCTTATAGTTTAATTCTACACAGTGGGAAACCCAAACGTTATACTCCTTATACTATAACTATGTTAAAATGATAAGGAGACAGAAAGCTAAAATAATTGTAATGTAAATAAGCCTATATATAGATTCTACAACTCATAACTTAGCTGAATCTTTCACCTCTCAAATCATCATTTAATTCTGGAGCCCTCCTACCAGAGTGGGTCCTGGACACTTTTGCACATGCTTAGTTAGTTCACTACCCTTCCTCTCCTCCCCTTTTAGAACTACTGGGTGACCTGCCCGTGACCTTTGTGTAATTAACCACAATACAGCTGGTTTGATAGGTTGCTGGTATTCGCTAGCAAGGAATTATAGAATCCATTCATTTTTATTCCTATTTTAGCTTTAACTTCCCTGTAATAATATAAATGACTCGTATCGTGGAGGGGGTGGGGGCAATATTGATTAGCGTTCCCCCCCATTCTAGATACACATTAAAAAGAAAAATCTTTTCATGCCGGATTCTTTTTAATCAAAGGGATTTCCAGAGTGGGAAGTTAATTCCTCTCCATTATAAATACAGAGAGGATGCGACTTGAGTGGATTATAAGAATATTAACACTAAGCCATGCACTTGATGGCAAGTCGATGGGTCACATGGCCTGTGATTGCCGGAGAAATACATTAACACGCAGCCAAAGGAGAGAGGGGGGAATATCCAGGAGAAAATAATAAAGTGATGGAGAGTAGGCAGACGGTATTATGGGAAATGGAATCTCGGATTTAGAACTGGAATATCTGTTTGGTGGCTGTCACATGTTGATGGTGTTGTTAGGGGCTTTAAATATTTATAATGAAATTCTTGGGTGGGGATTGGGGGGTTTATAGGGGTTTTAAAGGGCATATCCACCCTGAAAATAAAATGTATATTTAAATACAGGACCCCCCCACACACATCAATACTTAACGTTCATCTGCTGCCCCTTAAACCTACTTACCAACGTCGAACCCCTGACGGCAGGTTATGACCTCGTACAGCAGCTAGTCGCCATTGGCTGTTACACCCGCAACACAGAATAACAAGGAGAGAGCTGAATGGGGGATCGGCCCTTGTCAGTAAGTGTAGGAGAGGTAAGTACTGCAAAATCTATGTAGGGGGGGGGAAGCTACATTTGAATATCATTTTTTATTTTCAGGGTGGACATGGCCTTTAAAAGTATTTAACCAGAGTTCGATTCCACCGTCAATGAGAATGAATAAAGATTGTAAAGCCACGTTTGATTTTTGGGGGGGAATTACGTCCTAAAAGTAACTAGGAATGACTGGGCCCCCAGCAAAACTACGATGGGACCCCTATCTGTGCTTTATGTACAGTGGTTTTCTGGGAGAAGGCTGTATCTGTCCCCCAGGCTTCCGGTCCCCGGGGTCTGCTCTCGTGGTAGTTACACCTCTGCATTCTATTATCCAGACGCTCCAAAGGGAGGGATCCAGAATTAATAGTGGTCCGTATACACAGGGGAGAAGGTGGGGGATGTTTGACAGAAGAGCTTGCAATCTTATCTTGGGTGTGAGTGTATGGGGAAGTGAATTTCCTGACATTGATAGTAGGAAGTTATTATATTATTATTATTTCAATTTAGGAGGGGCCGGTGGGTCACCATGATTCACAAACCAGTTGTGAGCCAAAGAAAATATCCGCCAGCCTCCCATTTCCCAGCAGGTAAAAAACAACGTCTGCAGATCTCATTATCTTCCCAATAATGGTTCATCATTCCCCGAAACCGAATCCTTCTTACAGACACGGAGCACTTTATATGCATAGGTTTATTAACCCCTGGGGTATTGCAGCTGGGGATGCTGGGATTTGTAGTCCCGTAATTGGTAAGATAACATAACAGTTGACACCTGTGTTCTATTTGAATCGTATAAATACTTGTTGCATTGGGGAAATTCAAAGTATGGCCATAGACCTGGACTACAACTTCCATCATCCTCAGCCAGACCATCAAGGATGCTTTTTTTGTATGAGATCAGTTGGAGGAAGGAATTGAATGTGTATGGAACATTGCACAGTGTGATACATTGCATCTATTCATTACCATACTGATACATTCAGGGGTCAGCAGTCTATTGGCTATAGCCCAGCAGGAGTCATTCCCACACTATGACAGAGATGCGAGTTAAAGTTCTGCAATATCATCTCCACACAGGGATCCATGCACAGGGTGGGATATGACAGATATCAACACAATGTTACATATCGACATGGAAGGGTTAAACACACCATTAACCAATTTAGCACCAAATAGCTTTAATTACCACTTTCTACTAAGAGGACAGATTAGATGTAACTGAACTATAACTCTTCCCATCCCTCCCCCAGTAATACAGTCCATTTCATTTAACCCCTTCCTTCCCCTACCCATTAAACCCTATGTCTAGGGTGTGGACATCCTGTACATTACAGGACCTGATCAGTATATTAGACCAGACATGGGATGTTCCCCCTGAGTTGGAGAGGGAACTCAGTCATTTAAAGTTTTGAAGACCCAGATCACACCCAGTCAGCTACTCGGTATGGCAGCAAAATGATGGATACATTCTATATTCTGCTGCCACACCGATTTACTGTCAGCAGCCACGCCAAGAATACATTAAACCTTCCACCGCCTGTCAATAAAAACTTCCCCATCCCACCCTCCATCCACGTGAATGTCAATTCACTAAGTTTGTTCGATGTCTCTGGATACCACGTTTAAAGTGACAGCTACAGATTCCGTCTCCGTCCCTCCCTAGATAACTATTATCTTATTTTCCCTTTATATTATCACACAAACTCCAATAATACACACAGGGTAGAGGCCACCGGTCCAAACGTAAACTTGTATAGTTTATTCCAACGTTTTGGGGTACGCCAAACCCTAATTTCCTCTTGAACCTCCATGACATAGGATTGGGGTGAACTGAACCTCTACACTTTCCTCCAATGCTCCGTCATTTTATTTAGAACATCTGCCTTCTCCACGTTCCCAGTTCTGGATTAACCCTCCCTTCTTACCGTATCCTTGGTCCTATCTGTCCCCAGGAGGCTGCCAAGCTTTGCACCCTACGCCGCCTCTGCTCTGCACGCCGGTTAATTCTCTTGGACTGGGCTGGATCCGATATTTCGACGTGTTTCTCACTTAACTCCCAGCCTGGATGTGACTCAGCTGATACCCAGGCGCTTTCTTCCTTCTCTCCCTGCCTCTCGCTCTACGAAAAAAAAATTCCCTTCCCCTACATACAGAACTGATTTCAATGTGTTCACACTCCACCCTTTGTACTGAGTGATGTCAGGCTGTGTGTGTGAGAGAGAAGCAGGAGATAGCTCTGTATTATTCACCACTAGCTTAGTGTGAGCCAGCATCCACCCAGAGGAAGTATGCAATTTGGAGAAGGGGGTTTGGAACAAGAGAAGGGGGGAGGCTGTATTGTCCTGTACAATTTAACTAATGGAATGCTGCGTTGCATGCAATTTCGACTTGTGCAACTGGGAATTGCAAATACACAATGCAACCAGCGATTTTGTATCTCGCAGTGTGCACAGCAACAGATGTTCAATGCAACGCCCTACAGGGTTAAAGTTGCGCGTGTGTTTGTATTATGGATTCTCGGAGTTAAATACATTCAGGTTCTATTACACAGCTGAATACAGCGTTCCCTGCGCTGGTTTAACCATCACTCCTGTTTTCGTATCTTTAACAGCTATTTGGCTGCTGTAATATAGTGCCGTTAGTTGCACTAACATTTGGTAAATAGGTTAGCGTGACTTAAAGAAGAGATTTTTGCGTTGCTGTAAAAGTGATATATATAGGGGTTTATTTTGGAAAAAGACCCTCCCTAAAAAAAAAATTGGCTTTCTTTTATTGTATTTTGGTTTGCTGTTGTGAAACTCCAGTTACTCCCATGCATTCACAGTTCCTGATCAGTACATTCCCAGCATTCCCTGCAATCCTGCACACAGCACAATTTTGCTATGTCAAAGAGCAGCACTGGTCAGGTGCTGATCGGATTTAGAAAAACAAAGATGGCGGCTATCACACTTCCATCGCTGTGCAGACATTATGGATTTTATTTGGGAATAAAGGATGATAGAGGAGTTTTCAATAGGATAAACCAATTATAAAAATTCTAACTCTCTGTTAGGCTGAAATGTTAAAGGACTGTTTATAATAAGTATATTTCCTGTCCTGGAAATTGCAAAACAAACAGGAAATGAGACGTACAAAAGGAAATGGTTCCCTTAATTCACCTACAAACATGGAGCTTTGGTAGTTTACTCTTAAACCAGAAATTAAAAATCACCCCAGGTAAATCTCCCCCCACCCTAAATTATTACGGGTTTGCATGCGTAAGTCTCGCAGAGAGTGTTTTAGGTGTGTGCATTTTTTTTGCGGTTAATGTGGCTTAAATAAATCTGGCACCATGAATATAAACCGGATCTCACAATCGCTTCCCCAAGAACAAGGTTAACTGTCTGTAACAAACGACAATATCTTGGTTATTGTGTATTGTGAAAGGTAAGTTGATGTAGGTGCTTAGACCACAGTGCGAGCAGATTTGTACAATGGATGATTACAGTCCTTAGAATACAGAACGCTATCCTTAGCTAGGCCATCAGTGTCACATGATTTGCCTGAAATTATTTATAAGGATATTAGGTCACCTTGGAGTCACATGACCAATATAACTCGGCCTTGTGCTTTAATACGGCAATGGGACTCCCTGGTCTAATATCACCCCTTTCTTTAAACTATAATGAGAATTAAAGTCACCTTGAAGTTCTATGACCTTTGGAACATCCTACGGCCTTGGGCTTTTATACGTTAATGGAGAGGCTACATTATTTACCATTCAGTAGGTGGTGCAGCATTAACCTGTTATTGCCTAGAATATATATATATACTGAATATACTGTATATTACACACACAGATGTAATTAATTCTCTTTATAAGTAGCATTTATGTGCAAAAAGAAAACTAGGTTACACCTCCCAATGTAAATCTCTAGTTTGCCATGAATCTGCGTTTCCAAACATCAGCTTAAATATTGCCCCAATCTCATCTATCGAGAACCACAACTGGTTAACCAAACCATTTCATTACATACTACTAATAGCTATAGAGGGACTGTAGGAATATTATATAGGAGGTTATTTAATGGACAGCCATGCAATATCTGCTTTAACTTTAGCTCCATCTACAGGAAAACAGTGAAAATTACATCTTACTCCTGGTGATCTGGTTTCTTGGGTGCCCCAATTTCTACATCTCCCAGGCTATGTGAATCTTAATTCCCAGTATCCCTGCGATAAACAGAACATTTAGCAGTTACAATACAATGAAATAATATTTCAATTTTAAGGTTTTTTTTTACCCATGGGATGAGGCTCCATTTAGGTTCTTTGGGTCCCGGGCAAGATGCCATTTAACTTCTCTATTCATACAACTGTCTATTAGAGGGATGTCTACCAGAGCTGTGTATATTGCAGAAAAAATAATGCACTACAAAGTTGCTGCAACTTTTGCTATCTAGGCGCTACTTTTAATGATACATTGTTATGAAGACCTGAAGATGAAAAGGATCAGGGAGAAAAGAAAAAGATTCTATATACCCTTTAATCCAGGAAAGACCTAAAGGGGTGTGGCATATGAAAAGTGGATGGAGCTAAATCAATATTGCTTACTAGAAGTAGGTGGCACCAGGGATCATATCTACCTCCTCCTCACTTACAAGGCAGAACTCCAGCCTAACTCCATGGAATTTGCCGTTGGGAAAACATGTTGATTGTAACGGAGTATCGCAGCACTTGAGTGACTGACAGGCGTCAGTGTCTCTGATCATGTGACGTGCAGCTCTTTGTCTGTGTTGTTAAAGTCGGGCTTCATTCTGTTGCGCTGTCTGAGCTCTGTGTGTTTTTATTAAGCGTGCTCTATTTTTTGCACATTAGTGAGCAGTGTGTCACCTTGTTTACACTTTAACACTTTATACTTGCACAAGGACCACCTTATATTGACTATTGGATCCCAATCAATAAAGTTACCTTCTGGTCCGAATTGAAAGTGCCATGATGTCTTTGTTCTTTTAGTTGTGAAGTGTGTGACATGTGGGCAGTGTGTGTCTGGTGCTTAAGTCCGGGTAATGCAGGTAAGCATACCCCCCAACTGTCCCGGTTGGAATAGGTGGATGGGGCATGTCTGCGATGTTGTGGTGGGTGGGGGCACGGCATTCTAGGGTGTGGATGGTCTGTGTCGTGTCTGTGATGTTGTGGTGTCCAGGAGCCTTGGACGTGACATTTGGAGGGCCACCCTGTTTCAAAGTGTGGGCGTGGCCATGACATTTAGGGGTGTGGATGTGGTGTTTGGGGGTGTGTCTGTGATGTTTGGGGGCATGGAAAGGATGTTTGTGTATGTGGGTGTGATTCGGGGGCCAGACCTGGGATGTTTGGGGGGGTGTTTATGATGTAAGGGGGCGGACCATAATGTTTTGGGGGGGTTTCGGGGAGTGACCACAATATCTGGTAGCGTGGTCACAACATTTGGGGTCATGGTTGCAATGCATGGCAGTTATCTTTGGGGGCATGGCCTTGATGGTTGGGATATGAGAATGACCATGATGTTTGGGGGTGTGGCTGTGACAGCAATATCTGGGGACGTAGTCACATTCCAGGAGGCTCTGCTTTAAATTTCTTGGCATGACAATAACCACAAATGTGATTCATATCACCAACAGTAACCTGCAGGGTTATTCAATAAAAGTTCTTATCGTTTAAAAAGGTGCTAATTTTGCCCCAACCAATCAGATGTTAGCTTTAAAATGCTAAATAAGTTCTGATTGGTTGGTGAAAAATAATCACCATTTTAAATGATAAGAACTTTTATTGAATCTCCCTGATAGTCTTTTCAGGGTTCATATTTGTATATAAATGTGATTCATATCACCAATAGTAACATAGTCTACCCCAAACAGTACTTACGGCTCCTGGTTCCAGCGTCGCTCAGGTCCGGCTCCCCTGCCTGTCAGAAATACAAATGGAGCCGGACCGCCAGCCACGGCTGTGATTGGCTGAGAGTTAGCCAATCACAGCTGTGGCTGCCAGCAATGGATTAAAGTACTGTTTGTAACCGATTTTCTCACTTTTAACTTAGGGGTTGGAGGGTATGACTGACAATACATATAAAGGATTTATTGCTGGGGGAAAGAAGCAAGAAGGGGATAGGGAGGGCTCCTGTGCTCATGTCTCCATCCCTCCCGGAGGCAGGAGCACATGTCTCCATCCCTCCCCGGAAGAAGAGCTGTTTGGACAGGAAGACAGACACTGCTCTTCTGTTTCCTGGACTTTGGACATGGACTACAAGGGAACCATAAGGAGCAGGAATGTAAGGTAAGGATTTTTTTTTAAACTATACTGTGGGGCCAGTAGTGGGTTAAATTTTAGTTTTGGGGGTGGACATGTCCTTTAATGAATCAGCCATGCAGTGACAAATAAGCTTTACTTTCATAGAATGGAGAGTTTCTACATGTAGTGTGCCAGGGGGAGGGGCTGGGTGATTGACAGTTCTTTACTGACTAGCTGTTCCCCGCCCTCTTTAAAAATTAAAACTCCCAGAGCTAAAAAAACAAGGGATAGGAAGGTTAGAGAAGAAAAAAAAAAGCAAATTTAAGATTTAATCCTAATTACTGTGTGATTAATTAGAAAATTATTTGCCCCAGTTTACATGTCCTTTAAATAGTTTTGATGTGGATCGCTGCAGTATTTTAATAATTAATATATGATAATTAATATATAATTAATAAATGATGCCTCGCCCCCATACCTCTTGTTCTAGGGCATCTGCAGGTTTTGTCGCAGTAGACCAAAAGGGTTAACTTGCCCTTGAACAGCAGACTCTTTAAAACCATGTGACACTACATCTGTAATCCATATAAGGATTTCTGTCTGGCCTAGATAGCTGTAAGCAGCACGTGACTGTCTCTAAATAACCATCATTAATACCATACCTCTATATAGCCCTTTGTCCTCTTTCAAGCTATGCAGTATCTGCTGGGCTAGACTCGCTCTCTGCTCATATTTACTGATTACGAAATTAGAGTTCTGCTACATCTCGTGTGTGGTGTAATTCTTTCTCCCGGTTGACTGTAAGGGTCTTTTACTGGCTCTCTAAGACAGGCATCAGGACCCAGCGTGGTTAGTGCAGGATATTTATTCTAACATTTATAACGGCAGAAATTAAAAAGACGTAACCATAAGCCGTTGGGGGTATTATTGGGGGTATTACTCCCCGTAGATCCACTCGCTTTACTAGCAGCCGGCTCCATACTGCAGGGAACTCAGTGAATTTCATAGGGTTTCTTAAATCCCAGTGCTGGTTGCAGGCTGATGATGTCATCACTGCTCGACCTAGAACACTGCAGACCAGGTCTGCAATGACTTACCTGCTTTGTTTAATCAGGGGAAGATGGTAGATCCTTGCCGGAGAGGGCAAACAGCTGTCACAGCGAACAAAGGCTTCAGCCAGAGGAATCCCAGCTTAAAAGACTGTGCCCGGTAAGAAGGAGCAGCCCACGTCATCCTCCTTCCTTGACTTGGCAGAAGAAAGAGACTGGTGAAGGGGGGTGGGGGTGTTTGATTATTTAACTCTTTCTTCTGTCAGACAGGGGACTTAACCCTTTCTGTTATGCTGCACAGGAACTGCATTTCCAAGACCCATGGTAAGGTGCAGGGATCCTGTTGCAGTCAGTGTGTCTATATATGTAATGTATTACCATTGTATACAGTAAATCAGTTGTTTATATACTCGCAGTAAAGCTCGGTACACACCATCCAATAATTCGGCCCAAATATTGGATGTTTTTTCCTGTCTGGATGTGACAGACGTCCGACAGTTCATCCGAATCAGATGAACAAATGATGGGAGGCGTCAGGAAAACCACAACCCATCGTGCGATCCTCTATGGACAGTCCTTCCTCCTGACCAACCAGTCAGAAGTGCTGAACGGTCGGTCAGGAAGAAGGATTGCACCACGTACCCAGGTTTTGCCAATTTCAATGACCTGGGTGCTACTGATAAGATGACCGTAAGATGAAGTTTGAAAAACATTAAAGCACCCCTGGAATTTTTTCATGGTGCTTCATTCCACCTTAGGTGAGCAAGGTGGTATACGGTATATACATTTTATGCACCAACATGGAATGAAAAGTCATCTGTCTCCTTATGTAGCTAGTCACAAAGTGAAATAAACCTTAGTTAGAATGACCAAAGGTTTTGCCAGAATACCCCGGGCACAATGACTTGCCAGCCAATCAGAGTTGATCAGAACCAACTATATTTGTTGCTATATTGTAAAGCAAGGTTGTTAAAAACTAACTGTAACCCAGCAGTGAGAAGCTTCTCGCTAATCGCTTCCAGGCTGTCATTGCAAATGATGCTCTGCTACCAAGTTATTATTGGAAGCTGCAAGGTGTGGCAATAATGGTCATTAGAGAGAAAATAGGTGGAGATAATATTGAAGGTCAACTAAAGCTGGGTACACACAGTAACGATAAACCCCCGATACCATTGGATCCGACGGTATCGGGGCTTTATCGTTATGTGTGTACGTTCGTTTCCCGAACGAGCGCGCGGCCGCCGAACGATCGGGTCGGCGAACGCTCGTTCGGGAAAGGCCGAAAATTTCCATCGGCCGCGCTAGACTCCCCATAGAGGAGTCTAGCGCGGCCGATCTTGCAGATCCTGTCAGTCATCTTTCAAAAATCTGTACTGTGTGTACCTAGCTTTAGGCTGGGTGCACGGGCAGATTTTTCATCCCAAGCGATCAATACTTCTGTGTAAATCACGGGCGATCTTACGGCTCTCTATAGGACCGCACGATAGGTTGCGCAAACCTTTGGGCGTGGCAACTTTTACCGTGACCGACAGTCATTTGTCCCACCCGAGCGTTCGCTATTAGTGAACACTCGGCCGAACATAAAGTCCCCTTGTGTTTACCCACCTTAAAATGAAAAGTTTTGCAGATTTTGCCATACTAGTTCAGTGCCTCTTGACTTAGTTGTGCAACTATAATAATGACCTTATGAGACAGTAAATTGGTGGAAACTGCATATAAACTAAAGCTGGGTAAACACATTAACGATAAAGGGCGATTCAGATGGGATCACTCCTTTATTGGCAAAGTGTTTACCAGAAAAACAAGTTTTCCCAAGGCTGACATGTTTGCTTTCCGCATCGGGAATACTCATTAGTGGCTGAAAACTTCCCACTGTCATGGTTGGCTCCCTGTACTGTAGTATATAGGGAGACCTTTAAAGGACAACTCGACCCTCATAAGAACATCTTTTAGAAAATATGTTGATATATCGTAGTTTGTCCTATGAATTCATTACTGTATGCCTGCTATGCTTCTGGATGCCTCATGGAAACTGAGAAATTTAGAAGCCTGTACTGAGCCTGGGCATGCTTAGAAGAGGCAGACAGGGGATTAACATTCAGTCATTGGCTGTGATGTCAACTGTCAAATCCATAATTGACGTTACTAACCGGAAGAACAAGGAAGCAGAAACAGGGAAAACAGGACATTGTGCAGGATTTCAGGTTAGACTTATATATTTCACATTTCAAACTATTACCGTTTAGGGTTTTGTGGGTGTGATTTACCTGTATGTAAGTTTTCATTTTAGTGCTGGACTTGCCCTTTAAGGACTGTGTGTAGAGAATGGTACTGTGTGTCCACCTTTACAACAATAAACTGGTGAATTGTCTGTTATCTGCCCTCAACCCCAACTGCTATTTTTACCAGTTTATTACATGCATTTGTAACCAAATATTTAAAGAGAAGTTCTATTCCTTTCTGGCTTACCTTTCATGTGATTACTAAATATTTCAAATATAAGGATACGTTTTACAAGCAAAAACACGGATTTACTATGGGATCTCCAGTTTCAATCGTGATAATCCTTTAAATGGAGGAAGTGGAAACACAGGCACTTAATACATTTAAGGGCATAGCATCCAGCCACTGGTTCAGATACGTGGATGACACCTGGGTTAAAATCCACCATTACAAGCCTTCACAGAACACATCAATGCTGTGGACCAAAACATCAGATTTACAATGGAAGAAATAATAAACAACAAACTGGCATTCTTAGACTGCTTGTCAGGGAGAATGGTAAACTGGAAGTAGAGGTTTACAGAAAACTAACCCACACAGATCAGTATTTGTATGGGGTGCCGTTTGTTCCCAGATCATTTAGTTAACAAAAAACAATACTTTGGTGACAAAACTATATTTAGTCGGCCAAAAGAAATTCTGTTGGAACCAAACATACATTTAGTCAACAAAAAAAAATGCACTTTTGGTGACAAAACTATGTTTAGTCGACCAAAAGAAATTCAGTGATAGGAAATCATACATTTAGTCAAAATAACAAAAACTTTGGGGACAAAAATATATTTAGTTAAACAAAATAAATTCTGTGGTAACAAACATATTAAGTCATAAAACAACAATGTTTTGGTGACAAAACTATATTTAGTCAACGAAAAGGAATTTGGTTTTTACAAAACATATTTAGTCATCAAAAAACAATGTTTTGGTGAAAAAACTATAGTCGACCAAAATATACATTTAGTCAACAAAAAAACAGTGTAGCGCCAAAGTATATATTTCGATGACCAAAATCTATTTTGGTGAACAAAATGAACAGTGGGTTGAAACAGAATATTTTTTGTATACAAAAATTGATAAAGATTAACATTATGTTGGCAAAAAGTAAATTTGGTAGACCAAATAAATCTTGTAGCGCAAGTGTATATTTTTAGTACACAAAATGAACTAAGGAAAAACAAGCATACTTTATTTTACAAAGACACCAAAAGTGTGCACCAAGTGTTATGTTTGGTAATGGCAATGGTAAATAGCAAGCTTTACCTTTAATCTTTGTTTAAAAAAATATAAACTGGTAAATTGTTTGCTTGTCCACCCCTTTCACTAACTTTTTGCCAAATAATAGTTTACCTTCCCCCAGCCCCAACCGCTCTAAATGATTTGTTAAAAAGTGCCCCGATGGTTACTTACCTTTCCTCTATCCTCCACCGCACATTCCCGGCCCTATGCATGCATAGAACTGCAAGCAGGGGACGGGACCGGCAGCCGCATCTGTGATTGGCTGTGAGGCAGCCAATCACGGACGCGGCTGCTGGCTGCACAGAATGCCGGAGGATAGAGGGAAGGTAAGTAACTTGGGGCACTTTCTAATAAATCATTTATAGCGGTTGGGGCTGGGGGAAGGTAAACTATTATTTGGCAAAGGAAAATTACACTAGGGGGAGGTATCGCAAAACGGGAGGGGGAGATGGCTGCAGTGCGCATGCCAAACTTCTCCTGGAGAGGTGACAGGAGGCAGAGTCTTATATGGACTCTGCTATCCTCCTGGTGGGCAGTTTTTGGGACTTTGGGGGGGATTACTGGAGAACCATTTGGAGCTGGGATGTAAGGTAAGGATTTTTATTCACTACACAGTGGGGTCAGTAGTGGGGGGAATTATAGGTTTGGGGGTGGACATGCTCTTTAATGTATGTTTTGTTACCACCGAATTTCTTTGGTCGACTATATATAGTAATCTAAACAAAACATTGTTTTTTGTTGACTAAATGTATTTTGTTACCACCGAATTTCTTTTGGTCCACTAAATAAAGTATTGTCACCAAAATTTGTGGGTTTTTTTGTTGACTAAATTTGTTTTGTTACCACAGAACTTATCTTGGTCGACTAAATGTAGTTTTGTTCACTAAATGTATTTTGTTACCACTGAGTTTTTTGTTACAAAATGATCTGGGAACAAACGGCACCCCATGTATTTGATTCCTTGAAACTTGTGGATGTCTGTACTGGGCCTTTGTGAAAATTAGAAGAAGGAAATAAAAGAACATGAATACCACCAGTGAAGGAGGGGAAACAAGACAGAAGAAAGAACATGATTATCTCTTATGTAGGGGTTACTGAGAAATTAAGAAGTTTCAGTATCTCTGTTTGTTTAAACCAAACAACACACTGAGGCAGTAACTGGTGCATCCGAAAGACCCAATACTGAAACACAAGAGCAACATCATATACAAAGTGCGTGTGTGTGCAGGAGACCAAACAGCAGCTGCACCAACCCATGGCTTGGCCATGTACCTGCATCTTAAGGGTGTTTAGGCAATATTAAACAATTGAACTGTACTGAAATTGTCTCCCCTGGTGATTCAAATCCTACTGCTTATTGGCAGCAGGTATAATTACAATTAATTAGTATGTGTTAAAGGTCAGTTAGACTGAGGCCACACTGTGCCAGACAGCAACGCACGTGAAACACAAGCGCACCTTTCCTGCGAGTTATAGTACAGTTTACGGTATAATTCCCCTCTAACAATAGACATCTTGTAATTAACTAAAGCTGGGTAGACGCATGAACAAGAAAAGCACCTTTCTCAGCAATGTGTGTACCGCACAAACAAGCCTTCCTAATGCCAGGGAACGTTCAACCTAAAGTATAGGGGAGCCGGTCGTGGGAGATAGGGAGAACGCTCAGGAATGTGTGCACCCTCATTTTTGAAAAATGATAGACGGACTCTTACAGATCCTGTCTGTCATTTTTCAGAGATTGTACTGCTTAAGAGTCCCTCTCTGCGCTCAAATAATATGAGTTCTCACAGATGAAACTCCCACGTGAGGGGTATTAGAATTTATCAGTACATTAGTAGCCAGATTAGAAAACGAAAATTCATTCTAAAATGAAACTCCTTTTAGCCTTTATTTCTGCTTTAAAGTTTCCTTCTAAAATCATCCAGACCATTGTAAAAAAAAAAAATGCTCCCTGGATGACATTAAAGGGGAACTGTGGTCTCCAAACAAGTTGAGTTTAAATGAAAGACCAGTTTCCTACCTTTAAAATGAGCCATCAACCACCTCTCTACGTGCTCCACAACCCAAGATATAAAGAAATGACTGACCAGAAAGTTAATGGGTGGGAGGCTGACATGTGACATTCCTAAGGCTTCTCCTGCACAGTGCCGGCGGCGAGCACAGCCTCAGACTCTCCCACAGTGTGAAAACAGCCTTTTCACACAGAGTTCTCACTCTGCCTGAAAAGGCTGATTCCACAGAGTTTTCGGGGGGGGGGTAGAATGGCCCACAGCACCTGGGGGGCTTAGGCACCCGTGAGTGGGCAGGGCTTAGGCACCCACGAGTGGGCGGGGCTTAAGCACCCGTGAGTGGACGGGGACAGGGGGGCTGCAAAGGGGAGGAGACATGGCATATTGACTGACATGGTTTCAGAGCAGGAAGCAGGAAGTGTAGGGGACCTGGGGATGCTGCTGCCATACCACACACAAAACTAAAAAAAATAAACAATGGAAATAAATTGCAAAAACTCTCAGGAGAGCAATTCCTATCAATTTACCTAAAGTAATTTTTGGACCACAGTTACCCTTAAATTGTATTCTAGGTACTGCTGATTGAAATGATTAGTTATCCCTTGATTACAGGCCAACATGGATCTTTGCCTAACCCCTGGGAAAACTGCCCTTTTTTTAGCTTTAGTAGAATATGTATTGTAGGGGATGACCTGCGGGCAGGACTGGACCAGTTAATAATAGTTGAATGGTGTATTTAAGCTGTTGGCTACAATGTCACTAGTATGTACAATGTTTGTAATGTTGTTCATGGTTCAAGAATGTCTGGGACATCAAAGTGTATTAATGTGTTGTCACCTTATACCCAATCTACCTTTTATTACACTACAGCCTGTATCCTACCCACCTTACCATCCTTCATATCACTGTCTGTCATCTCTGTAAGATCACCCATCATTCAAATCATCCAACTTCCAGCATAGCATTGAGTTAGCTGAGAATGGCGACAAGTTGCTGATACAATATAAGGTGATTGAGTTTGTCTGAGCCATTAAATTGCAGCAACCAGAGGTTGCTGGGTTACTGCAGTTAGGTAAAATCTGATTGGGTGCAGAAGATTAATAGCACAACAAATTTTCTATTGCATCAGCCCCTCCACGTTTCCTTTATCACCTGCGCTGATAGAAGTGGCGGCAATACATGTTGCAATATTACCATTAATAACCAATATCCAGCAGTAATCCCTCTATGCTTGGTGTCTGTCAACAAAATATTGTTATGGAACCACCCAAAATGTAATGCGATCAATATTATTGGCTATGATTGCTCAACAATATCGATCAGTGTATGGCCATTGTAAGTTAAGGACATTCTAAATAAACAGGGAATAAACAGCATTCTGTATGTTTTTGCCCAGTCAGTAGGTCTGTATAGCAATGCTCAGGTCCAAAGCCAGCTGCTGACTGGTAAGTCTGGTAAATATTAGCTTTATGGTTCATTCGATATCTGTGAGTCCATCCACGTAGACAGACAGACTATGTAGACATGTGGATAATTGTTGACACTAATCTAACAAGGACTAATCAATTAGTTATACAGGGAGATTCAATAAAAGTTCTTATTGTTATAAATGGTGCTAATTTTGCCCCAACCAATTAGATCTTATTAAACATTTGAAAGTTAACATCTGATTGGTTGAGGCAAAATAGGCATCATTTTTAAAGGTAAGAACTCTTATTGACTCTCCCTGTTTATGTTTAGCTGTAGAAACATACAGATGTAAAACGTAGTATAACTATCAATATATGTACAAGTACTATTTATTTTGTTCTGTCTGATATACATTTTTGTACTTTTTTGACAATATAGCAAAATAGCATCAGCAGGATAATGCGTATGTTCATATGTGTTCACAATCATTTTGCAAAAGTTTCTCAACCGTGAAACTGTTTCGTAAGGCTGCGTGTGTCTAATCAGTGTTATGAGGATTCAAGCAAAATTTCATGGAGAACTATAGCCTGTGAGAATTCTGTGTTGTGTACACACACACACACACACTCGAGCTCAAAACAAAATCAGTATGTCTATATGGAAACCCACACAAGCACAGAGAGAACAGACGAGGGTGGATTTGTTCCACTGACTCAGTGCTGCAAGACATTCGTGCTAACCACTGAGCCACAATCTTGCCCATGTAAAATTTCTCTCTCTGCAGCATGTCCTGCAGATACTGCTGGTATAGCCATGTCTAATGTGCTTCTCCCGGGGTAAGAGAGGGTTAGGGAGAGTGGGAGAGAGAGGGGGAGTGAGATGCTGTACAATGAGCTACTGTGCTAAGGGGAGGAGGACGTAGAGTATCTGGAGGAAAAATAGAAAATTATACGGTCCAAGAATCTGCTTGGTGTAAGGGAATATAAGTATTAGCCTAGAGTCTGCTAAAAGTCACACTATGCTAAATGTGTGTATGTAATAGTTACGCCACTCTAACCTTTCTTCTGTTCTTACAGGGTTAATGAATTGGACGCAGTCTCTGAAAACATGCAGTCTGCCAAGGTAAGACTGTGGGAAACAAAGAAGTGCACAGTTGGTAATGTACGTCATGTATTTTATAGTTATGAGTTGAGGAGGTGACATTGCTTGAGGGACGTATAGCACATATGTTTATAGCAAAACTTTATATACAACGTTGTCATATGGAGCGTAAATATACAAATGTTGTGGTGAACCTACTCGTGAACATGCTAAATGGAATTTGCCGTTGGGAAAACATGTTGATTGCAACTGAATATCTCAACACTAGAGTGACTGACAGGCGTCAGTGTCTCTGATCATGTGACGTGCTGGCTCTTTGTCTGTTTGGGGGTGTGGCCGTGACAGCAATATTTAGGGGCGTGGTCACATTCCAGGAAGACCTGTTTTAAATTTCTTAGCAACACAATAACCGCAAATGTGGTTCATATCACCAATAGTAACATAGTCTTTCCAGGGTTTATATTTGTATATAAATGTGGTTCATATCACCAATAGTAACATAGTCTTTCCAGGGTTTATATTTGTATATAAATGTCATTCATATCACCAATAGTAACATAGTCTTTCCAGGGTTTATATTTGTATATAAATGTGATTCATATCACCAACAGTAACATAGTCTTTCCAGGGTTTATATTTGTATATAAATGTCATTCATATCACCAATAATAACATAGTCTTTCCAGGGTTTATATTTGTATATAAATGTGATTCATATCACCAACAGTAACATAGTCTTTCCAGTGTTTATATTTGTATATAAATGTCATTCATATCACCAATAGTAACATAGTCTTTCCAGGGTTTATATTTGTATATAAATGTCATTCATATCACCAATAGTAACATACAGGGTTATTCAATAAAAGTTTTTATCGTTTAAAAGGGTGCTAATTTTGCCTGAACCAATCAGACGTTAGCTTTCAAATGTTAAATAAGATCTGATTGGTTGGGGCAAATTTAGCACCATTTTAAACGATAAGAACTTTTATTGAATCTCCCTGATAGTCTTTCCAGGGTTAATATTTGTATATAAATGTGATTCATATCACCAATAGTAACATAGTCTTTCCAGGGTTTATATTTGTATATAAATGTCATTCATATCACCAATAGTAACATAGTCTTTCCAGGGTTTATATCTGTATATAAATGTCATTCATATCACCAATAGTAACATAGTCTTTCCAGGGTTTATATTTTTATATTAATGTCATTCATATCACCAATAGTAACATAGTCTTTCCAGGGTTTATATTTGTATATAAATGTAATCATATCACCAATAGTAACATAGTCTTTCCAGGATTTATATTTGTATATAAATGTAATTCATATCACCAATAGTAACATAGTCTTTCCAGGGTTTATATTTGTATATAAATGTCATTCGTATCACCAATAGTAACATAGTCTTTCCAGGGTTTATATTTGTATATAAATGTGATTCATATCACCAATAGTAACATCGTCTTTCCAGGGTTAATATTTAAAACCTTCCAGGAGCAAATTGTGATGTCTTACAAACCTTAAGGGCACGGCCACACTGCGCTGCGATTGCTTGTGCGTTTACTGTGCGTTTGCGATTTCTCCTTTGAGACATGAAATCGCATGCGATTGCATATCGCAAAGGAAATACAATCGCATGCGTTGCGGCGATTGCAATGTTAGCAAAAATCGCATTCGCAAACGCAAAAAAAATTCGCTAGTGTGGCCTAGCCATAAGGGAAATGTCTGGTTCCCTCTGTTATAGAAGTTGTTGTTCTGTGTGTGCAGCTCTCTGAGTTGTGTAGCCGTACATTACTCTGTTGTTGTGTCACTGAAGTGGACTCTGTGTCTGTGTCTGTGTTGTTGAAATCGGGCAGCACACAGAGCCCAAGCCCTTCATCTCAGTTACTGAATTGGGGAATCACACTCTGCAAGTGACGTGCAGGCTTTTTATTGGTCAAACTGGACTTCATAGGTGTCGGCCCTTTCAGAGGGCGTCGCCGTTATGTTGAGTCATTCAGGGGTGTGGCTGTGTGATGAGTACATGCATGCATACATACATACATATATACATACTTACATACATACAAGATTTCTGCTTTATATAGTAGATATTATCAGGTTAATGTGAGTCTTTACCCCTTCATTTTCCTGTCACCTAGAATTTGACTGTCACCATCACCATATACTCTGTAACCCACTAAGACCCCTCACCCAGTGGATACTGGGTATTATTTGGGACTGCTAACTCGAAAGAAAGATTTTTCTGTCTTTCTACAGTTGGATACCTTTGTAAGAATTAATGATACACATATAAGCTAAAACAACCAAATGTATATCGTTTGTAATACAAAATGGATCCTAAGAACCGGGCCCTTCTCCTAATGCTGATCCGTGACCGGCAAAGTCAATCAAGTAGTTAAATATATATAGACTTCAAAAAAAGCATTGAGTAGGAAAAGATTTATATTATGCTCACCAGCCAGTCCTCTATTTCCTCTGCTGGTTTACTCATAGGAATTAAGCTGGGTACACACTTGAAAGATTTTTGAAAGATGACGGACAGGATCTTGCAGATCCTTCCTGTCATTTTTCAAAGATCTGCATGCACAGTCCCGAGTGTGTGTTTCCCTTGGCCGGGGCAGACTCCCCTATAGGGAGTCTACAGTGGCCAAGGGAAATTTTCCCTCTTTTCCGAACAGGTTCTTTTTTATCCAAAAACCATAAATAGTATATGCCACTTTCTTGTAGTTTCCGATAGTCATGTTCTTTACATTTGTTATATGTGTATATAGATGTTGTCTCCTAAGGACATTTCTCTGTGTTTTAGGGTTCAGTACTTTTCAGTGAAATTGCTGTGTATTTTTCTGAGGACGAATGGAGAAGCTTAAGGAATGGGGAAAAGGACCTCTACAAGGATGTGATTATGGACAATTACCAGATGTTACACTCACTGGGTAACTATCTCTGCTCCCTTTAATAGGAAATTCATTTTACATGGTGCAGCATACATAGAACAGCATTTTACAGACAACTATGGGTAACAAAGTTTTTAGATATGAAAGTCCATTTTCCATGGAGGTAGGAAAGCCTGCTCCATGCGTGCATGCATAGCTAGCTATCCCTAACTTTAGAGATGGGAAAGACAGCCATTTTTGGGATGAGTGGTAAGCTGTCAGCCACGGCAACAGCAGAATCAACACCTTTCATATTTGAAAACTTTTTGTTAAAAATGGTGGCTAGGTCCCGGACCTAGCCAAAAAATTCAATTCAAACCTACGTGGCTTAATTCTCAGGTAAAAAGGGAAATCATAGAAAGAAAAGGGCATTTCAAATCTTTATAGAGGAAAACAGAACAATCCATCGTGAATTATAAGGATTGTAAGAAAGCAATTAGACTAGCTAAAATACAAAATGAGGTACACATAACTGAGCAAAGCAAGACTAACCCCAAAATTATTTTTAAGTTTATCAATAGTAAAAGAATTAAGACAAGATTAAAAAATGGTGCTAAGATAGTTAACGATTATAGCAAGAAGGCAAATGCGCTAAACCATGCCCCCCCCCCTATAGAACTATACACCTATACCTAATCCTAATAGAAGAGACTGTAGAGGCTATGCAACAGAAACATTGAGATAAAGTTAAAAACAAAAATGCTGACCATACACTTATAAGATGTCGGATAGATGAGCTATTTGATCGTTGCATCTATCAAAGGTCTAGTAAGAGCAAAAAAATGCAAGTTTTACCTTCTGACTTTCCTGCTGCATTTTCCACTCTGGTCCATCCATTTGTGATCGAATCTCAATCAGTTGAACAGATGTCTATCTAACATCACAGAAATGTCGGTAGGTAAAAAACAGCGTGTATGGCCACTTTAAAGCTCCTGGACCAGATAAAATACATCCACGGGTCCTAAAAATAGGTACAGACCTGTGATTTCGTACAGGATACCCAAGCCCTGACTACACGGTGAACGGCCGTTGATGATCCGAACCAGCTGTTGTTGGGCATCGTGTGCAAAATGGAACTTCTGTACCTAGCTTTAGAGAGCTAAGTTCAGGTTTATCTAGACCCTTTTTCCTTATCTTTTCAGATTCACTTTTGTCTGGAGATGTTCCTCTGGATTGGAAAAAAGCTGATGTAATACCAATTTTCAAAAAGGGTAATTGTTCACAGTCTGGTAACTATAGACCTGTAAGTCTAAAATCAGTGGTGGGGAAGATACTAGAAACTGTTACGGGATCATATTTTGGATTATCAAGGACAGACCTTATAAGTAGTAATCAGCATTAATTCATGAGAAATAGATCTTGTCAAACTAAATTGCTTGGCTTTTATGAAGATGTGAATAAGAATTTAGATTCTGACATAGCTGTGGAGGTGATAAAGATTTTGCTAAAGCTGGTTATACTGTGCCACACAGGCAACTTATGTAGAAAAAAAGGTCTGTTGGCCTTGAAAAAAACCTTTGTATATAGATATATATATATTATTATTATAATAATTCGGCCTGACCGACTGACATTTCAGTTTATTGTTCAGTTGAAATATTGGATGGTCTCTTCAGCCAGATGCAGGAGACGTCCGTTCGTTCATCCAATTTGGATGTGTCAAAAAAAACATGATGAATTGTGCGGTCCTCTATGGACAGCATGCTTGGCCGCGGCAAACTTTCGGACTCGACTACTTTTGCCACGACCGACAGTCCTTTTTCCTGCCTGACCAGTCGAAACAGCTGAATGGTTGATTTGGACAAAGAATTGGAAGGTGTGTACCATTAGAAGTGGGTATTGAGAGCAAGCTTTGTGTCTTTGTAGAGCTATAAAAACTTTGTGCAATTGCTACAATTGCTACATGCGGACTTACAAACTTAGCTGTAATAAACAGTGGCAGGCAGCAATGGCTAGTGCTAGCAAGATAATATTGTTATAAAGTAGGGTATAGATTAAAGGAAGAAAAGCATTATTCTCTTTAAGAAACACTTGTAAGTCCTTGTTTGGCTTATGCTTTGCAGTTTTAGAACCCTGTATAAAAATGGGACATCTTGGAAATAGAAAGTGTTTAGAGAAAGGCAACTAAATTAATAAGGGGAATGGAGGGACCTG
The DNA here is from genome assembly GCA_019447015.1 of Hymenochirus boettgeri. NCBI lineage: Eukaryota > Metazoa > Chordata > Amphibia > Anura > Pipidae > Hymenochirus > Hymenochirus boettgeri. Next base: position 319,114,732 of record CM033476.1, read on the forward strand.
ACTACAGGGATAGATTAAAATTTAAAAGGTTAGGCTTTTTACAATGAAGAGGCAATGCTTTCTTGGCGATATGATCACTTCACACAAATACATTAATGGTGTATATGTTGTATACAGTTAGATCAAGTTTTTGAAGACATTTCACTAGTCATCCGACTGGCTTTCTAAATTCAGAATGACTTGTACAAGAATCTGTTGGCAATTATGTACCCTGGATAGTCCCAATTAACATGACAGCAAGGTGTTAGGGAACTATGGCTAAGGGTTGTTATCGAAACTGCCCAGGGTAAGGTGTCAAAACAGCATTGTCCATGGCAGACAGTTGGTGTCGAACACCCCCACCTCTATTCAGGCCTGGTTTCTTTATTTTCACATAAATTGCCTCCTTGACACCTCTTTTGAACCAGTCCTGTTCTTTTGTCAGGATGTTGACATTACAATCTTCAAAGGTATGAGCTTTTTCTTTAAAGAACAACTCCACCCTCATAAGAACTTATTTTAAAAAGAATGGCCTCTTTAAAATATGTTCATATATCATAGTTTGTCCTATGAATTCATTACTGTATGCCTCCTATGAATTCATTACTGTATGCCTGCTATGCTTCTGGATGCCCCATGGAAACTGAGCGATTTAGAAACCTGATATATCATAGTTTGTCCTATGAATTCATTACTGTATGCCTGCTATGCTTCTGGATGACCCATGGAAACTGAGAAATTTAGAAACCTGTACTGAGCCTGGGCATGCTCAGAAGAGGCAGACATGGGATTAACATTCAGTCATTGGCTGTGAAGTCAACTGTCAAATCCATAACTGACAGTTGCTAACTGGAAGAAACAGGAAGCAGAAACAGTGGAAACAGGACATTGTGCAGGATTTCAGGTTAGACTTATATATTTCACATTTCAAACTATTACCGTTTAGGGTTTTGGGGGGGTGATTTACCTGTATGTAAGTTTTCATTTTGGGGCTGGACTTGCCCTTTAAGATGCAGGTACATGGCTGAGTCCTCACCCAAGGAATTGGCTGTTCTGTGCTGGGCCATATGTTGGTGCAGTTGCTGCTTGGTCTGCCCCACATACAAATCACTGCACTGCAAATATGATGTCGCTTTTTTTGTGTTTCCGTATTGGGACTTTCGGATGTATCAATTTGTTCACTAATACCGTAGGTCTTTTCAGGTGACTCATGGACATCCTTTAAAGGATAACTGTGGTCTTGAATTCTTCCAAACTAGAAAGGATTGTATAAAAAGCCTTCTATCATACCTTGGAAATAAAACCTAAATCACATCTCTAGATAAAATTTGTGAGAAGTTATTGCTGGAAAGGTTCAGCAATATTACTTCCTACTTGAACACTTCCTGTTTTCAGCCATGTGACCAGCTTGTAGTCACTTGACCAGCCTCTGCCTGCATTAATAGGCTCCCCTTTTCAACTGTCAATTTTTTCCCCAAGTACTTCCTGTTTCCCCCAACATTTAGTCTTAACTGAGCATGCTTCTCCCCTGGGGCACATTCACCCCATTGTAATTTTTTCACAGGCTGCAGACAGAAATGTGATTGTCGGCTCATTTTAAAGGAAATTTCATTGAACCCTAACTTTTTTTGAGACCACAGTTGCCGTTTAAGATTAGAAGAAAAGAAGTTTCATCTTCAGGTTGGGAAAGGTTTCTTTACAGTGAGAACGGTGAAACTGTGGATGTGGTAATGGAAAGTTTATTGAATAGTAGCACAAACATAGTCTTTCCAGGGTTTATATTTGTATATAAATGTGATTCATATCACCAATAGTAACATAGTCTTTCCAGGGTTTATATCTGTATATAAATGTGATTCATATCACCAATAGTAACATAGTCTTTCCAGGGTTTATATCTGTATATAAATGTCATTCATATCCCCAATAGTAACATAGTCTTTCCAGGGTTTATATTTGTATATAAATGTCATTCATATCACCAATAGTAACATAGTCTTTCCAGGGTTTATATCTGTATATAAATGTCATTCATATCACCAATAGTAACGTAGTCTTTCCAGGGTTTATATTTGTATATAAATGTGATTCATATCCCCAATAGTAACGTATTCTTTCCAGGGTTTATATTTGTATATAAATGTCATTCCTATCACCAATAGTAACATAGTCTTTCCAGGGTTTATATCTGTATATAAATGTCATTCATATCACCAATAGTAACGTAGTCTTTCCAGGGTTTATATTTGTATATAAATGTGATTCATATCCCCAATAGTAACATAGTCTTTCCAGGGTTTATATTCTAAACCTTCCAGGTGCAAATTGTGATGTCTTACAGACCTTAAGGGCATGGCCACACTGCACGCGATTGTGTGTGTGTTTCCCGTGCATTTGCGCATGCGATTTCTCCTTTTGAGATACAAAATCGCATAAGCAAATGCAAATAAATTGCGCTAGTGTGGCCTAGCCCTAAGTGAAATGTCTGGTTTCCTCTGTTATAGAAGCTGTTGTCCTGTGTGTGCAGCTCTCTGAGTTGTGTAGCTGTACATTACACTGTTGTTGTGTCACTCTGTACAAAACCCAGGCACTTTATCTGAGTTACTGAATTGGGGCATCACACTCTGCAAGTGACGTGCAGGATTTTTATTGGTCAAACTGGACATCACGGGCGTCGGCCTTTTCAGAGGACGTAGCCGCTATGTTGAGTCATTCAGGGGTGTGGCTGTGTTGTGAGCACATACATACATACATACATGCATACATACACACATACATACAAGATTTCTGCTTTATATATAGTAGATTAGATGGTATGTACTATAGATATTAGATGGTATCTACTATAGATATTAGATGGTATCTCCACCCTGGATAAAAAACCTTTTCTGTAGTGTAGCCTTAGCCCATCCCCAACCACCATGTTCCTTTTGTACAAAAAGCAGCACAAATACTTATACTACTTCATTCCCCCGGCGCTCTGATCCCTGCCCTCTGTTTCCCGGAAGTTGCAAGCAGCTTCCAAACTTGGAGGTTGGGGATGGGCTACACTACAGTAAAAAAGTATTTTAATAGTAAGGATCAAGGAGTCAGAAGGGATCCGGAGGGAGGGAGGGCTGGGAGGGAGGGCTCCCCTGCACATGCCAGAAACCTCCCGGAGGACAAGGAAGAAGCAGGGACCGGATGACTCACAGACAATTCCTACACTCCACTTTTCATTACTTTGTACAGACACTGCAGGACAACCATAAGGAGCAGAGATGTAAGGGCCAGTAGTGGGTTAAATTTTATTTTTGGGGGTGGACATGTCCTTAAGGTTACCATTAATTTTTATTTTTGGGGGGGTGGGCATGCCCTTTAAAGTAACCATACATTTTATTTTTGGGGGTGGACATGCCCTTTAAGGTAACCATACATTTTATTTTTGGGGGTGGACATGCCCTTAAGGTACACATAATTTATTTTTGGGGTGGACATGCCCTTTAAGGTAACCATTAATTTTTATTTTTGGGGGTGGACATGCCCTTTAAGGTAACCATACATTTTATTTTTGGGGTTGGACATGCCCTTTAAGGTTACCATTAATTTTTATTTTTGGGGGTGGACATGCCCTTTAAGGTAACCATTAATTTTTTTTTATTTGTGGAGGTGGACATGCCTTTAGGTAACCATTAATTTTTATTTTTGGGGGTGGACATGCCCTTTAGGGTAACCATTTATTTTATTTTTCTGTGGTGACCTCTGGTAATAGGTGTAGGGGTAATCCATTTCTTTGGTATATCATGTATGGGGATGGCCACAATTCTATATTGACTGAACATCAATGGAGATTTTCAGAGCTTTCTTAGAGGGTAAACTCTATGTCACTGGAAAGGTCAGCGCCAGTCAATGTGGAATTCAATTCGACATCGATCCTGTACAGTTACGGGCGACACTGCTGGTTGGTTAATGATAACGGAGATCTGACTGTTCATTTAACTCTTAAAGGGACAGGATGCAGTTTAATGGAGAATGAACAGTTTTAAATTTTATAATTTAAGAGGGGTTGGGGTCTGACCCGGCCCGGTAAACATCCAGATCTGAACTGTGGTTAGTAATAGAATTCTATTGTCACCCTTCGTCAGTCTGGGATGAATGGTCTCCATGGCAACAGTGACACTACAAGTAAGTACCCCAATGTTCCCATAACACACTGCGATAGAAGAGAACTGAGTACTTACCACTTTAGCAGGGAGATAGTAATGTTAGAATGAATATGACTGCTAGATCTGAGTGACAGGTATTATATTCTTATTTATTCAAAGGACAACTGTATTGTTGTCTTGAGGAGAATACCTTCCTATTGGTTAGGCCCTGGGCCAGAAGGGGGTGGAGCAATAACACTAAGTTTTCCTTTAATGATTTATGCATTTTTATGTTATATTCCCCCGTTGTGCCAATGGTATGTATGGTATAGTATGGTAATATTGCACAGTGCTATAGAGATAACACTAAATGACTATACCCAGTGAGGGTAGATATTTAACCCCTTCTTGCCATTACAATCTGTGAGAACACACTGACTGGGCAGGAAAAGGTTAAACACTAATCATGTCACCTGCCCATTAATGTAGAATTCAGAGAGCAGTGCAGACAGGGAACATTCCAGATCTGTGACCCATCGGGATTCCCCCAGTGTAGGGACTACCCAGGGGACACTCAGCAGGAGAGAAAAGGAGGAGGTGCACCGACAGCTGAATAGATTAACCCTCTGTGTCCCACTCTGAGAACTCAGGGAATAAAGGATAAATACTGCTACATTAACTCTCCTATCGTCTAATAATATAATTTATTGTGTGTCATGTGCCTGTTGTGCAGCCTAATATAAAGTCATATATTCACGTTCTATAGGGACTGTGCCATAACATTGAGAAAGCCAGTCGGATGACTAGCGAAATGTCTTCAAGAACAAAACTTCAAGTCCAGTTGATCTAATTGAATACAACAGATATACCATGACCTGGATGAATGAGATCCTTCATAAGCACTGGACCAGATGGTAATGAAACACTGGACTGGTTGGTAAAGAAACACTGGACCGGATGGTAAAGAAACACTGGACTGAAAGGTAAAGAACACTGGACAGGATGGTAAAGAAATACTGGTTGGTAAAGAAAAACTGGACCGGATGGTAAAGAAACACTGGACCGGATGGTAAAGAAACACGCCCTCTGAAAGGGCCGACGCCCGTGAAGTCCAGTTTGACCAATAAAAATCCTGCACGTCACTTGCAGAGTGTGATTCCCCAATTCAGTAACTTAGATAAAGGGACTGGGCTCTGTGTGCTTCCCGACTTCAACAACACAGACACAGAGTCCACTTCAGTGACACAACAACAGTGTAATATACGGCTACACAACTCAGAGAGCACATTCTATAGGGATTGTGCCAAATAACAATTCTGACTTGAACTTCTACATCTAATTACCGATTCTCTTCAACCCATTTATTGTAAAGCTTGCACTTCATTTAGTTTTATTTAGTAATGTAAGTCATTCAAAAATGTTCACATTTGTCTGAGGCTGAGGACACACTGGACCGGATGGTAAAGAAACACTGGACCGGATGGTAAAGAAACACTGGACCGGATGGTAAAGAAACACTGGACCGGATGGTAAAGAAACACTGGACCGGTTGGTAAAGAAACACTGGACCGGATGGTAAAGAAACACTGGACCAGATGGTAAAGAAACACTGGACCAGATGGTAAAGAAACACGCTAGTGAGGCCTAGCCCTTAGTCTTGTTGTACAATCTGTGCTCCCTTTGCAGCAGGCTCACATAGAAACAAGTCTCTGTAAATGAGATGCACAGTAAATAATCTGCTCAAGTGTGTGTTCTGCTATCTGACGTGAGGTGAGGTGAAGATAAACAGTCAGCCTGGTAGAAATAATGGTAGTCTGGTAATGTGATTTATTTATGGTATATTACTAGTACATTAGTTAGATTAAAATATAAACTGTAAATAATTACATTTGGGCATTCCGAATGTGACAGTTTGCCTTTAATACACTAAATGGTTTAGTTTATACAGCACAGCTCTCTTTGCCTTAGAGGATAGGTTCATCCCAAACTGATGAATTGTTTTAGTCCATTTCACTAAAGCTAGGTACACACAATGCAATAATTTGGCCCAACCGACTGACATTTCAGTGCTACGGCCGGTCAGGCCGAATTATTGTATGGCGGCTTATTGTGGCCATGACTGATCGCCGACCGTTCGTTCATCCAAATCAGACGAACGAACGATCGGACAGGTCGGAAAATCACAACCGATCGTGCGGCGCCTAACTGTCAGACGTGGCTGCTTTTGCCGCAACTGACTGTCCTTCCTCCTGGCCGACCGATAGAAAGCCTCGAACAGTCAGTCAGGAGGAAAGATTGTATAGTGTGTACCTATCTTTAGATCCACCTTTCTCCCTGTTATGTCTTGTGCAAGTTTGAAATGTTCCTCTTCTTGCATTTGCTGAAATGATTTGGCCAACTGTCTACTGTCGGGCCAACTGTCTGCCAGGGATTCTATGTTGCTCACGTGCATTAAAAGTTTGATGAAGCTCGAGCTCAAACTGAAATGATATCCTCTGCAATAGTGATAAACCCCATCCTGTTAATACATGTGCAGTGGATTTTAATAAACAGGAAGTGGTAATTTCAGGTTCCTGGGATGAACTCATCCAAGTGGCAAGTGCAGGATTTCCAAGGAAAGGGTTTCTAAAAGGGTTTTCATGGACAGTGGTGAACTCAGCGCACCACCAACCTTTCAGACACTTCCTCTTTTAAAGGCCAATTGTATGTTAAAGGGCAACTATATTCACCTCGGCTTCAATCCTCTTGTTCGTTCGGCCCTTTAAAAGTACCCAGGGGTGAGGACCTAAACCACTAGATCCTCACCCCTCTACTATACTTACCTATTAGTCCTGTACATACCTATGAAAGTTCCAAACGCCGGCACGCAGTTCCCTGCTTCCTCCATCTGGTCTGCGAGCTGACCAATAGGAAGGCACTCTTTTGAGTCATGTCTTCTGATTGGTGAAGCCTCGGATGAGGAGAGGAAGACAGGGAACAACACGCTAGAGATTGGAACTTCCATAGGTAAGTGCAGGACTTAGAATTTGAACCTAGGGGTGAGGACCTATTGGTTTATGTCCTCACCATGGGTTTAAAGGACACTATTGTCTACTACCGTCATTTTAATTTCTTTGTGATTAGTTTTATACCTGTCCCCAAACAAGTAAGACATTCTGTCCATGTCTGAATCTTGCCTCCCATTGATTTAATCCCCTTTCTCACTGACACCCCTTGTATTTTCTAATGACCTCAAGTTGTCCTAATTTACACTGCCCCTCCGTAGGGTGTAGATCCGCATTACACAACATCCAGACTGGTGGTAGAGGAAGATTTAAACGTCCCTATGCAAAGTGACTCACACCAATGGAATAAAGGGAGATGAGAACGTTATAATGTAATTGCCTTACTAACAATCCCATTAAGGTTTACGTAACAGTAATTGGCTCTGTATCATGTTCCCGACGCAGAAGAAATTGATTTTTTTTTATACATTTCTATATTTTGAAAGTAAAATTATGTTTTTAACTAACAATTTCCTTACCTATCACGCTCACTAACTTAAAAGACAAGCTCACCTTTAGATTAACGTTTGTCGTGATCTAGACTCTGGTTTTGATGCTGTGATTAGTGTTTGATCTTCATTTTACCTTCTTTGTTCGTTATTTAAATTCTGACCCTCTCACCTTTGCTAGTCGACCTGCCTGCAATTGCTAGGGGAGACCAATCCTAGCCTCCAGGACGGTGGTTAAATGACAGATATAATTAGAGGACTTTAATTATGCAAATGAAACGTTAAAAATGAGACTAATGGGGATCGAAGCAGTTTTATTAACACAATATTTACATATCTACGCCAGACCGTACCGATTTTTCTCTAAGGGCTAGGCCACACTAACGCATTTGCGCATGTGATTTGGCTTGCGATTGCGCATGCGATTTTGGTTAGAATGGAAATCGCTGGAACGCAAAAATTCCTGCAAATTCCAATGTGCGTGCGATTGCGTTTTGTGTCCACCATTTTTTTGGCGCAATCGCATGTGTTTCCATAATATAAATTGGCGAAATTGAATGCGCAACAACACGATTCGGGTGCGCTGCTGTGTGGCCTCAGCCTAAAGGTAGGACACCACAACCAGTGCCTAATGGCTGGCCCCAGATAGAGAATAGGAATGATGACACAGGCAGTTTAGTTGCAGAGTATGATGATGGATCCATCTGGGAGTCAGGTGTCACTAGTACTACCTCCCGTTATAACTCCAGCATGAAAGCTAGGAAATTTTCTGCATAAGGATCAGCTAACATCTCCCCCAATGGTTCCCCTGTCCACCTCCTTCTGAACCCTAAGCGCATGCACACCTACAGATGAGATAGGAGGAACTATATGGAGGTTGGGCAATGTCAGAGGGTGGGAGCTGTCGGACAATTCACCTACTGCTAACTCTAGAGCTTTCGTGCAGGAGCTACAAGGAGAAGTGACTCCTACCTCCCAGTCAATTATAGTTTGTTTGTATGTAAAATAGTTTTTGGCATTAGGTTGTCCTTAATAAAAACGCAGCACAACATTTGGCCTCTGTTTTGGTTGCTGTTGACTAAGCACATGGAATATCTGTCATCTTGTGGCCATTTACCTCTCTGAGCTGTGACCATATACAAGCTATAAGTCTGGGAATGTTAAAAGTTTCCTTTCAATGTCAGAACAGCTGGTGTTGCAGTGCAGAGTCCCTTTAATCTAATCTCCCTCTCTCTCCAGAACGTCCCGGGCACAGCTGGCACAGAGAGGGAAATTCTATTTTTATCTGACGTTCTGGCTGCTGTTGAAGATGATTGTCTGGTACAAGGAGAGTCGACGATCAGCATGGCGTCCAAGATGTATTTTAAGATTATGGAGTGAGGTCATAGCAGAGAGGAGAGATCTGATTGGCTGTGGCAATTGTATTGTGTAGGAAATAGTTTTCTGGGCTTTAAATCTGTCAAGGGAAAGTCGCAGACCCCCGAGGTCTCTGTGGTAAACAGGATAGGGCAGTGATTTATGTTTAATCAATATTAAATCACTCAATGAAATGTCAGATCCCATAATTTGGAGCCGTAAAGATGGCAGAACCCAGACTGGTGACCTTTACCGCTCAACATTCATCACTGAGAAATGGTAACGACACAGAGGGATGGCGTGTTCTATTTCCATGGAAACACTTTAAAGGAGAAGTTCTGTCCGGGACCACCACCAAATCTATACTTTTCTATAGGATTTAAATGTTGTGCTACTTATTCTATATATGGCTCTATGGTAAGTGAATCCCTGTTGGAAAGGGATCTTGGAGTTTTGGTGGATAACAAACTTAAAGGTAGCAAGCAGTGCCAGGTGGCAACAGCCAGAGCCAGCATAGTATTGTCTTGTATAAAGAGAGGTATGGATTCAAGGGAGGAAAATGTTATTCTCCCTCTTTACAATGCATTGGTAAGGCCTCATTTGGAATATGCAGTGCAATTTTGGAATCCTGTGTACAAAAAGGACATCTTTGAAATGGAAAGGGTTCAGAGAAGGGCAACTAAATTAATAAGGGGATTGGGGTAGCTTGAATATGAAGAGAGACTGGAAAAGTTACAATTATGTACGCTGGAGAAAAGGCGCTTGCGTGGAGATATGATTACTGTGCATAAATACATTAACGGGCCATACAATAAACTATCTGGGGCATTGTTCACCAATAGACAACACATCGACAAAACTTAAGACTTGAAGAAAATAAATTTAGTCTCTTTAAAGTCTCGTCCACCAGCTGATAAAGTAAAGTTAAGTCAGCCCTGCCACTTTAATTTCTGACCAACAGATGTAAAATAGAGAGACAGTGGAAATACATTGACTTTCCCAGCACTGGGGAATTGTGGCTGGGTACAGGGTGTAGCCCAGTGGTTTCCAACCCGTGACCTGATCTGTGAAATCTGTGGTCCACCAATTGGGCGTGGTCATGGGTGGAGTCTGTTGTGTCATGGGAGGAGTTTGGGCTCTCCAGAGGTGGGTCATGGCAGGTTCAGGGCCAGAGGCAAAAGGGTCCCAGTTACTGACTGGAGTGCCGTTAGTGCAGATTACAGCCTGGTTGGGCCAGTGTGGGCACCCCTGTTGTATTCTATTTAATCCCCACTTGACTCCCCCCAGCCATGCAACATATGTCAATGAGGGATGTGGAGGGGCTAGAAAGCAGTCAGTTAATAGTATAATTTAGTATAATTTTCCTTTAAGCTTTGATTCCCACTAGGTTCTGTCCACAGGCTAATGTCTTCCTGGAAGATTTCCTATTGTATAGAGCCCTGTAGGCAATGTTTGCCAATGTATAAATGCCGGTCACTGTTCTATTTATAAAATAACTGTTATATTCTATACTTCCAGTAACCTCGGTTATTCCCCTTCTGCAATTCTGCTTAATTCTATTAACCTCTCTACAGGCTGCAGCAATGTTAAAAATAGAAAGTCATTTTTCCCCACAATCCCTTGTGGCTGCATTGACTTTATAAAGATCCATAGACATAAAAAAGATTTGTACTCACAGTCAGATAAATGGCAGTAGACACACACACAACCCTCAGGGACTGTAACGTTCTCTAAACGGACATAAAACCGACACTACAGGGTAATCTGAGCAATCTTATCATTTATATTAAAGTGGTTATATGCAACCAGTAGCCCTACAGATGTTTAAGACGTATCCGTGTTAAAGAATTAACATTGAATTAAATAAAAATAATAGTCATGAGAAATAGACTTCCCCTTTAACTAGAATGTATATATTAAAATCTGGTAGAGGCCGCCCCTCTGTACCCACAGTCCTCTTACCGAGGCGTCCCCTGTAAAGACACAATGTAACAAATCCAGCTACCAGAAGTAATAGGATCGTGGCTGACACACCAGGTACATTCTGGTGGTGGTTTCTTTGATCTCCAATATGTCGGCAATAGGCAATAACTTTTGAGATGTGATATATAAAGGCAAAGCCACACTGCAATGCAAATGGATGTGCTAACACAATCACACACGCCTGCGATTTCGCCCCCAATTCCGATTATGGAAGTGCGTGTGATTAAAAATGGCGACCGCACGCGCTTCCGAAATGGAATCGCAAACGCAACGCATTGGAGGTTCCTGCGATTTACATTAAATCAAAATCGCACGCGCAATTGCCAGCGCAATCGCGGGCGAAACTTGCAGATAGTGTGGCCTAGCTCTACGGGTGTACATGGCATGGTTCTGTTTAAGGGGAAGTCTATTTCTCCTGCCATTTATGGTTGTGTAGCTTGTTATCCCTGCTAGCACGGCAGATAGTCGCAAAGCCGTACCCTGTGTTCGCAAGGCAGTGCGCTGTGCAACTTTTGTGTGATTAAATTAAATAAAGTTTATTAAAAAGTTACTCCCTTCTTAATCACCGAATGATGGGCACATGTGATGGGTAATGTGTGCCATATTAGTAGGGATGTCCAACAACAAACAACCCCCTTAATGTGTGGTTAAGGTTAAAGGGCATGTGTACCTTAAAACAAATAATTTATCACTTGTCCGTCACCTGCCCCCAATTCCAACTGATATATTCCGCACTTTATTAGATACAGATATTTATTGGCCCCATTCTGGCTGAGTAAGCTGGCCCCTCCCCGCCATGCAGCCTATCAAAGCTGGGGCATCTGAAAAATTGACTGCTGCCCTCCTCTGCACATGCTCAAGCTTATAAAAAGCTCATTGAGCAGAGGGAGAAGACATATACCTTTGCCAGAACAGAGGATAACTTATCATTAGATATCTGGTTACAGATAACTGATAATTGACAAGTCAACAGTTTTTATTTTAAGGGTGGATAAGTAGGGACATTGTAACTCTACTACCTGTATTTGAAGGATTTCTATAAAAAGGTCACGTACAAAGGCAGCTGTATCTTTTCTTTCAGGCCGTCACAATTGTTAAACGATCTTTCTTTTTCCTCTTGCGGAAGCCAACAAAGGATATTTAGAGAACCGGATTCTAACAAGACACAAAATGGTCCTTCAATGTAAAACAAGGTGTCTGTTTCACTGCTAATTAACCAGTTCCTCCAGATTGGTTTTCCAAGGTTAGTATCTGGTTTTGTGTTTTCTTTATGGGGGAAGAGCGTCCTATACCGCGTGTCCTGTTTCCAAAACACTACGGTGAGTTCACATTTCTTGGCTTATTAACAATAAATTTACATTGACTCCATTTTAATTGTACAACAAGCCATGATACTGGATGGAAACCGATACCTATGGATACAAGTTGGCGTATTGCCTTGTTTTAAAGAAAAAACAACTTTCATTAGTTTCTTTTATTTCTGTTTCTACATGGTAGGGGAAAAAAGGCTCAGTGTGCTGTATTTATAAAGCCGTAATTTAACAACAGTCATAAAATAACGCAGGTCGTAACTGACCTGTAGCAATATTAATGATATCGCTCCTTTATAAGCATCGTCCTAAGGTTCTTGGTGTGACCTTTAAAAGTGTAGCTGATTCAAAATGGCAGCCAACAGAATGGGTCGTCTTCAACCAGAGAACTACTGAGCTCAAATGACCTTCCATTCTATCTTTGAAGGGCATGTCCACCCTTAAAACAAAAAAAAAATGTTGGTTACCTGCCCCCAACCCCAAATGATATTCAGCACATTATTAAAAGCATTACTAACCAGATATTAAAGGATAATTATTTCCTCCATTCCATAAGTAACCTGGCGCCCTCCTTCCATGCAATCAATTAATGCTGTAACTGTTGACATTACAGCCAATGATTGACTGATGTTTCCCCTTCTGTCTCCTCTGCACACGCTCAAGCTTTTTTAAAGCTCATTGAGCAGAGGGAGGAGGCACCGAGCCAGATACCTTTTTCAGAAGAAATAGAACTTATCATTAAATATCTGGTTACAAGTGCATGTAATAAACTGATAAAAAAAAGCAGTTAGGGTTGTGGGCAGATAACTGACGAGTCTATATAGGCACTGTTGTGTATTGTTGTCCTTGAAGTTATTTCCATTGGTTAAAATGAACTGTTTCTTCACCTTGGCAGTTCTTTCCTGTTTAGAATAAATAAATAAATATCAGGTATCGGCTCATTTTAAATAAATAAAAAGTCTACGTGAAGGTTACACCCGATCTGCTTGAAGGCTGAGGGAAGATTTATAATTACAGTTTAAGTGCATTTATAACTTATAATTAGTACCTGCGTAGTTTACAGGCTGGGAAGCTGCAATGAATTGTGGGAAGCTGGTACCTCAGAATCACAATACAAAAACAGCAGCATAAAATAATACGGTAGAAAATAATTTATTTACATATTAAACAATAGAAAGAGACAAACTTTTATAATGTGTTTATTTAAATAACATTAATGCAAAGAATTTGCTTAGATGGGGAAAGATCTTTGCAAACAGAATTGTACTGTGTCTGAGAGAGGCAGGGCTATGAAACAATGTCAGCTTCTAGGGGGCAGGATTTTTTTGATCTGCTGTGCACTAGAGGGCATGTGAAGTGAGAGAGCAGGTAGACAGCGTACACTTAAAGGGTATGTCCACCCCCCACAAAAACTTTTGATATTGTCTCAACTGCTACCGGTCCAGCACTTTTAAATGTAAGAACCAGTTAGGGGGCAGTTAGCATTGTATCAAAAGTTTTTTGGGGGGGGGGTGGACATAACCTTTAACCTCTCAGCAAACCCAGAGAGATGAATTGCCCATTTCATAAATCAACCGACAGCCACTGCAGAGGGGACACAAAGCTTGTTGTAACATTTTAAGACCCGCAAGATGAACCAGTAAGCGGATATTAAGCGTGATAAAAAATTATGCTTTCCTAGTATAGTTTCAGATATTAGAGATTTGGAACCAAGAGAAGGGTGGCTTACTGTTGTTAGATCCAGGTTAATATGTCATATGAAAGAAAACAGGCAGAGAGAATTACAGAGCTTATTATGTTGGATGGTGAGCAGTGACTAATTGCTTCCATCCATCTATAGCTGCTTCGATTAAAAAAAGTTCCTTGTCCCCAAACAATTGTTCTCAGCAGAAGACAAATTTCCAAGAGAAATAAGTTATAGGACGAGGAAGTTTCTTCTTTCCAGGAAAAGTACAGTACTGGGTGACCAACCACAGATCCCCTTAAGTCCCCAAGCCAGGCCAACAATTTAGATGGCCTGGGTAAATAAGATTGCGCTGAACTAAAAGAAAAGATAGCCAAAGAACAGAAACCCTGACTCTAAGAACAACCTTAGCTAAAGAATTTTTGTGTTGTGTTACATTATATTTGTCCTTAAAAGAGCATCTCTACCCCCAAAATGATACTTAATATTTAGCTAGATCACCCCCAAAACTTAAAAACTGAAGTAGTTACCCATTTAAAAAGTGCCTCTGTATGCAGTAAATCCTCCCGATATTTTCAGTATCATTGCAGTTCCCCATAGTGTTCACTCTGAGAGCTTTGGTGCACGTTCAGAGGAGGAGTCCCTGGGTAAGCCCTTCTGCATTGGCTGTGACATCAGGGTACACAAATTCCAGCACTTCTTTTTTTAAAATAAAGAGGTGAAGATTCTTCACTCTTCACTTATAGTTTTTTTTACTTGCCTAAAGCATAGTTACCAACATTTCTAAAAAATTTCTAGGGAAACCTTTTCAAGCGACACACAAACGCAAAATGCATTTTCGCCAAGCCCACAACAAACCACTCCCCTTTAGGTCACGCCCATTTAAATAATGCCGATTACTTGTTTTATTTTTATCTTGATGCAAATGGAAATCACACAGTGAGATAAGTAACCAGAGGTACAGGTTTTCCATAGATAAAATAGGAACAGACAGTGAGAAAAGACCCATACAGTGAGAACAGACAGTAAAGGTCCCATACAGTGAGAACAAACAGTAAAGGTCCCATACAGTGAGAACAGACAGTAAATGTTCCATACAGTGAGAACAGACAGTAAAGGTCCCATACAGTGAGAACAAACAGTAAAGGTCCCATACAGTGAAACAATATAACGGTCCCATACAGTGAGAACAACATTAAATCCCATACAGTGAGAACAGACAGTAAAGGTCCCATACAGTGAGAACAACAGTAAAGGTCCCATACAGTGAGAACAGACAGTAAATGTCCCATACAGTGAGAACAGACATAAAGGTCCCATACAGTGAACAGACAGTAAGGGTCCCATACAGTGAGAACAAACGTAAAGGTCCATACAGTGAGAACAGACAGTAAGATCCCATACAGTGAGAACAGACAGTAAAGGTCCCATACAGTGAGAACAGACAGTAAAGGTCCCATACAGTGAGAACAGACGTTAAAGGTCCCATACAGTGAGAACAGACGTTAAGGTCCCATACAGTGAGAACAGACTTTAAAGGTCCCATACAGTGAGAACAGACAGTAAAGGTCCCATACAGTGAGAACAGACAGTAAAGGTCCCATACCGTGAAACAGACAGTAAAGTCCCATAGTGAGACAGACAGTAAAGTCCTACAGTGAGAACAAACGTAAAGGTCCCATACAGTGAGAAACGACAGTAGTCCATACAGTGAGAACAGACAGTAAAGGTCCCATACAGTGAGAACAGACAGTAAAGGTCCCATACAATGAGAACAGACGGTAAAGGTCCCATACAGTGAGAACAGACGGTAAAGGTCCCATACAGTGAGAACAGACAGTAAAGGTCCCACACAGTGAGAACAGACAGAAAAGGTCCCATACAGTGAGAACAGACTGTAAAGGTCACATACAGTGAGAACAGTAAAGGTCCCATACAGTGGGGATAGTAAAGGTCCCATACAGTGGGGACAGTAAAGGTCCTGTACAGCGGGGACAGTAAAGGTCCAATACAGTGGGGACAGTAAAGGTCCCATACAGTGAGAACAGACAGTAAAAGTTTCATACAGTAAGAACAGACAGTAAAGGTTTCATACAGTGAGAACAAACAGTAAATGTTCCATACAGTGAGAACAGACAGTAAAGGTTTCATACAGTGAGAATAGACAGTAAAAGTCCCATACAGTGAGAACAGATAGGAAAGGTCCCATACAGTGAGTACAGACAGTAAAGGTCCCATACAGTGAGAACAGACAATAAAGGTCCCATACAGTGAGAACAGACAGTAAAGGTCCCATACGTGAGACACATTAAGGTCCCATACAGTGAGAACAGACAGTAAAGGTCCCATACAGTGAGAACAGACAGAAAAGGTCCCATACAGTGAGAACAGACTGTAAAGGTCACATACAGTGAGAACAGTAAAGGTCCCATACAGTTGGGACAGTAAAGGCATACAGTGGGGACAGTAAAGGTCCCATATAGTGGGGACAGTAAAGGTCCAATACAGTGGAGACAGCAAAGGTCCCATACAGTGAGAACAGACAGTAAAAGTTTCATACAGTAAGAACAGACAGTAAAGGTTTCATACAGTGAGAACAAACAGTAAAGGTCCCAAACAGTGAGAACAGACAGTAAAGGTTTCATACAGTGAGAATAGACAGTAAAAGTCCCATACAGTGAGAACAGATAGGAAAGGTCCCATACCGTGAACAACAGTAAAGTGTCCCATCAGTGAGAACAGACAGTAAAGTCCCATACAGTGAGAACAGAACCGTAAAGGTCCCATACAGTGAGAAACGACAGTAAGTCCATACAGTGAGAACAGACAGTAAAGGTCCCATACAGTGAGAACAGCACAGTAAAGGTCCCATACAATGAGAACAGACGGTAAAGGTCCCATACAGTGGAAACAGACGGTAAAGGTCCATACAGTGAGAACAGACAGTAAAGTTCCCACACAGTGAGAACAGACAGAAAAGGTCCCATACAGTGAGAACAGACTGTAAAGGTCACATACAGTGAGAACAGTAAAGGTCCCATACAGTGGGGATAGTAAAGGTCCCATACAGTGGGACAGTAAAGGTCCTGTACAGCGGGGACAGTAAAGGTCCAATACAGTGGGGACAGTAGGTCCCATACAGTGAGAACAGACATAAAAGTTTCATACAGTAGAACAGACAGTAAAGGTTTCAACAGTGAGAACAAACAGTAAATGTTCCATACAGTGAGAACAACAGTAAAGGTTTCATACAGTGAGAATGACAGTAAAGTCCCATACAGTGAGAACAGATAGGAAAGGTCCCATACAGTGAGTACAGACAGTAAAGGTCCCATACAGTGAGAACAGACAATAAGGTCCCATACAGTGAGAACAACAGTAAAGGTCCCATACGTGAGTACACATTAAGGTCCCTACAGTGGAGAACAGACAGTAAGGTCCCATACAGTGAGAACAGACAGAAAAGGTCCCATACAGTGAGAACAGACTGTAAAGGTCACATACAGTGAGAACAGTAAAGGTCCCATACAGTTGGGACAGTAAAGGCATACAGTGGGGACAGTAAAGGTCCCATATAGTGGGGACAGTAAAGGTCCAATACAGTGGAGACAGCAAAGGTCCCATACAGTGAGAACAGACAGTAAAAGTTTCATACAGTAAGAACAGACAGTAAAGGTTTCATACAGTGAGAACAAACAGTAAAGGTCCCAAACAGTGAGAACAGACGGTAAAGGTCCCATACAGTGAAAACAGACAGTAAAGGTCCCATACAGTGAGAGCAGACAGTAAAGGCCCCATACAGTGAGAGCAGACAGTAAAGGCCCCATACAGTGAGAGCAGACAGTAAAGGTCCCATACAGTGAGAGTAGACAGTAAAGGCCCCATACAGTGAGAACAGACAGTAAAGGTCCCATACAGTCAGAGTAGACAGTAAAGGTCCCATACAGTGAGAGCAGACAGTAAAGGCCCTATACAGTGAGAGCAGACAGTAAAGGTCCCATACAGTGAGAACAGACAGTAAAGGTCCCATACAGTGAGAACAGACAGTAAAGGTCCCATACAGTGAGAACAGACAGTAAATATCTGTTGTATTCAATTAGATCAACTGGACTTGAAATGTAGTTCTTGAAGACGTTTCGCTAGTCATCCGACTGGCTTTCTCAATTCAGAATGACTTGTACAAGAATCTGTGGCAATTATGTACCCTGGAAAATCCCAATTAGCATATCACAGCCAGGTGTTAAGGGTGTGATTAGATAGTGGCTAAGAGGTGTTATAGGAACGCCCAGAGTAAGGTGTTAAAACAGCATTGTACATGGCAGACAGTTGGTGTCGAACCCCCCCACCTCTATTTAGGCTTGGTTTCTTTATTTTCACATAAATGGCCTCCTTAACACCTCTCTTGAACCAGTCACGTTCCTTCGCCAGTATGTTAACATTACAATCTTCAAAGGTATGTCCTTTATCCTTAAGATGCAGATACACGGCTGAGTCCTGACCCGAGGAATTGGCTCTTCTGTGCTGGGCCATACGTTGCTGCAGTTGCTGTTTGGTCTCCCCCACATACAAATCAGAGCATTCTTCACTGCACTGCACTGCATATATGATGTCGCTTTTCTTGTGTTTAGGAACACATTTCAAGTCCAGTTGATCTAATTGAATACAACAGATATACCATGACCTGGATGAATGAGAACATTCACACAACAGACAGTAAAGGTCCCATACAGTGAGAACAGACAGTAAAGGTCCCATACAGTGAGAACAGACAGTAAAGGTCCCATACAGTGAGAACAGACAGTAAAGGTCCCATACAGTGGGGACAGTAAAGGTCCCATACAGTGAGGGGTCCCATACACTGTCAGTAAACATACTGGCAGTGACAGTCTGGAGTGACTCAGGCTCTGGTTCTCAGGTGGCTCTCTCTGCTTCCAACTTCAGCACCGCCGGGAGGCTCAGCAATTTGCGCCGGTGCTGACACAGGCTTCTCAGTATTCCCCTCCCCCCCAGCGTTCGTGCAGAGACGTGGTACCGCACATAGAGGGCAGCTGAGGGAGGAGCAGGAAGTAAGTGCCGACACTGTGACTGACTCAGACTCTGTGTGTGCAACTAGCGCAACTTACTTTCCTCCATCCAGCTCCACAGAAGATAGAATTTCAGTCAGGCACTGTTCCGGTTTGTCCAGATCTCGGGACTTTTCCTGGGACTTTAGGATAGCGGGACTGCTAATTAAAATCTGGTACTGTCTTGGTAAATTCGGGACTATTGGCAACTATGGCCCAAAGGTGGCCACACATTATAAATGGTTATTACAATTGTAATTGAGATTTGATAGACAGATGTACAATATTAATTGTACATAGATGCACCATACATATTGTTCATTCGATCATTTAACTAATCGACTGTAAAATACAATCGATATTAGGATCTAATATCTGCATAATAAGATTGGAAAAACATACAATTTTTGGGCAATCAATGGAAATGTCTACTTGCTTATCAGATTGATCATAATATCAGCCCAGTGTATGGGCCCCTTAATTCCTAGCCAGAGAGAGAGACAGTGAGTATAAAATATCCATGTGGCTTGAAGAGACAAATTCCTGTTCTCTCTATTTCCTTTTCTTCTTCCGTTTTATTCTTCCGCTTATTTGGACCGTATCTCCTCCCACAGTTTTTGAGCTAGAGACATGAAATTCAGTACAGACGTGCGGGGCATATAGGAGAAGTGTGCTGTCTTCTAGCTTAGGAATCCACGGAAGCGTTACCGCATTATTGGGGGAATTTCTGGACATTTTTTCCCCATAGACTAAAATGGGAACAATCAATGTGGATATTTCGAGGTTTAAGGGTCATGTGATTAAAACAGTTTGTTTCATGGTCATAAACACAAATGGTGATACTTCCAACCCCCACACAGACACACCCACCTGCTGACCTACTCCTTGATTCCTTTGGCAGCCATACTTAAAGGGTAACTATAGTCAAAAAACACATTTTGATCTGTCATCAATAAAAGTTGTCATCAATTAAAGTTAAGTCCTGACCCGCAACGCACGATTTGTAGGAATGGATGTTTCGGCCGATAACAGGCCCGTGTGTAGGCACTTTATCTGTCCAAACGGATGTTCGGTCGGGGATCATTGCCTGACCAACCTGGTGGATCTCCAAACGAATTACTTTTTCGGCCGATAAAGTGCCCATACACGGGCCGATTATCGGCTGAAACGTTTGTTCCGCGGGTCTCGACGGGTTGTGACCTGTGATCACACGTGTGTACGAGCATTTCGTTTTATGGTCATATGCAAAAAACATATACTGACACAGGTACACACACCTACTGACCTACCCTCCATTCCCATTGCAGCCGGACTTAAAGGGTAACTATGGTCAAAAAAACTATTTTAACCAATCATCAAAAAAGTTAGTTTTTTTACCTTCCAACCTGGCACAAACCTAACCTTTCATTCCTGTGGCAGCCATACTAAAGGGCAACTATAGTATAAAACCACCAGTTTCCCCTTTTAGTGCCGTAGCAAGATTGTTGAGTTTTAAAACCTATAGCACAGACACACACTCCCAAAATAGTAGACTTTCAAGCCAAATTCAAAGTTTATACTTTGAATTTATACCTTATTGGTTCTCTTTTACTACAATATTCCAATTTCTCGGGTGATGAAAATTCTAGAAACGCCCCTGTATGGTCATTGGTCATATCTTAATAAAGTTAATAAAGTTCCAAATTGTTGTGAAAATTCTCCAAGTTACCTAATCACCTAAAATGAATAAATGGCTGCAGCCTGGGGAAAGGGCAACTGTTTAATTTTTGGCTCTTGGTCACTGCCTACTTACTGTACCAAATATATGAGTCGGGAAGAAAGATTCCCCAAGGAAAAAAGATCCCTAATAAACGGCACAAAAATACGTTAGGCTATAATTATATCAAAAAACATTTATTAGTGATCATAGCAAATGTAAAACATTATCCCCTGCCCTCCCTATATCTTAGACAATTAACTACAAAAAACTAAACACCACCAGACACCCCTCACCTTGCCAGGCGTCCCTGGCTATCTCAAATGGGAGAAGGAAACAGGTATTGACAGTTCAAGTTCCATTCAGATGTATACATATTACTAGTTCAGCTCAATCACTAGCTGCCGGCCTAGAAAAAGAAAAGTTGGAAACCGCTTCTAGTTAATTGACAGTACTCACATCGTCCGGGACTTAGCGTGAGACGCCAGGACTGAGGTCGGGGAACAACCTCCCGTTCCTCAGACGGACCACACTCTTCACCCGTTCCTAGGAGAGAATAAACTTCCAGCGTGGATTACGAATCTCCTCCGATTACCGATCCAACCTTTACGGCGCAGACTCCATTACGTGACTCAACTGCGTGTTCCTGTTTCGTCCTCCTTACAGCAGACCGACACGTGTTTCGCCCTTAGCCTATAGCATACGGGCTTCGTCAGGGTCATGTGTGCTGAGTGTCTCCTCCCTTTTTATACAGTTCTAATTAACCCAATGTTAACTTCCACCACTATCTAAAACAGCATGTAATCAGGCATCTTAAATCCCCGGTGATGTTGACAACAAGCCAAGATGATCTTAAGCTACAGATATCTGTGGGAGTCAGGCTCATCTTTCTATGTTCACCATTGAACTATGAATCATAATTGCATACGTCATGATTATAAGAACACACCATGTCAAACTGCCATATCACATATGGGACAAACTGTCCTCATGATAAGACTAAATATATCTAAATGATTTCAAACATATCAGATATTTATATGCGATACCTATGTCTCCAGGTAAATAAGCATTAGAAGACCTAACCATGTTAACCTTCATAATAATCGCATAATACAAATAACCATGTTCCGGATATACACTTATTCCAGATCCGACCATTGCGCCATTGCCAGGTAGGTATCCCACCTTATAATACCACCAATCCAGGTTACTAATCTTAACATAATTTATATGAGGCACACCAGTGTCTATGTGCCTCATACTCGTACTGTCTTACTGTACCACATGGAACTGACTTGTTGGGTATTTAAACAACTGTACACAGGCCAAATGTAACATGGCTATAGGTGTCCTATAATTGTAATTAATATATGAATTAAAGAAGAGGGGAAAGAATTAAAGAGACATGGATTGGAGGTGAAGTAAAAGACAATCAGGGTTATTCAATAAAAGCTCTTATCATTAAAAATGGTGCTAATGTTGCCCCAACGAATCAGATGTTATCTTTCAAATGTTAAATAAGATCTGATTGGTTGGGGCAACATTAGCACCATTATTAACGATAAAAACTTTTATTTAATCACCCTGAAACTTTATTGACACATCCTGCATTGAGTACAAAGACCCAAGTGGTCACTGGACACGTTTGGTGCCTATGAGGCGGTTAATCATCTGTATAGAGACCCTATACACAAGTGCCTGAAACACAGTGAATGATAGAAAAGAAAAGAGAACGGAACAGATAAAAATCAGCCCCAAACATCTACCAAGATGTAAACAATAATTAAACAAAATAATAAACAAGTATAAACCTTACATTTGTCTGGAAATGCTGCCTGCAAGGGGATTTGTGTGTCTGTGTTGCAGGTTTTACAACTCAATAACCGTGGCCCCTTTTTAAAAACCGGCGGTATGGCAAATTTGCCACTGCACTGCTGTACAATACCAAGCGGTAGTAAACAATTTAACCACTAGGGGAAGAGTTGCCTTCACTAGTATTGTATGGACAAAAAAAGTTCTTATCGTTAAAAATGGTGCTAGTTTTGCCCCAGCCAATCAGATGTTAGCTTTCAAATGTTAAATAAAATTTTAATTGGTTGGGGCAAAATTAGCACCATTTTTAACGATAAGAACTTTTATTGAATCTCCCTGAATGTTAATTGTATAATCGTGGTCTAAATATTCTAGTGAAGGCAACTCTTTCCCTAGTAGTTACATTGTCTCCAAGACCCTGGTTTTTCATTTTTTTTCTATCATCCAATTTGGTTATTTGGTTTTTAAATGTGTGTGTTACCCTGTCAGACACTAATGTGTATTCAGATGTTATACCTCCCCCAGGGTCTCTACACCTGTGATTAAGCACCTCATAGGCATGAAATGTGTCCTGTGACCACCTGGGTTTGTGTATTCATTCCAGGATGTGTCAATAATGTTTGTCCTCTGGATCCGTTCCTTCGGTGTGCTTGCTCTTCTCTGTTGGGTATTTAAACGTCAAACGACTAAGTTGAATCTACCTATTCAGCTTGTAACGTTTGTGCCTATTACAGGGGGATATCATTTTCCTAGCAAAATGATTGGTCGATGTCTCATTGCTCTTATTATGACAACCATTTCCATCACAGCTCAGGTAATATTGGAACATCTTAGGCTGGATACACAGAGGTTGGTATTTCATCCTCATAGACCACCCAGCCGGGAAATTTGGTCAGATCAGTTGATTTCTATGATGTTAGAATGATTGGGCATGTTAATATATCAGACCCAATCGTGTGGTTCTCCAATGGCGGCACTATCAGTCAGGGACGGAAGATCGCCTGGTTTATTCAGACTATGGGGGTTATTCAATAAAAGTTCTTATCGCTTAAAATGGTGCTAATTTTGCCCCAACCAATCAGATGTTAGCTTTCAAATGTTACATAAGTTCTGATTGGTTAGGGCAAAATTAGCACCATTTTAAGCGATAAGAACTTTTATTGAATCTCCCTGTATGGTCGGTATATTGAACAGTAGATTATCTGGCTAGAGTTGATGTTTTGTACCAGGTCTAGCAATATAACTCATATCTAATGATTAAATCCAGGGACTTGTTTATATCAATAAGACCAACAATTACCTCTAGTCAATGTTTGTATTCCAGGTACTTGAAGACCCAATAGAATTTATTGAAGGAAGTCATAAAGTTACTTCATTTGAAAACATTGATGAAGACACAAAACTCATTGGATTGGGATACTACAACAGCGAAGAATCTGAAGGTAAGTACAACTTTCTTTACTCTCTTTTAACTGATACAGAAGCATAAAACCTAAACAGCTAGTTCCTCATTCTTGGGAAAGCAGCCGAGTATGTTAAAGTTTTCGTGGAAAGCCTGTTTAGGTGACAACAGCTGGAAACAGCCTTGTCTTGTATAAAGAGGGTTGTAAAAATACAGATCTATAATGTAAAAATATGTGTATAATAATAATACACCATCTACTACTTTAGTTCTGTGTAAGTTATCCTATGGTTAATAACACCACTCGCCAAGGCCAAGATATATAAAATAAGGATTTGTTGAATGGAGTAGTTACAATTTATGAAAATTAAAAAGCCATTTTTTTCAAGAGGTATGGATTCAAGGGGAAAAATGTTATTCTCCCTCTTTACAAAGCATTGGTTAGGTCTCATTTGGAATATGCAGTGCAGTTTTAGAATCCTGTGTACAAAAAGGACATCTTGGAAATGCAAAGGGTTCAGAGAAGGGCAACTAAATTAATAAGGGAATTGGGGGAGCTTGAATATGAAGAGAGACTGGATAAGTTACAATTATGCACATTAGAGAAAAGGCGCTTGCGTGGGGATAGGATTACTGTGTATAAATTGGTTTGTGCATCAAAAACTGAAGTGCTTGAACCATGTCACATTAGGAAAAAGTTCCCTGCCCGATACATAGGAAAGGCTAGAAATGCCATGGTAAAAACTGTTGCATTTAATAATCCTCTGCTGTGAGGAGGGTGTGAGATTCGATTTAAACCTGCTGATTGAAGTTTCTTGTCGTAGAGAGAGGGGAATGGAATTCTAGAGGACGGGAGCCGCAAGAGAGAAAGGTTTAAGGCGAGAGGAAGCAGTACGAGTGGGGGGGTCTATATAAGAGATGGTTCTGTGATGAGCGGAGGGTAGAGGCAGGGACATATGGGGACATGAAAGAATATATATAAGGAGGAGCAGCAGAGAGAAGGGATTTAATGTTAAGAGAAGGATTTTGAAGATAATGCGCTGTTTAATGGGGAGCCAGGTAGAGGTGCAGCACAGAGGAGATTTAAAGGACATGTCCACCACTAAAACAAAAATTTGCCCCACTGCAGGCCCCACTGTGTAGTGTTGGACATTACTCCTGTTCCTTATGGTTCTCTTGCAGAAAGTGAAGAGTAGGAGGTGTCTGTGAGTCATCTGGTCCCCACTTCTTCCTGCTTCTTCCTTGTCCTACCTGAGGACTCTGGCATGTGCAGGGGAGTGGATGGAGAAGGAGGGCAGATTGTAAGAAAGAAAAAATTGGATAGAACAGATTGAAAGGAGGAAGGGGGCAGATTGGGTGGTAGGGGGCCAGAATGCATGGACAAAGGAGGGCAGATTGAAAGAAGTAAGGAGAGACTAGAAGGAGGGTGACCGAATGGATTGGGAAGGTAGGCAGATTGGATGTGAAAACTGATTGGAAGGAGAATGGACAGATTGGTAAGGGGAGTGGGCAGATTAGAAGGAGTGTGTAGATTGAAAGGAGAATGGGGGATCATGAAGTTCAGATTGTTCTGGGGGAGAAGCACATTGGAAGAAGAAGAAGCAGAAGAATCAAATTAAGATGAAGAAAAGGAACTGACCTGAAAGGTTTGACTTTGATGGGGCCATTAACAGGTCAGTCCAACTCAGTGTGGCCATGAAACCA
This sequence comes from Hymenochirus boettgeri, assembly GCA_019447015.1. Classification (NCBI taxonomy): domain Eukaryota; kingdom Metazoa; phylum Chordata; class Amphibia; order Anura; family Pipidae; genus Hymenochirus; species Hymenochirus boettgeri. The sequence continues at coordinate 319,140,341 of CM033476.1, forward strand.
ACAGCCATGGACCAATTAGTGTAGCAAATAGAGGTAATTTGTCCCTTTGTCTACCCAGTCCTCTCCAGCTAAGGACACAGTGTTCCCCCAGTCCCACTATTGCTCTCGGGGCAGGAAAGACAGAAATTGTCTGTTGGATCATGGTGGGACTAATGCCAATTTAATGGGAGCAGGAGGTGGTTGACTGGTTAACAGCTCGGTTGTTGATTTATTTAGCACAAAAAATAGTTAAAAGTGCCGTAGATTATTTACAAGGGTTTGCATGTGTGTATATTATAATGGAGTGCGGATATAGTCGCCCCCTGTCAGAGGAGGTGGCAGAGGAGCGCGATCTCCGTCCAATCACACCTGACCTGCCCAGCCACGCCCTGGAACACCTAAGCCCTACCCAAAGGAAAAGGTGCCCCTTACAGTATAAGATAATGATATTAAGTCACAAGGAGTTTCCTGATCATACCCAGGTCAACAGCCAATGGTCGACTGTTTGGGGCAATAATCTAACGTGTGCCAGCGTTGTTTGTGATTCATCCTATAGGCAACCACCACACATGGACATTAGTTGGGCACTCAATCTTTCTTTTGTATGAGGCTTTGAGTCATAGCCAGGTTAGTGAGGACGTCTATTAAGAACACAATCTTTAAGGCATATTTCAATCTATACAGCCCTGTTAATTACATTTATCAAGAGTGTCCTCTAATTAGTAGATGATCTGGTAATCCTTCTTACACATGAGGTCTGCTAGTCTGAAGTTTGCTGCTAGGCTATGGTGACTGGATACAATATCTACCTCCTAAAATACTTATAGAAACTTTGCGTCTTCCTATTGGACTTGTCACTGACAGTCGGTGGGGCAGAGTTAGTTTGAAGTGTAAGTAGTACAGAAGACAGAGATTGTACCTATGGGTGAGCAGTTTAAATCTCCTGTCCCTGGGTACTAAAGGGTATATACACTGTTTTTATTTAAATTCTTTTATCTGTTTAACTGAAGAACAGGAGGTAAATGAGCTATGTCCTACCTCCAGTTCTTCAGTAAAACTTGCAGGAGAAGAGGAAGAACTTACCCGGTTCGCTCTAGCGCCGCTGACAGTCACCCTAAGTCAGCCTGGAGCGATCAACGGTCGGTCAGGAGGAAGGATCATATAGTGTGTACCTAGCTTTACTCTACAGGTTCTGCCACAAGATAAACTTTATCAACTCACTTTGTATTTTGTTTAGCGAATCTGATGTTTGCTTTTGTTTCTCTCTGATCAAACACCCTGCAACAAAACAAAGCAACACTACTACAAATGTAGTTACACACTTGTTACACACTTCACAAGCATACTACAAATGTAGTTAGACTACAACTCAAGTTGGAACTATCCTGAGGGTAAGAGGTTAATTAATGAAAACATTAAAAAGCACATGCAGCAAAACGGAATCAGAATAATAACAGTTTATTGGGAACTGTGGTCTCCATACTAGTTTTCTCCATTTAGTAGACATTTCAATTACCTTTATGTTGCGGGGGGTGACATAGATAGAGATGCTGTAAGATGCTTCTCTGCATTTAAAGGGCAACTATACTGAAAAAATGGACTTTGCCTCGTCTTTATCTATAATCGAATACATGTAAATAGGTGTGTGTGTTGCTGCATGTCTTCAATTCAGAGCTTGTTTTGCTTAGGGTAAGTATCATCCCTTACACTTTTAACCACTCCCCCTTCAACCTGACCTGACTTTCTGTGAAATCAAACATACCAACTGTCAAAACTCGGTGAGAAAGAATTGGGATGTGGGCTCTGTCACCATTCCAGCTACAGCAAAACTATTCACAGCAGAAAAGTTTATGATAACTTGATTGACAGCTGAAGTGCAAGATGCTTATAGAGGACAGATCAATAAACAAATGGTCCAGTGGCTGTTAGGAAGAATTATATTTTTCGGTAATGGTTAATTTAAAATTATTTTATTTTAGTACAGATGCCCTTTAAGTTAGACATTTAACAGATGTTATATATGGCCAACATTTTAACATTCCCTTTAAATATTTACACTGATGAGAAATGCATTGCACAGACCTGTGATAGGATCTAGTTAATTTCATTATCCTCCCCCTGTGGGTTAGAAATAACAATTTGCTCTCTGTAATTTCTTTCCAGGTAACAAAGCCTCCCAGAATGGTGCCAAGAAGTTTGAACCTTACAGCCCCCTTTTTTTCTACTTTTGACCACAAGGTAAGGTCCTAACAGTCTTGTCCATGTGTAGACATGTAGGAAAGTTCGTACAGAATTCTCAGCTATCCGGCTCACTTATATTTAAACCTTAATTACAGAGGTGGATCTGTAGACAAATAGGAAGAAGAGGTAAATGCAAACAAACTTAACCACAAAATCAAACAGTTTTAATGGCTAATGGAGGCTAAAGATTGATGATACTTACCTTGTTTTTATTTTGGTCATTAACCACGGTTTCTGGTCAACAAGCCATTTCTTATCATTTCTGCTTTAGATATATTCTCAGATTTCTGATCAATGCAACATTATTTCTGCTTGACCCTATACAATGATTTATTTTGGTAAAGGCATCGCACCTCTCCCAGTGGGTCCGGGAGTCTCCCTGATATTGTGGGGGTCTCTAGCACACCCACCATGAGATCTAGGGAAACTCTTGGAACCCGGTGAAAACTGACCAGGCTTCTGTGCTGCGAGTGTGTTGTGTAAGGAATTAGGTGTATGGCGGCAGTAGAGTTTGTGTGTTTGTCCACATGGGGAGGGCGACTCTGGTTTACTGATCTATACTTCCCTGAGTAGGAGTTTACATTCTAGTGTTGTTACTGCAAGAGGTAAATCTAATTAGTCTGTACTGAAAACATAACAGAGTAAGGCTGAGACCATGAATTGCTCGCAAGGTCGCAAAATTCACGCATGCTATGCACTCCGAAAACGGGCTATGGCGTAAGGCAGCGGGCATAGTTGGGTCCCACACATTGTCTTCACGCTGGCATGCGCCAGCGTGAGGACTAGCGTAATGCAGAATGAGCTGACAACAGTCTTTCCATGTATTTTCAACACAGAACCTTACAACCAGTAGAAAGTTCAATGCAGTTCCAGAGAGATAAGAAACATTCAGGGTTATTCAATAAAAGTTCTTATTGTTTAAATGATGCTAAATTTCCCCACAATCAGATCTTATTTAACATTTGAAGCTAACATCTGATTGGTTGGGGCAAATTAGCTCCATTTTAAATGATAAGAACTTTTATTGAATAACCGTGATTGTCTGGGTCAGAGATCACTAGGTTCACATTGCAAAGCTATTGAAGACGCTTTTACTGGGAACGCTCACAGGAGAAGGCAAAAGGGCCCTATAGTGTCCTTACCCCATCTCCCGTAAACACGGTGTTATGTGTGAAATCGAACAGTTCCTTTGGATTCTGGATATTTTCTGAAACAGCAGTAAATGGGATTAGTTAGTTTATTGGCTGAGATAAATTAAGAATAATTGGGTCCAAGGCTAACATTTGGTGCCCCCTATGTTCTTGTAAAGTATGCTGTAGTACCAAAGGAGGTTTTTTTTTTTTTTTTATGTTTTCTGGACCCTACCTGCCTAGGTTGCCTTAATGGATAATCCCTCTCTTTTTTTTGGTTTATTGGAGATAGGAAGTTGTTAGCTGTTTAATGCAGTGGAGCAATAGTGGAAAAAACTTTTATAAAATTCACTCAGCTATGTAGTGATTATAAGGCTATATTCTTCTGTAGCTCCCATTATAAAATATGGCACACATATATACAGTATATATACAGCACTAGTAACGTAAATGCACCAACCCCCATACTGTACTTCAATTGGTGTGTAATTGTCTCCACTATTGTAACCTTGTTACAATAGAGATGGATCCGGTCTGTCTTGGACCGGATCCGACACGGAACCCCTTGGTTCACGAAATCCAAAAGTTCCTTCCGATCAAACTGATCTTTTGGATTTCGAGGCTTTGAAAACGATTTTCGATAATTACCAAATGTTCGAGGCTATTTTCGATAATTGCTGAACATTTGATAATCCTCAAAAACACAATTGGAAACTCGAAAAAAGTTTATTATCAAAAGTCCCGAAAGTATGTTCTTTTGTTGGATTTTCGGATATTCGGTATTTTCCCGAGATCCGTATGTCCAAAAAAGGAACAAAACTAAAAAATTTTGCCCATCTCTATTAACAAAACAAGCTTTAACCAGTTGGTTTAGAAAGGATTGGAAGACCTGAGGTCCAATCAGCCTTGCAAGGAGAAATAATATAAAGATCATTGTCCTCTTCTCATTTAGATTTCCAAGAAACTGGACCAGAAGATAAAAGAAATTGACGACCACAAACTATTCCACAATGAGCCTGAACTCATCTCCAACAAAAAGTGAACCAGAAATTGTAAACTTCCTGCACATGTAAGAAACATACCCACTCTACCCATTCAAGGTGGGACCCAAGAGTCCTTGACCCCAATGATTTTAGCTGCTGAATCATTTAAAGTTGAAAACTTCTGATTGTGTTTATTAAAGGAGAACTAAACCCAATTTTTTATACCAATCTGAAAACAACCCCGCTAAAAACACCAATAAACTATAAAATGGCACTTTAGTAAACTCTGTTAAAGTAAATCAAAGCCTGTTAAGAACTGGATGAAGTATCTGCGTGTATGTGCAGTGTCAGACCACACCTCCTGACCTCAGTCAGGAGCTTCCTTGCTTTATCTGTCCTGTAAAAGGATTGTCTAGATATTATTAATGGGTGTGACCAACTGTAACAAGTTTGTGCCATAGCTAAGGACTGAGCATGTGCAGAACATAATGGTCGTTGACCAAACTGTCTGATACTAGAATGCTGAGAACTAAAGCACAAACCATATGTTATTTAGGTAAATTTCCCAGCGCCTGTATCAAAATGAGAGGCAAGACACAGATTATTAGTTTTATATCAAGGTGTTCTACCTTCTCGTTCAGTGTTGTTCTGTGGCTTTAGTTGCCCTTTTATTTAAAGGGCTAGAAATGCTGCACTAGGCAACCTCAAACTATAGCCGTTCAGAAAACTTCAACTCCCAGCATTCCTCAACTTCAGAGGGAAGCTATGAAATGCTGTAATGAAATGTTTCATTGGTATCTGGTTGGTACAAAGAGAGGGAGTTGTAATGTTCAAATATCTGAAGGGGCCATAGTTTGAGGATCCATAACTTATAGATACCACATGGTACAGAGCTGCAATATAACAGTTACATAGTAACATAGTATTAGAGGTTGTATAAAGACATACGTCCATCTAGTCCAACCATTATACCCTACCTATAATGTCTATATAACAGTTACATAGTAACATAGTTATTGGGGACTCCAGCATCACAATCTCTCTCAGGAGACCTGTGGTATTCTGCCCCTCTTGGGACCAGTCGTCCAATGTTTCTCCCTGCTCAGGTGCAATCTCAGGGGAATTGGACACTGGAACCAGGCCTTGCTTCTCCCCCTGCTCAGGTTGGACCTCAGAGGACACAGAGGCCTGGGACTCCACAGGTAAGTGTTCCTCGCTGACACACTCACCGCCATGTGAAACACTCTCCTTCCCTCGTTCTTTCTCTGCAAGGGACCGGTCTCTTACTGCGAAGGCCTCATGCATAGGCCCGATTGCATCAGACAGTTCCATTTCTTCCTGGACCCGCTTTTCCAACTTCACTTCCATATTCTGGATTACAAATTTAATCTTTGGCCTGTTTGTGGAGAAGGCCCTTGTGTGCTCGTCTTTCTTTACTTTCAGCTTGGAACGCAGACGGCGAATTGCTTCTCGCACAGCATTATACCTCTTTATGTCTTCCACCAAGGCCTCTGCAAACCCCTGATCCCCAGGCTCAAGTCTTTTCCTAGCACTGGGGACCGAGGTGGAAAGCACAGGCACTGGATCTCCGCTGGGAGGCTTCCCAGGGCTCCTGGAGGCCATGCCAGGCCCGAAAAACAGCTCTCACAGTGGGAAAATCAGCAAACTCACACACTGGTCAGGAGCTCTGCAATATACGTCCCCTCACCACAATGCTCAGTAACAGAGTATTGGAGGTTGTATAAAGACATACGTCCATCTAGTCCAACCTTTATACCCTACCCATAATGTCTGTATAACAGTTACATAGTAACATAGTATTGGAGGTTGTATAAAGACATATGTCCATCTATTCCACCTTATACGCCTACCCCATAATGTTCTGTATAAAACAGTGTACATAGTAACATAGTCTTGGAGGGTATCTAAAGACATACTCCCATCTATTCAACCTTTTTAATACCCTAACCTCATAGTCTGTATAACAGTTACATAGTACATAGTATTGGGAGGTTGTATCAAGACATACGTCCATCTAGTCCAACCTTATACCCTACCCAAATGTCTGGTATAACGGGAACGAAACAGTTACATAGTAACCTAGGCATTGGAGGTTGTATAAAACATACTCCATCGAGTCCAATCTTTATACCCTATACCCTAATGTCTGTATACATTACATATAACATAGTAATGGAGGTTGTATAAGACACAACGTCCATCTAGGTCCCAACCTTTATCGCCCTACCCATAATGGTCTGTATAACGTTACATAGCCACATAGTATTGAGGTTTGTATAAAGGACAGACGCCCATCTAGTTTCCCACCTTTCTACCCTAACCCATAATGTCTGTATAACCGTTACATATAACATCTATATTGGAGGTTGTATGAAGACATACGTCATCTAGTCCAACCTTTTATCCCTCCCATAAGTCTGTATACAACAGTTCATAGTACAGAGTATTGGAGGTTGTATAAGACATACGTCCTTCTAGTACACCTTTATACCCTACCCATATGTCCTGTATACAGTTTACATAGTAAACATAGTACATTGGAGGTTGTATAAAGACTACATATTATTTGGCTAAAGTTCTAAGCGATTGCCTCAGGGTTTCTGTAACTGGGGCCGCTTCTGTTTAATCTGTTTATAAATTACTTAGAAGGGGCATTAAGAGCAAGGTCTCAGTGTTTGCTGATGACACTAAACTATGCAGAGCTTTGGAAACTTCCAATGATGTGCAAGTGTTGCAAGCAGACCTAGATAGATTATCAAAATGGGCAGCAGAATGGCAGATGAGATTCAATGTTGATAAATGTAAGGTGATGCATTTGGGATTTAATAATCCCTGTGCCACCTACACCATAAATAACTCTGTGTTAAGTGCATCTGTAATGGAAAAAGATTTGGGGGTTCTGGTAGATAACAGACTTAGCTGTAGCAAACAATGCCAGGTAGCAACAGCTAGAGCTAGCAAGATATTGTCTTGTATAAAAAGGGGAATAGATTCAAGGGAGAAAAATATTATTCTCCCTCTTTACAAGGCACCGGTAAGGCCTCATTTGGAATATGCGGTACATGCGCCTCTGCGGCTAGAAATGAAGCACTTTGAAATACATATAGAATTTTTTTTTTATTGTGCACTGTGCTTTACCACGGAGTTCGGAATTGGAAATAGCAGGAAGGAGCGGCAGTGGAGTTCCTGGCTGATTGGTCCAATCAGGCACCCTGTGCGTAATCTTAAGAGTGGGTAGTACTGTGTGCAGCTTCTGTCCAGACCTGAGCCACAGGATGGAGAGAAACATCTATTGTAGGGGAGGAGGGGTTCTTGTTTAAGTTGTTTAAATGTTTCTTCCCACCTAAATAGAATGCTCACAATGATGTCACCAAACTACAACACCCAGAATCCTTCTGCAGCCTGCAGTGATAAGATGGGAGTAAAGAGCAATTATATGCTTCCCTCCCACCCTCAGTTAACACTATCCAGGATGAGGACCTAAACTGCAGGATCCTCACTCCTGTGTTTGTTTTTTAATTGTACCAGCTATAAGAATCCTCACTCTCACAGTCAGTAACTGAGGACACCTGTGGGAGGAGGAGGTTGGGACTCTCAAAGAGAACCCCATACCTCCCAACATTTAGAAAAGGCAATTAGGCACATTTTGTGGTGCACGAGGATTTTTTTTTGGCTGTGCCCACTATTATAAAGCTGTGTCCAGTTTTCTAAGGCCTCTCTCACTTTGTTCAGGTTACACCTATTTTAAAGATTACTATTGCCAATTTAACATTGTTACCTATCAGATGTTCGCTTTCAAATGTTAAATAATATCTGGTTGGTTGGGGCAAAATTAGCACCATTTTTAAGGATAAGAACTTTTATTGAATCTCCCTTGTATAATGTGATTAATCGCCAGTAATGTTGGGAATGTACTACCTGATAATGTATAAAGGTATAACTGTGAGGACATAAGGTTGTGGGAATGTACTACCTGATAATTATAAATGTGTAACTGTGAGGACAGTAATGTGTGGAATGTACTACCTGATAATGTATAAATTATAACTGTGAGGACAGTACGGTTGTGGGAATGTAATACCTGATAATGTATAATGTATAACTGTGAGGACAGTAAGGTTGTGGGAATGTACTACCTGATAATGTATAAATGTGTAACTGTGAGGACAGTAAGGTTGTGAATGTACTCCTGATAATGTATAAAGGTGTAACTGTGAGGCAGTATGGTTGTGGGAATGTACTACCTGATAATGTATAAAGGTTGTAACTGTGAGGACAGTATGGTTGTGGAATGTACTACCTGATAATATAAATGTGTAACTGTGAGGACAGTAAGGTTGTGGGAATGTACTACCGATAATGTATAGGTGTAACTGTGAGGACATTAAGGTTGTGAAGGTACTACATGATAATGTATAAAGGTGTAACTGTGAGGACAGTAAGGTTGTGGGAATGTACTACCTATAATGTAAAAGGTGTAACTGTGAGGACGGTAAGGTTGTGGGAATAATAATACCTGATAATGTATAAGGTATAACTGTGAGGACAGTAAGGTTGTGGGAATGTACTACCTGATAATGCATAAGTGTGTAACTGTGAGGACAGTAAGTTGTGGGAATGTACTACCTGATAATTCATAAAGGTGTACTCGTGAGGACAGTATGGTTGTGGGAATGTACTACCTGATAATGCATAAATGTGTAACTGAGGGCAGTAAGGTTGTGGGAATGTACTACCTGATAATGTATAAAGTATAACTGTGAGGACAGTAAGGTTTGGGAATGTACTACCTGATAATGTATAAATGTGTAACTGTGAGGACAGTAAGGTTGTGGGAATGTATACCTGATAATGTATAAAGTGTAACTGTGAGGACAGTAGGTTTGTGGAATGTACTACCTGATATGTTATAAAGGTGTACTGTGAGGACAGTAAGGTTGTGGGAATTTACTACCTGATAATGTTATAAAGGTTATAACTGTGAGGACAGTAAGGTTGTGGAATGTAATACCTGATAATGTATAAAGGTATATAACGTGAGGACAGTACGGTTGTGGGAATGTAATACCGATAATGTATAAAGGTGAATGTGAGGACAGTAAGGTTGTGGGAATGTAATACCTGATAATGTATAAAGGTTAACTGTGAGGACAGTAAGGTTGTGGAATGTATACCTGATAATGTATAAAGGTGTAACTGTGAGGACAGTAAGGTTGTGGGATGTAAACCTGATAATGTATAAAGGTATACTGTGAGACAGTAAGGTTGTGGAATGTAATACTGATAATGTATAAAGGTAAACTGTGAGGACAGTAAGGTTGTGGGATGTATACCTGAAATGTATAAGGTATAACTGTGAGGACAGTAGGTTGTGGGAATGTACTACCTGATATGTAATAAAGTATAACTGTGAGGACAGTAAGGTTGGGAATGTAATACCTTAATGTATAAAGTATAACTGTGAGGCCAGTAGGGTTGTGGGAATGTAATACCTGATAATGTATAAAGGTATAACTGTGAGGACAGTAAGTTGTGGGAATGTAATACTGATATATGTAAGGTGTAACTGTGAGGACAGTAAGGTTGTGGAATGTACTAAATGATAATGTATAAAGGTGTAACTGTGAGGACAGTAGGTTGTGGGAATGTACTACCTGATAATGTATAAATGTGTAACTTGAGGACAGTAAGGTTGTGGAATGTAATACCTGATAATGTATAAAGGTATAACTGTGAGGACAGTAAGGTTGTGGGAATGTAATACCTGATAATGTATAAATGTGTACTGTGAGGACAGTAAGGTTGTGGAATGTATACCTGATAATGTATAAAGGTATAACTGTGAGGACTAAGGTTGTGGGAATGTAATACTGATAATGTATAAAGGTATAACTGTGAGGACAGTAAGGTTGTGGGAATGTAATACCTGATAATGTATAAAGGTGTAACTGTGAGGACAGTAGGTTGTGGGAATGTACTACCTGATAATGTATAAATGGTAAACTGTGAGACAGTAGGTTGTGGGAATGTACTACCAACTGATAATGTACTGTTGAGTGAGTCACACAATTTCATTTTGTATGCGCACAAAAAATGTATATCTGCTCACACATACAATTTCCAATTAGAGGAAACACATTGCTCTGAACACATTCAAAGAAGGTTTAGATGAACAGTCAAAATATCCAGGGTTATAGCTGGTGTCTGCATCTTGTGTGGAGAGATAAAGTTCAGGATTTGAACTGTTTGGAACTTGGGGATCTCAGAACTTAAAATATTTTCAGTAAACCTCGAAAATACGAAGCTACTTTCAAGGGTTACCGAATATTGGAGGTTATTTTAGGGGTTACCGAATATACAAGGCTACTTCTGAGGGTTAGCGTTCATACCAGAATCCCCCCCTTTCTGATGGTTTCTAGTTATCGGCAGTCCTAGCACCTTGAGGTCATTAGAAAATACAAAATGTTTTAAAGAGGATTAAAACAATGGGAGCCGAGATATAGACATGAACAGTAAGGGCTAGGCTTGGGATCTAGACACACTTGGGATCTAATTGCACCACAAAGACCCCACTAATGTTGACCAATTGGTCTGACCACAGGTGTGAAACTGATAACATATTATACGTACTATTACTATACACATCCCAATAATAGGTCTATACACACCTATATTTCATACTTTTATATGGTCATGGTGGCTTATATTCTTATATTTTAACACTAGAAAGTTTGTGTATAAACTTTGAATTTGGTTTGAAATGCCGCATTTTGGAAGGGAATGTGTGTGTCTGCTGCAGGATTTAAAACGTAATAATCTTGAAATGAAAGAGACATTTACATTACATAATCCATTCTAAATAAATACATATCATTTTATTATCATATGTATGGTAGCTATGGAGGCAAAAGGTGGGTGTTGGGGTGTATCAGTAGGTGTGTGTACCTGTGTCTGTGTTAGGGGTTACTTTTTTTTTCATTATGAAAGTTAGTAAGTGCCATGTTATATTTATATTACTTAATTAAATTATATTAGGGTATATAGGGATAGGAAAAATGATTCTCACATAAAATAATTAGATTCTATCATTGCTTTTCTAATAACTGACAATCTATCTATGGAAATACTGTTCATTATCTGGTCCTAGTTATTTACTGTGATGAGTTTAAACTGTTACCATGGTAACCATGATATCATAACTATGTTAATAAGGGGTGGAGCTAAACAGATGTCAGTCACGCAGTTGACTGAAGAGTTGAGAGAAATCTTTCTGCTCAATAAGTATTTTAAATTGCGGAGTCATTGTTTTTCAATGTAACAGATTTAAATTTAGATTTAGATGTACTTTTACGTTCTAATATCTGTACTCAGTCAATTATTTCTATAGTTCCAATAGATATTTACAATTTATAACCATTTTTTTCTACTAATGCTAATTCATTTATTTTACTAGTTAAAATTGTTTCTTTACTTTCCCATGATAATGTTTACTAGTATTCCAACATTTCTAATAATATAAACTATATCATTACAAAACCAAGGGTAACAAGAAATACTGGTTATTATCTGGCCTTTATTATTTACTGTGGATGGGGTAAAGCTGTTACTGTGGTAACTATGATGTCATAGCTGTACAGCTATTATGTTAATACGGGGCGGAGCTAAACAGATTTCAGTCAGTTGACTTTGAAGTATTAAGACAAATCTTTACGTTCAGAGAGTATTTTAAATTGGAGGTTTGATTTTTCAATGTAACAGATTTAAATTTAGATTTAGATGTAACTTTCTAATATCTATAACCACACAGTAAATATCTATTAGTAATATAGAAATAAATAACTATAATGATCATTTAAATGATAATTATTACTAATACGTGGTGTCAGTTTGGATATGTGACTGTGTGTTTTATCTTTTAGGTGATTGAACATGGGGAATAGTCACCGTCGTGCTAAGGTAACACCACAGGAGACAATTCCAGGGCAATTCACCTAGGAGTTTCTTCCGCGCAGTGCTCCTTTCTCCCCTTAACAGTTCAGTCACTCATATTATACTATAAGCAAAGTAGAATATTGGCTTCATTGTATATTGATGTAAAGGGAGTTTAGAGACTTCAAGTTGAAAACTGAAGGACATTGAGCCTTATAATAAGGAGTTTCTCATTTTATCATTCATTGTTACAGTAGTTAAAGTTCCTCAAGTCCACACAACTCCTAATGAGGAGCCCAAATCAGTAGAGGAGGGTCCAGAAGATGCAACTGCATCTATGTTACAGGATCCTGGAGAAGAACAGGAAACTGGGGAGACTATAACTTCTACTTTAACCATTTCTTCCTGATTTCATGAAAATGTCCCAAATTAATAATAATCTTCATCTTACCTCGATTGTCTCCTAGAAAATGAATCACCTAGACGCCAGCTGGAATGGGTTTATTTCCAGACTGATAGGTAAGGTTTAAATGTCTCTACTTCCCCTGATAATAATTCCACTGGTCAAGTCCCCCCCTCACCTATGTAACAGTCTCCGGTCTCATTACAATTTTTCTCTTTTATATTAGACGTCCTTGGTGAAGTGTCTGAGAAGTGAGTACGAAAACAGAGCCACATGCCCCGTTAATACACCCATTAGTCCTATAAGATAGCAATTCAAATAACAAAGATCTGAAAGTAATTACGCATTAACAAAGGATAAAGACACATTAAAGGAGCACTATAGTGTGTATAAAGTTTTTAAAAATAAAAAGTACTTGGGACAAGGATATAGGATATTGGTAATTCGTATCTCCCAATATTGTTTATGTGAGGAGCACCAGCCCAAAAAAACGGATTCTGCCAGTCTTCCTCCTGGCTTCAGCACTATCTTTAATAAAAGAATAGTGCAGAAATAACCTGGCAATCAAAAACTGTACGTGCTGTAGCCCCTCAACAAAACAAAATTGTGTGGTGAGAATAATCAACCCAATCTCCCTGCCCCAGATACTTTTCATTTTTAGTAGTTATCCTTTAAGCTATGTTCCCTGGCTGTGTGTGCTGATTAGGAACGTCCTGTTTTATTGACAAATTCCAGGAATTAGTAGAGAAAGATCTAACAATGCTTCACCGTACTAGAACAAACCAAACAAAAGGGATAATCTTAATGGAAAAGAAAGAAAGTCTCTAGAAGCAATGCAGGCTGATACCTCAATAGTTATAAGAAAAGCTGACAAAGAAAGAGCAGTGGTGGTCCTTGATGATGATTTTAATAAATTGCTCCAATTTTCTATCATGTATCTGAAGTACACAAAGAGTATCACCCTCCAAAAGTCCGCCCCATTATAGCAGGTATTGGTTCTTATCCAGTCTGGCAGCTCCCTGCTCCTGTTTCCAGCTTGTTTTGAGCAAAAACAGGAGCAGGGGACTTCTGCGGAGACAGCCGCCTTCCCTTCTGGTGGAGCAACTTTCAGCAGCAGAGGCAGCCTAAGAGCGGTGAGGGACCAGGTCAGGTAAGCAAGTTCAGGAGCGTTTCTGGAACATGGGAATAACACGAAAGTAGGTTTTGGGGGGGTAATTACAATTTAGAGAAGTTTTTTTTTCCAGTGGACATGCCCATAAAGGGATACAAGTCAAGGACTAATGAAATACAACCATATTGAACATAAGGAGAAAGATTTCAATCAAGTTTAGCCCCCAGTTCAGAGAAATAGTTACAATTATTAAGAGACACATTGGGGTATTTTAAAAAGGGATGAAGCAATAGAGTTATACTAGATAACGGTACATTTGTACCGAGGAGGGCTCGATCATTTAGAGATATTTTAAGCCCTAGCATGATAAGTAAAAGAGCAAAACCAGCTCAAATACGCAAGAACATATAGGTGTGGATCCAGAAGGTGATTAATTTGTAAGCAGCATAGCACATAAAACGTATAAAATAAGGCAATATAGTAATTGCTATACGTTTTATCTTGTATATCTGCTAACATGCCAAACCTGTAGAAAGCAATATATAGTTTGCACTGCAGGATCCATGAAATCCAGAGCCAGGGAACATGTTCGAGATATAATCAACATTAAGGATAGAGGGCTAGAAATCCAGAGCCAGGGAACATGTTCAAGATATAATCTACACTAAGGATAGAGGGCTAGAAATCCACAGCCAGGGAACATGTTCGAGATATAATCTACATTAAAGATAGAGGGCTAGAAATCCAGAGCCAGGGAACATGTTTGAGATATTATCTACATTAAGGATGGAGAGCTAGAAATCCAGAGCCAGGAAACATGTTCGAGATATAATCTACATTAAGGATAGAGGGCTAGAAATCCAGAGCCAGGGAACATGTTCGAGATATAATCTACATTAAGGATAGAGGGCTAGAAATCCAGAGCCGGGAATATGTTCGACATAAGCAACATTAGGATAGAGGTTAGAATTCCAGAGCCAGGGAAACATGTTCGAGATATAATAATCTACATTAAGATAGAGGGCTAGCAATCCAGAGCCAGGAACTATTCGAGATATAATATACATTAAGGATAGAGGGCTAAAAATCCAGAGCCAGGGAACATGTCGAGATATAATCTCACATTAAGGATAGAGTCTAGAAATCCAGAGCCAGGGAACATTGTTCGAATATAATCTACATTAAGATAGAGGCTAGCAATCCAGAGCCAGGGAACATTTGAGATATAATCTACATAGGATAGAGGGCTAGAAATCCAGAGCCAAGGAACATGTTCGAGACATAAGCAACATTAAGGATAGATGTTACAAATCCGATCCAGGGAACATGTTCGAGATATAATCTACATTAATAAGAGAGGGCTAGAAATCCAGAGCCAGGGAACAGTTCGAGATATAATCTACATTAAGGATAGAGGTCTATCCTTATGTAGATTCAAAGGTCATACGTTTGTACGAGGCTTAACCCAGTGGTATTAATATTTGTATGCACTTTATGCTATTCCTTTTATACCCAGTTTTTTCTTACCCAGTTATTGTGCCTGGGGGTGTAAAATCATTTCACCAAGGATTTCATTCTATTTAACCCATTGAATCCATGTCAAAGCAATATTCTGACTATTAATAATTAATAGATGAGCTAACAGGATAACACAGTAAGGATACAACCAGTTTATTGTATCAACATAGAAAGATAATCAATGCACATTCCTAGGCCCCATACAATATCATATATCTGCTCACTGGCATACTTTATAAACAAAGGGGTTTAGTATACATTACTGTGATCACATGAATGAAAAGCCTTCCAACCACGTCAAGGTAACCCCAGTCTGGAAGGTCCTAACGTCTAACCTTTTCAATTTCTTTTACTTCAATTACGATTAGCAAAAGTTTGCATTGATTATCTTTTTCTATGTTTGTATAAATGTTTGACCAGATCAGTAGCACTTCCACTAAATGTAGTTGTAAATTAGCCTAATTGGAGTGCTTCCACAATTCTTGTATTGTATGTATTTATTGGGAGGCTTGGTCAAGCCTCCATGTGGTAATAGCACCCCCACACGCCCTTTAATGGGAGTCCTCTGCCTTTAATAAAAGCACTGGATGGCCTCTTCCCTCATTTTAAAAAGCCAAGGCTGAGGGGAAGGGAAGAGCCTGTTAAATGGATCCAGTGTGTAGAATGGATGCAAAAGTTTGCTAATCGTATTGAAGTAAAAGAAATTGAAAAGGTTACGTTAGGACCTTCCAGACTGGGGTTACCTGACGTGGTGGAAGCTTTTCATTCGAGGATCACAGTAATGTATACTAAAACCCCTTTGTTTATAAAGTATGCCAGTGAGCAGATAATATGAATTTGTATGGGGCCTGAGTATATCAGTGTGCATTGATTATCTTTTCTATGTTTGTATAATTTTTGACCAATCAGTAGCACTTCCACTAAATGCGTTGTAACTTAGGCCTAATGGAGTGCTTCCCACAATTCTTGATTATTGTATGATTTATTGTATCATGTTAACATTACAATCTTCAAGTGTATGTCCTTTATCCTTAAGATGCAGGTATACGGCTGAGTCCTGACCCGGAATTGGCTCTTCTGTCTGGCCATACGTTGATTGCAGTTGCTGTTTGGTCTCCCCACATACAAAATCAGAGCATTCTTCACTGCACTGCACTGCATATAGATGTCGCTTTTCTTGTGTTTTGGTATTGGTCTTTCGATGTACCAATGCTGCCTCATGTGGTGTTTCGGTTTAAAAACAGACACGGGATACGATGTAAGTTAACATACTGGCGAAGGAACGGACTGGTTCAAGAGAGGTGTTAGGAGGCCATTTATGTGAAAATAAGAAACCCAAGCCTAAATAAGGGGGGGGTTCGACAACCACTGTCTGCCATGTACAATGCTGTTTTACACCTTACTCTGGGCGTTCCTCATAACACCTCTTAGCCACTACTATCACCACCCTTAACACCTGGCGTGATATGCTAATTGGGATTTTCCAGGTACATAATTGCCACAGATTCTTGTACAAGTCATTCTGAATTGAGAAAGCCAGTGGATGACTAGCGAAACGTCTTCAAGAACTACATTTCAAGTCCATTTGATCTATTGATACAACAGATATAAGTTTTTGTTATGACTTACTAGGCTAATGGAGAGTGTGTTATCATAGTGCGTCTACCTATAACATATTCGGTAAGTCTTCAACGGTTGCTGAAGCGAAGGGCCATGGCGGATTCACCCCATGTGGATTTGTTGGTACAAATGGCGGAAAGTTTGTACGCAGCAATGTTTAAACATAAGGAGGAATATATTCCCACAGTGACCGTTTTGTAGAGATGGATGCCGAGTCCGCACAAAACCCCTCTGTTCCGAAATCCGAATGATCCGTTCAGATTTCGCGACTTCAGAACAAATTTTACAAGATTTTCGAATGTACGGAGCTATTTTGATCATTTCCGGACAATATACCCTTGAACGTTCAAAAAACCTCGAAAATAGTTCGGAAACTTGAAAGTGGTCTCCGATCGTATTTTCAAGGATTTTCGAATTTTCAAGGGTTTTTCGGAATATTTTTGGATCTTCAGGATTTTCCCGAGATTTGGGAATCTGAGAACGGAACAAACTATGTAGTTTCTGCCACCTCTACCGTTTTGTTACGAGTGAAGGGTTCTGGGTTAGAGTGTTGACCTTATGAGTAGACCGGACTTTTCAGTACCCTCGAATCTTCTATTTGTTATGTGGTTAATTATCAAAAATCGAACACGGAGCTCGAAGTAGCGTGCGTGGGAATAAATTTTTAAAGTTCTGCATATTTGTACGTGTTCCCCAGACACATTTCCCAGGTCCCAACCCATTTACATTAAGTTACCATTCTTATTTTAACTGTTATTTCAGACAAACTTTTCGAACTATTTAACTCCATTGACTTTAATGGGTACATTTTTGAACTTTTGGAAGTTCGAAAGTCATAAAACAATCCGAACTTTATGAAGTTTGTCCATCTCTGCTCATGAGTAAGCGCAGGGGAATCGCTCCATAATTATTGGAATCGGTTTGTCGCCACTTTGACAACAATAAGAAATCATAGGGCTATTATACATTTTGTTACAAGTTAAGGTTCCGAGTGTAATAATTACTGAAGTTCCAAAGTGAACTATTAGAATTTGGGATTTTCAGATCCGCAGAACTTTTTAAAATTTGTGATAATTATTGAATATTTTGGAAATTAGCGATTTATATGCCTTCGTTGAGAATATTAATTACGGACCTCTCGATCCGCAATCATGACCCATTGATTCCGAATATGGGAGACATAGCGATCATTTTCTAATATCATAGTTTATCGAATATTCAAGCGGACCTGGAAAATAGCTTGAACATGAAGAATTACAATAAAGGTTCTTATCGTTAAATGATGCAATTTTGGCCCCAACCAATCAGATTTTATTTAACATTTTGAAAGCTTATCTGATTGGTTGGGGCAAAATTGCACCATTTTTAACAATAGAACTTTTATTGAATAACCCGTATACATTTTCAATAAGTTTTTGGTTATACGTACGTGTTCCCCAGACCATTTCCCATTTACACTAGTTACTATACTATTTATACCTTAAATGTAATCAGAAACTTTCATATTTTTTACACTCACTACCCCTTGTTTCGGATTTTTATTTTAAATTGGAGACAGATCTCGGACTGGAACTCTGTGGTTCTGTTCATCTCTAGCGGCTGATGTATGACCGGTTCTAATACAAAATTAATTTTACCCAAATTCATTATTTTTTTGCTGTTTTTGAACTGTGTGCACGCCTCTCGATTTGTGTGCATGTGGGTGACTCACAGCTTACAAGGACAACATGGTGCATGAACGGACGGTATCTACATATGCAAAGAGACACCTATAGCCAAACGAACCCAAAACCCCCAAAAGGGCATAATGTACATCGCTGTCGTCCTACAGACACTGCATGTGTTGAACCGTACCCACTTTATTTTATTCCTAAAATTTCTATAGGAAGATTAATAGAATTATAATGCTAAATAACAGTTTTGTCATAACCATAATGTTTCCAAACAACCTCTTTTGTAGGTGCGGCGTGGATGTTTCATATGTATATAGATAGTGGAATAGATTTGGTTAACATGGAAATAACTGATGTGGAAGGGTATGGAATTAATGGCTGGAATAGCATGACAGTTTTGTGTTATATGGGTTAATAAAAGTTAATCTTTTAATAAGCGTTACATCTTTTTTTATTTTACAAACTTTTTGTTTTTTTTTTTTTTTTTTTTTTTTTTATAAAAGTTCTCAATGGTTGGGAAAGTTCACCAAGTTCTAATCACCTAATATTCCATAACTGGCTGCAGCCTGGGGCAATGATAAGTTATTGAAGTGTTTAATTAATTGGGTTCTTGTCACGCTGCCTACCTACCACACAGAACTGACTTGTTGGTATATAAACCTCAGACAACTGGGTTGAATAGATCTACTATCCTTATTTAGCTTGTAACGTTTGTGCCTATTACAGGGGGATATCATTTTCCTAGCAAAATGATTGGTCAATGTCTCGTTGCTCTTAGTATAGCAACCATTTCCGTATCACAGCTCAGGTAATATTGGACATCTTAGGCGGGATACACAGAGGTTGGTATTTCGTCCTCATAGACCACCCAGCCGGAAATTTGGTCAAGATCAGTTGGTTTCTATGATGTTAGAATGTTAATAACTCAGACCCAATCGTGTGGTTCTCCAATGGCGGCACTATCAGTCGGGACGGAAGATCATCTGTTTTATTCACTATGATCGTATATTGAACAGTAGATTATCTGGCTAGAGTTGATCTTTTTGTACCAGGTCTAGCAATATAACTCATATCTAATGATTAAATCCAGGGACTTGTTTTTATATCAATAAGACCAACAATTACCTCTAATCAATGTTTTGTATTCCAGGTACTTGAAGACCTCAATAGAATTTATTGAAGGAGACCAGGATGTTGTTGCATTTGAAACACTGATGAAGGGCCAAAATATGCCGGATACATGAGGCATAGAATCTAAATGTAAGTCAGAGAAAGTATAAACCCTAAAATGCTATTTCCTCATCTTTGTGATAAACAGCTATATTATATTCAATGGAAAGGTTTTGTTTTTTTTTATTTTGTTGCCTTGTAGTATTGGGGATTTCCTCCTTTAAACAAAAAAATTGTATTTCCTTTAATCTTTTATTTAGGCAAAGACTGGCATGGTTGATTATCAAGGGGAGCAGACTCCTCCCCACCCTCAGAATGAAAAACATTTCTCTGCCGTTCTTTGCTTGAATTGGTAGGGAAAAATACAAGGGTTCTTCTAGATCCTTGTATTTTTGTGTCATCTGCGAAGGTGGATGTGGCGGACTAACAGTGTCTGGTGAACTGGAGGGCTAGTTGACCCAGGATGGTGAACTGGAGTGCTGCCTAACAGTGGCTATAGTCAACCCTCCGTTCACCAGCCAATGTTAGGTCAGCCTTCCAATTCAACATATAGTTAGGTCAGCCCCCATTCACCATCCCTTGTTAGTCAGTCCCCTTTCCAATTCACCATATACTGTTAGTCAGCCCTCCAGTTCACCAGCCCACTGTTAGGTCACCTTCAATTCACATATACTGTTAGGTCACCCTCCAGTTCCAAGCCGACGCTTTATTTCAGTCCTTCCAGTTTACCAACCCCTGTTAGGTTAGCCCTCCAATGCCCCCCCTCCCCCCCTTTACCCCATCGTTTCATGGGCCTTTAACCAAATGCCATTGGGACACCTATTAAGATACACATGCGGCAAGAGCATTTTCATACAGTAACAAGCCGCTACTTTATTATGACCTCTAATCAGTATATGCAAATCTGGTAATCTAATA
Source organism: Hymenochirus boettgeri (assembly GCA_019447015.1). Lineage (NCBI taxonomy): Eukaryota > Metazoa > Chordata > Amphibia > Anura > Pipidae > Hymenochirus > Hymenochirus boettgeri. The sequence continues at coordinate 319,161,037 of CM033476.1, forward strand.
CTGCCCTGTCAGGTAGTGTGTTAGTTACTTGGCATGAATGGGTTAACTATTGGTATAGTTCTTGGCAAAAGACCACCCTGGAAACAGTCCCTATTTTATATTACTATGAGTGAACATGACCAGATCTCTCCTTTCCAGTACCATGTGGGGGCCGCAACCGTTATATTCTCTTCAGCTAGGGACTGGTGGGTACCTTACAGAGGTAATTTTAGGACAGTCATACATGTAAAATAAATGTATGTCGGTATTGGAATATTTGATGGAAAGCAATATATATATTTGTGAATGGGAAACGTAGGCCTATTAAAATCATACCAACATGGAGCCCTTATTCCCTTGCCAAGCGAGGTTATTAATATTGGGAATATGGATTATACACAGGTCATATTTGGTATTGGAGGAATTGATAATTCATATGGAAAGGAATATTTGGGTCAATATCCCAGTACAATGTGACATATCTACAATTTAATGAAATCTCTACTGAGGAAATGAGTGCTTTTGGTAGTCGTAAATCTGGACTCCTAGACACTCCAACTCATGCATAGCCTGTGTGTCATTTTCTTTTATTTTCTATTATAATGCACTGTCCACCTTTTGTAATATTAAATCTAAATTGATAAGTTTTCTTAGATGCTCTAAAAGAACTCAGTAGCCTCTGAAGAATTTGGTATGTGTTTTGTATTGAATGTCTTTGCTAGTGTAAATGCTAATTAACTCTGTGACGCTTGTGGAGGACTGATGAAGGAACTGGATGATAATCAACCATTAGTTATTGTAGTGAATGGTGTAGGTTACCCATTTAGCTGCAGTGACAGGGGTGATGGCATAGTCAGTTGAGAGTCAAGAAAGGGTTTGGGACTTTCTGCGCCGACCGAAAGAAGTGCCGTGGTGGCCAGTTTTTAACCGACTGATTGGTCTGATCACATTGCCCAGCAACTGGCGTTCGGACACTGCCCTTACTTAGGCAGACATTAGATTTTAGAATAAGACATTTAATGGGAACTGTGGTCTCCTTCATTCATAGACATCTCAATTCCTGATTGTTTTGGGGGGGGGCGGTTAACATAGCTAGAGATACAGTACCTGAATTAATGCTGCCCCTGACTCCGTTGGGTAAGGTACAGGGAAGACTCCGTTTTAGTGGGATGAAGGCGGAAGTAGTGGACTGGATTCTGGAATGCACTGGAGACCGGAGTGGATGCTGGAATACACTGGCGGATGGTGGTAACAGGAACAATGCTGGATCCAATAGCTGGATAGGTGGTAACCAGGAACAATGGGCTGGATACAATGGCTGTAATGGTAACAGAGACAATGTGGCTGGATACAAATGCTGGATTAGGTGGTAACAAGAAAATGCTGGATCCAATACTGGATGGTGGTAACAGGAACAATGGCTGGATACAATAGCTGGATAGATGGAACAGGAACAATGGGCTGGATACATGCTTGGCTACAATGGTACATGAACAATGGCTGGATACAAGGGCTGGATACAATGGTAACAGGAACAATGGCTGGATACAATGTAACAGGACAATGGCTCTGGATACAATGGTAAACACGTAGTTCGAGCAGCAAATCCCTCAGGCCAGTAACAACTGACAAGGCGGGGGTCTAGGATGAGGAAAGGAGCGGATTTTTAAACGTTCGCACCACCGCGCTCGCCTGCGTGTGCTCACACGGGCTCCGCGCGTCGCGTCGGCGCATGGGCTGAGCGCCCCTACGGATCTGTCGCTGAGACGGACAACCCCTAAGTCCCTTACAGTACCACCTCTCCCACGGGGGGCCCAGGACCCTGCCTCCAGGTTTGAAAGATGATTTCTTCGGGAATGGTTTTTGATTAAACGGAGGTGCATGGATTCAACAGTTTAATCCAGATGTTCTGCCGGACCAAAGCCCTTTCCATGAATCCATGTATTGTCGATAGTTTCTGACATATCTGAATCAAGAACAACAATTTCCTGTATTTCAAACTCTTGGCTGACCATCAAACTAATGGGGGAGCTGGAGACAGATTAGAACTGGAAAATTGGTTGAAATAAATGGTTTGAGTAAGGATCACATGAAACAGTTGAAGAATCTTCATATAGTTGGTACTCAAGACTGAAACTGTAGACGAATTTTTCGGAGAATAGAAAACGGGCCAAATGAATTTGGGACCTAATTTATGGGGTTGGTACGTGAAGATGAATATTTTGTGAGGAATAGCCACCTCTATCTCCAATGGAATATCGGAGGCAGCCTTCGTCTTTTGCTGCAGCTTTTTTTTCTGAATCACGAGGATTTCAAAAGATTATTCCTTGTAGAAAGAATCCCAGAGCCAGACATATGTGCAAGCATATCTTCAGCAGCTGGATTATATGGAAAAAAGAAAATCTTTGGGAAAACACATTGGATTCTGGCCCATATACAAAAAACAGGAGAAGTCCCAGAAGAAGAGTTGTGGGGACATTATTTATAAAATTCTGCCTCATGTAACAGTCGCACAATCATTTTGAGAAATGGAAATAATGACACCGGGAACTGTTCAGAGACGATTAATCCTTCAGCCAGCACCATTAGACTTGTGATGTATGCAGAAGGAAATTGAAGTTTATGTTCAAAGATTTACATAAGCTGCCCGAGAATTTGGAACTTATTGTGTTTCCCTCGGTCGGAACATTTCTGGCAGGTAGTCCATTAAGTGGAAAATGTGGGAGATAATAAATGAAGAGTTCCAGTGCCTGAGGTAACTTGGGTAGATAAAGGTCCCATACAGTGAGAACAGACAGTAAAGGTCCCATACAGTGAGAACAGACAATAAAGGTCCCATACAGTGAGAACAGACAGTAAAGGTCCCATACAGTGAGAACAGACAGTAAAGATCCCATACAGTGAGAACAGACAGTGAAAGTCCCATACAGTGAGAACCGACAGTAAATGTCCCATATAGTGAGAAAAGACAGTAAAAGTCCCATACAGTGATAACCGACAGTAAAGCTCCCACGAAGTGAGAACAAACAGTAAAGGTCCCATATAGTGAGAACAGACAGTAAAGCTCCAATACAGTGAGAACAGATGGTACATGTCTCATACAGTGAGAACAGACGGTAAAGGTCCCATACAGTGAGAACAGACATCAAAGGTCCCATACAGTGAGAACAGACAGCAAAGGTCCCATACAGTGAGAACAGACAATAAAGGTCCCATACAGTGAGAACAGACAGTAAGGGTCCCATACAGTGAGAATAGACAGTAAAGGTCCCATACAGTGAGAATCGTATGGACTTGACACTCTGGCGAGTTTTACTTGACAGGTGTTTGGTTTAAAGGGCATGTCCACCCCCAAAATATAATCCCCCCAACTACTGGCCCCACCATGTAGTGTAGTTTAATCCTTACCTCACATCCCAACTCCATCTGGTTCTCCTGTAGTCCCCCCCAAGTTCCAAAAACTACCCACCACGAGGCTAGCAGGTCCATATAGGACACTGCCTGCTACCTGGCCTCCCGAGATTCCTGCCATGGTGTGCAGTCCCTTCCCCCTCCTCCCTCCCCCTCCCTCTCCCTCCCGTTCTACTATCCCTCCCCCTAGCACAAATCCCCCTTAATATTGTGCCCCCCATGTCCCCCAGCCCCAACCGCGGTTTTTTTTTTTTAAAAAAGCCTCCCCCAACTCTTACTTACCCTCCGCTTCCTCCGCTGCACTGAATGACCGGCAGCCGCGCCGTTGATTGCTGCCCGCTCAGCCAATCACAGACGCGACCCCCTGGCCGTCCCGCCCCCTGCTTGCATTCTCGCAAGCAGAGGGCCGGCCAGTGCGGCGGAGGATCGAGGGGAGGTAGTAAGAGTTTGGGGGCTTTTAAAAAAAAAAACATGCGGTTGGGGCTGGGGACATGGGGGAGCATGATATTTAATTTTTTTTTTAGGGGTGGACATAGCCTTTAATCTCAGCTGCGCTTTTCTCTGTGTAGATACTGCGTTAATTCTCCACAGGTAGATTGGATTTACAACAAGTTCAGGTGTTTTCTGGGCCGGTTTCACTACAGCATCCACCGCTTCCCTCCATTTCCTCGAAACTCCTCTCAATTTGCTGCCAGAGACAGGGCACGATGTATAGGAATGTCCCTGTCTCCCCACACAGGTTGCAGCAGATGCTGTTGGGACACTCTTTAGCACCTGCCCAGATTAAAACACAAAGCACATTTCAGCTTGTCACAAACTACTCAAATGCCTAAAGGACCCACACTCCAGCATTGCCTTGCTGGCCTGGGTAGAACACATTGTATGCTGATTTAACAATATAGGCAGAATTGGAATGTGCTGGGTAACATTGCGTATAACATGCAACTTTTTCATTTTTTTGTTGTTTTTTTTCTTCATCTCCAGCCTCCTCCCATATGCCATTGTGGTCAAGTTCTTTGACAGATCATTCTGGACAGGCCATATCTACCAAGCAGGTTTTCGGTCAGAGGGTGGAACTCTTCATAAGACCTTAATGGTCACCCTTACAACCCCCGGCTTGGAGACCGCCAATGCCTGAAATGTTTCCACAGTGCAGGAAATCCGTCAAAACTCTTCCAGAAAGTGTCAAGTTCCTGTGCTCTTATCAAACTCACAATAAATTTCCCAGGATTGGGCCCAGAAATAAATGCAAAGATGTCGGCAGCATCAACCACAGCCCGGAATCGCCATCATAACATGTTCCCTCCTCACAGGACCCTCCCCCGCACACTTCAAATTGACAACATTCCCCTAGAGGTAATTGTTAGGTACATTGGACGGTGCATAGGAACAGTATTGGGATTATTGTAGCCAGTCTCATAAGAAACGTTGAGCTGGATAAGATGGGTAAAACCAGGAACGATGTTCCAGTGGGGTTACCAGCAGGACAACCTACCACCGGGACAGGGACACCAACCAGGACAGGATTACCCATAGGGACAGGGTTACCAACCAGGACAGGATTACCCGTAGGGACAATGTTACCAACCAGTTCAGGGTTACCAACCAGGACCGGATTACCAGTAGGGACAGGGTTACCAACCAGGACCGGATTACCAGAAGAGACAGGGTTACCAACCAGGACAGGATTACCAGTAGGGACAGGGCTACCAGATGAGGCAGGGTCAGATGCAGGGTTACCAGCAATGACAGGGTTTACCAGCAGGACAGGATTACCTAACCAGACAGGATACAGTAGGCAGGCTACAGATGAGGCAGGGTCAGATACAGGTTACCAGCAATGACAGGGTTACCATATGATACAGGGTTACCAGTAGTTACAGTGTAACACCAGCAGACAGGGTTAATACAGCAGCAGATACAGGTTAAAACGTATTACTGGGGGGTATGGGATGGGTAATGGGCAGAGACAACAGGGTTAAACACAGTATTCACTGGGGGTATGGGATGGGTAATGGGAACAGACACAGGGTTAAACACAGTATTACTGGGGGTAATGGGAACAGACACAGAGCCATCAGAGAAGGTGTTGAAACTTACCCCCAATGATTGTGGACCTTCCATCTCTTTGGCAATGGTTTCAGTAAATTTAGATATTACAGTTTCCATCTTCACAGGGTCTATTCCACAGATTGTTTGAATGGAGCACAGGGATGATGTCATCAGTGCTCGCGTACACCTGGAGAGCATGGTCAGCCTCTTTCTGACACATCACTGGAACTGACCTCGGCGGCCATCTTGGATTCCCCTCACGCACTGAAATGGTGGAACAGGTGTTGTTTTCCCTGGATATGTGGAATCCTGCATCAGGACCATCACGGCGACCTACCCCGCTCAGGATTGCTCAGGTATTACCTCCTGTCCTTTGTAGCAGGTAAGTGTCCATCCTCAGTATTTCCAGCACGGGCACCGCGGGTTAATTCCGTCAGCACTCGACATCTACAATATACAAACTTGGAGATTGTTTGTTTTCTTTTTCTTTTTCCTTTCCTTCCCATTTGGTCCATCAGACATTCGTCCATAGAGAACACCAGATGTTGTTCCTTTATTGGGGACTCCAGCATCACAATCTCTCTCAGGAGACCGTGGTATTCTGCCCTCTTGGACAGTCGTCCAATGTTTCTCCCTGCTCAGGTGCAATCTCAGGGGAATTGGACACTGGAACCAGGCCTTGCTTCTCCCCCTGCTCATGTTGGACCTCAGAGGACACAGGCCTGGACTCCACAGGTAATGTTTCCCTCGCTGACACACTCACCGCCATGTGAACACCTCCTTCCCCTCGTTCTTTCTCTGCAAGGGACCGGTCTCTTACTGCGAATGCCTCATGCATAGGCCCGATTGCATCAGACAGTTCCATTTCTTCCTGCGACCCCGCTTTCCAACTTCACTTCCATATTCCTGGATTAAATTTAATCTTTGGCCTGTTTGTGGAGAAGGCCCTTGTGGGCTCGTCTTTCTTTACTTTCACTTGGAACGCAGACGGCGAATTGCTTCTCGCACCACCATAACCTCTTTATGTCTTCCACCAAGCCTCTGCACACCCCTGATCCCCAGGCTCAAGTCTTTTCCTAGCCTGGGGACCGAGGTGGAAAGCACGCACTGGATCTCCCGCTGGGAGGCTTCCCAGGGCTCCTGGAGGCCATGCCAGGCCCGAAAAACAGCTCTCACAGTGGGAAAATCAGCAAACTCACACACTGGTCAGGAGCTCTGCAATATACGTCCCCTCACCACAATGCTCAGTAACAGAGTATTGGAGTTGTATAAAGACATACGTCCATCTAGTTCCAACCTTTATACCTACCCATAATGTCTGTATAACTTACATAGTAACATAAGTATTGGAGGTTGTAAAGACATATGTCCATCTAGTCCAACCTTTATACCCTACCACATAATGTCTGTATAACAGTTTACATAGTAACATAGTCATGGAGGTTATATAAAGACATACGTCCATCTAGTCCAACCGTTATACCGCTACCAATGTCTGTATAAAACAGTTACATATAAATAGTATTAGTTGTAGAAAGACATACGTCCATCTAGTCCAACCTTTATACCCTACCCATAATGTCTGTATAACAGTTTACATAGTAACATACATTGGAGGTTGTATAAAGACAACGTCCATCTAGTCCCATCTTTATACCCTACCCATAATGTCCTGTATAACAGTTACCTAGTACACATAGTATGGAGGTTGTATAAAGACACGCCACTATCCAACCTTTATACCCACCCATAATGTCTGTATAACAGTTACATAGGCAACATATTGTGGAGTTTGTAATAAGACATACCCCATCTAGTCCACCTTTATACCCTACCCATAATGTCGGTATAACAGTTTATAGTAACATAGTATTGGAGTTTGTATGAAGACATACGTCCATCTAGTCCAACCTTTATACCCTACCCATAATGTCTGTTAACAGTTACATAGTAACATAGTATTGGCGTTGTATAAAGCCATACGCCATCTATACACCTTTATACCTACCCATATGTCTGTATAACAGTTACATAGTACATAGTATTAGGGGTTGTATAAACATACATTAGTGGGCTAAAGTTCTAAGCGGAGTGCCTCAGGGTTCTGTACTGGGGCCGCTCTGTTTTTTAATCTGTTTATAAATTACTTAGAAGGCATTAAGAGCAGGTCTCAGTGTTTTGCTTATGACACTAAACTAGTGCAGAGCTTTGGAAACTTCCAATGATGTGCAAGTGTGGCAAGCAGACCTATAGATTATCAAAATGGGCAGCAAGAATGGCAGATGAGATTCAATGTTGATAAATGTAAGTTGATCATTTGGGATTTAATATCCCTGTTGCCACCTACACCATAAATACTTCTGTAATAAGTGCATCTGTATGGAAAAGATTTGGGGGTTCTGGTAGATAACAGACTTAGCTGTAGCAAAACATGCCAGGTAGCAACAGCTAGAGCTAGCAAGCATATTGTCTGTATAAAAAGGGAATAGATTCAAGGGGAAAAATATTATTCTCCCTCTTTACAAGGCACCGGTAAGGCCTCATTTGGAATATGCGGTACATGCGCCTCGCGGAGAATGAAGCACTTTTGAAAATACATATAGAATTTTTTTTTTATGTGCACTGTGCTTTACCACGGAGTTCGGAATTGAAATAGCAGGAAGGACGCAGTGTGGAGTTCCTGGCTGATTGGTCCATAGGCACCCGTGCGTATCTAAGAGTGGGTAGTAACTGTGTGCAGCTTCTGTCCAGACCTGAGCCACAGGATGGAGAAACCATCTTTGTAGGGGAGGAGGGGTTCTTGTTTAAGTTGTTTAAATGTTTCTTCCCACCTAAATAGAATGCTCACAATGATGTCACCAAAACTACAACACCCAGAATCCTTCTGCAGCCTGCAGTGATAGATGGGAGTAAAGAGCAATTATATGCTTCCCTCCCACCCCAGTTCACACTATCCAGGATGAGGACCTAAAACTGCAGGATCCTCACTCCTGTGTTGTTTGTTTTTAATTGTACCAGCTATAAGAATCCTCACTCTCCAGTCGTACTGAGGACACCTGTGGGGGAGGAGGTTGGGACTCTCAAAGAGACCCCATACCCCCAACTTTAAAAAGGCAATTAGCACATTTTGTGGTGCACGAGGATTTTTTTTTGGCTGTGCCCACTATTATAAGCTGTGTCCCAGTTTTCTAAGGCCTCTCTCACTTTGTTCAGGTTACACCTATTTTAAAGATTACTATTGCCAATTTTAACATTGTTACCTATCAGATGTTCGCTTTCAAATGTTAAATAATATCTGGTTGGTTGGGGCAAATTAGCACCATTTTTAAGGAAAGAACTTTTATTGAATCTCCCTGTGTATGATGTGATTAAGATCGACAGTAATGTTGTGGGAATGTACACTGATAATGTATAGACAGGTATAACTGTGAGGACAGTAAGGTTGTGGGAATGTACTACCTGATAATGTATAAATGTGTAACTGTGAGGACAGTAAGGTTGTGGGAATGTACTACCTGATAATGTATAAAGTATAACTGTAGGACAGTAACGGTTGTGGGAATGTAATACCTGATAATGTATAATATAACTGTGAGGACAGTAAGGTTGTGGAATGTACTACCTGATAATGTATAAATGTGTACTGTGAGGACAGTAAGGTTGTGGAATGTACTACCTGATAATGTATAAAGGTTGTAACTGTGAGGACAGTATGGTTGTGGATTTGTATACCTGATAATTATATAAGGTGTAACTGTGAGGACAGTATGTTTGTGGGAATGTACTACCTGATAATGTATAATGTGTAACTGTGAGGACAGTAAGGTTGTGGGAATGTACTACCTGATAATGTATAAAGGTTGTAACTGTGATGCATTAGCTGTTGTGGGAATGTACTACATGATAATGTTAAAGGTGTAACTGTGAGGACAGTAAGGTTGTTGGAATGTACTACCTGATAATGATATAAAGGTGTAACTGTGAGGACGTTAAGGTTGTTGGGAATGTAATACCTGATAATGTATAAGGGTATACTGTGAGGACAGTAAGGTTGTTGGGAATGTACTACCTGATATGCAAAGGTGTAACTGTGAGGACAGTAAGGTTTTGGGGGAATGTACTACTGATATGCATAAAGGTGTACACTGTGAGGACAGTAAGTTTTGTGGGAATGTTACTACTGATATATGCATAAAGGTGTAACTGTGATGGCAGTAAGGTGTGGGAATGTACTACCTGTAATGTATAAAGTATAACTGTGAGGACAGTAGTGTGGAATGTAACTACCTGATAATGTATAATGTGTAACTGTGAGGACAGTAAGGTTGTGGGAATGTAATACCCTGATAATGTATAAAGTGTAAACTGTGCGGACAGAGGTTGTGGGAAGTACTACCTGATATGTATAAATTAACTGTGATGAACAGTAAGGAGGGAAGTAAGTGGGAATTTACTACCTTATAGTAAAGGTATAACTGTGAGGACAGTAAGGTTGTGGGATGTATACCTGATAATGTATCAAAGGTATAACTGGTGAGGACACGTACGTTTGTGGGAATGTATACCTGATAATGTATAAGGTGTAACTGTGAGGACAGTAAGGTTGTGGGAATGTAATACCTGATAATGTAAAAGGGTAACTGTGAGGACAGTAAGGTTGTGGGAAGTACTACTGATAATGTATAAAGGTGTACTGTGAGGACAGTAAGGTTGTGGGAATGTAATACCTGAAATGTATAAAGGTATAACTGTGAGGACAGTAAGGTTGTGGAATGTAATACCTGATAATGTATAAGGTATAACTGTGAGGACAGTAAGGTTGTGGGAAGGTACTACCTGATAAGTGTATAAAGGTATAACTGTGAGGACAGTAAGGTTGTGGGAATGTACTACCTGATAATGTATACAGGTATAACTGTGAGGACAGTAAGGTTGTGGGAATTAATACCTGATAATGTATAAAGGTATAACTTGAGAAGTAAGGTTGTGGGAATGAATACCTGATAATGTATAAGGTATAACGGTGAGGACAGTAAGGTTGTGGGAATGTAATATCTGATAAGTATAAAAGGTGTAACTGTGAGGACAGTAGGTTGTGGGAATGTACTACATGATAATGTATAAGGTGTAACTGTGAGACAGTAAGGTTGTGGGGAATTTACTACCGATAATGTTAAATTGTAACTGTGAGGACAGTAAGGTTGTGGGAATGTAATACCTGATAATGGTATAAGTATAACGTGAGACAGTAAGGTTGTGGGAATGATACCTGATAATGTATAAATGTTGTAACTGTGAGGACAGTAAGGTTGTGGAATGAATACCTGATAATGTGTATAAGGTATAACTGTGGAGGACAGAGGTTGTGGGAATGTAATACCTGATATGTATAAGGTATAACTGTGAGGACAGTAAGTTGTGGGAATGTAATACCTGATAATGTATAAAGGTGAACTGTGAGGACAGTAGGTTGTGGGAATGTACTACCTGATAATGGTATAAGGTAAACTGTGAGGACAGTAAGGTTGTGGGAATGTACTACCTGATAATGACTGTTGAGGTGAGTCACACAATTTCATTTTGTATGCGCACAAAAAATGTATACTGCTCACACATACAATTCCAATTAGAGGAAACACCTTGCTCTGAACACATTCAAAGAAGGTTTAGATGAACAGTCAAAATATCCAGGGTTTAGCTGGTGTCTGCATCTTGGGTGGAGATATAAAGTTCAGGATTTGAACTGTTTTGGAACTTGGGATCTCAGACTTAAATATTTTCAGTAAACCTCGAAAATACGAAGCTACTATTCAGGGTTACGATATTGGAGGTTTATTTTAGGGGTTCCGAATATACAAGGCTACTTCTGAGGGTTAGCGTTCATACCAGAATCCCCCCCTTTCTGATGGTTCTATTTATCGGCAGTTCCTAGCACCTTGAGGTCCATTAGAAATACAAATGTTTTAAAGAGGATTAAAACATTGGGAGCCGAGATATAGACATGACAGTAAGGGCTAGGCTTGGGATCTAGACACACTTGGGATCTAATTGCACCACAAAGACCCCCTAATGTGGACCAATTGGTCTGACCACAGGGTGAAACTGAATACATATTAGTACTATTAACTATACACATCCAATAATAGGGTCTATACACACTATATTTCATACTTTTATATGGTCATGGTGGCTTATATTCTTATATTTTAACACTAGAAAGTTTGTGTATAAAACTTGAATTTGGTTTGGAAATGCCGCATTTTGGAAGGGAATGGTGGTGTCTGCTGCAGGATTTAAAACGTAATAATCTTGAAAATGAAGAGACATTTACATTACATAATCCATTCTAAATAAATACAATACTCATTTTATTCATCATGTTATGGTAGCTATGGAGGCAAAAGGTGGGTGTTTGGGGTGTATCAGTTAGGTGTGGTGTACCTGTGTCTGTGTTGGGGTTACTTTTTTTTTTCATTATGAAATTGTAGTAGTCCATGTTATATTTATTACTTAATTAAATTATATTAGGGTATATAGGGATAGGAAAAATGATTCTCACATAAAATATTAGATTCTATCATTGCTTTTCTAATAACTGACAATCTATCTATGGAAATACTGTTCATTATCTGGTCCCTAGTTATTTACTGTGATGAGTTTAAACACTGTTCCCATGGTAACCATGATATCATAACTTGTTAATAAGGGGTGGAGCTAAACAGATGTCAGTCACGCAGTTGCTGAAATTTGAGAGAAATCTTTCTGCTCAATAAGTATTTAAATTGGAGGTTTGTTGTTTCAATGTAACAGATTAAATTTAGATTAGATGTACTTTTACGTCTAATTCTGTACTCAGTCATTATTTCATAGTTCCAATAGATATTTACAATTTATAACCATTTTTTCTACTAATGCTAATTCATTTTTTTTTTATTTACTAGTTAAAATTGTTTCTTTACTTTCCCATGAAAGTTTACTAGTATTCCAACATTTCTAATAATATAAACTATATCATTACAAAACCCAAGGGTAACAAGAAATACTGGTTATTATCTGGCCTTTATTATTTACGTGGAGGGGTAAAGCTGTTACTGTGGTAACTATGATGTCATAGCTGTACAGCTTATGTTAACGGGGCGGAGCTAAACAGATTTCAGTCAGTTGACTTTGAGTATTAAGACAATCTTTACGTTCAGAGAGTATTTTAAATTGGAGGTTTGATTTTTCAATGTACACAGATTTATTTAGATTAATGTTAACTTTCTAAATCTAAAACCCACAGTAAATATCTATTAGTAATATAGAAATAAATAACTATAATGTTCATTTAAATGATAATTATTACTAATACGGTTGTCAGTTTGGATATGTGACGTGTGGTTTTATCTTTTAGTGATTGAACATGGGAATAGTCACCGTCGTGCTAAGTAACACCACAGGAGACAATTCCAGGGCAATTCACCTAGGAGTTTCTTCCGCGCAGTGCTCCTTTCTCCCCTTAACATTCAGTCACTCATATATACTATAGCAAAGTAGAATAGGCTTCATTGTATATTGATGTAAGGGAGTTTAGAGACTTCAAGTTGAAAACTGAAGGACATTGAGCCTATAATAAGGAGTTTCTCATTTTATCATTCATTGTTACAGTAGTTAAAGTTCCTCAAGTCCAACACACTCTAATGAGGAGCCCAATCAGTAGAGGAGTGGTCCAGAAGATGCAACTGCATCTATGTTACAGGATCCTGGAGAAGAACAGGAAACTGGGGAGACTATAACTTCTACTTTAAACCATTTCTTCCTGATTTCATGAAAATGTCCCAAATTAATAATAATCTTCATCTTACCTCGTTGTCTCCTAGAAATGAATCACCTAGACGCCAGCTGGAATGGGTTTATTTCCAGACTGATAGGTAAGGTTAAATGTCTCTACTTCCCCTGATAATAATTCCATCTGGTCAAGTCCCCCCCTCACTATGTAACAGTCCTCCGGTCTCATACAATTTTTTCTTTTTATATTAGACGTTCCTTGGTGAAGTGTCGAGAAGTGAGTACGAAAACAGAGCCACATGCCCCGTTATACACCCTTAGTCCTATAAGATAGCATTCAAATAACAAAGATCTGAAGTAATTACCGCATTAACAAGGATAAAGACCATTAAAGGAGCACTATAGGTGTATAAAGTTTTTAAATAAAAAGTACTTGGGACAAGGATATAGGATATTGTAATTCGTATCTCCCAATATTGTTTATGTTGAGAGCACCAGCCCAAAAAAACGGGATTCTGCCAGTCTTCCTCCTGGCTTCAGCACTATCTTTAATAAAATAATGGTCAGAAATAACCTGGCAATCAAAAACTGTAACTGGCTGTATGCCCCACAAAAACAAAATTGTGTGGTGAGATAATCAACACCCAATCTCCCTGCCCAGATACTTTTCATTTAGTAGTTATCCTTTAAGCTATGTTCCCTGGCTGTGTTTGCTGATTAGGAACGTCCTGTTTAATTGACAAATTCCAGGAATTAGTAGAGAAAGATCTAACAATGCTTCACCGTACTAGAACACCAACAAAAGGATAATCTTAATGGAAAAGAAAGAAAGTCTCTAGAAGCAATGCGCTGATACCTCCAATAGTTTAAGAAAAGCTGACAAAGAAGAGCAGTGGTGTCCTTGTATGATTTAATAAATTGCTCCAATTTTCTATCATGTATCTGAAGTACACAAAGAGTATCACCCTCCAAATCCGCCCCATTATAGCAGGTATTGGTCTTATCCAGTCTGGCATCTCCTGCTCCTGTTTTCCAGCTTGTTTTGAGCAAAAACAGGAGCAGGGGACTTCTGCGAGACAGCTCCGTTCCCTTCTGGTTGGACAACTTTCAGCAGCAGAGGCAGCCTAAGAGCGGTGAGGGACCCAGGTCAGGTAGCAAGTTCAGGAGCGTTTTCTGGAACTGGAATAACACAAAGTAGTTTTGGGGGTAATTACAATTAGAGAAGTTTTTTTTTCCAGTGACATGCCCATAAAGGATACAAGTCAAGGACTAATGAAATACAACCATATTGATAAGGAGAAAGATTTCAATCAATTTTAGCCCCCAGTTCAGAGAAATTTTTTACAATATTTAAGAGACACTTGGGGTTTTAAAAGGGATGAGCAATAAGAGTTATACTAATAACGTACATTTGTACCGAGGAGGGCTCGATCATTTAGAGATAGTTTAAGCCCTAGCATGATAAAAAAGAGACAAAACCAGCTCATACACGCAAGAACATATAGGTGTGGATCAGAAGGTGATTAATTTGTAAGCAGCTAGCACATAAAAACGTATAAAATAAGGCAATATAGAATTGCTATACGTTTTATCTTGTATATCTGCAACATGCCAAACCTGTAGAAAGCAATATATAGTTGCCTGCAGATCCATGAAATCCAGAGCCGGGAACATGTTCGAGATATAATCAACATTAAGGATAGAGGGCTAGAAATCCAGAGCCGGAACGTTCAAGATATAATCTACACTAAGGATAGAGGGCTAGAAATCCACAGCCAGGGAACATGTTCGAGATATCAATCTACATTAAAGATAGAGGGCTAGAAATCCAGAGCCAGGGAACATGTTTGAGATATTATCTACATTAAGGGGAGAGGCTAGAATCCAGAGCCAGGAAACATGTTCGAGATATATCTACATTAAGGATAGAGGGCTAGAATCCAGAGCCAGGGAACATGTCGGATATAATCTACATTAAGATAGAGGGCTAGAAATCCAGAGCCGGGAATATTTTCGACATAAGCAACATTAGGATAGAGGTTAGAATCCAGAGCCAGGGAAAACATGTTCGAGATATAATCTACATTAAGATAGAGGGCTAGCAATCCAGAGCCAGGAACTATTCGAGATATAATCTACATTAAGGATAGAGGCTAAAAATCCAGAGCCAGGGAACATGTTCGAGATATAATCTCATTAAGGATAGAGTCTGAAATCCAGAGCCAGGGAACATTGTTCGAATATAATCTACATTAAGATAGAGGCTAGCAATCCAGAGCCAGGGAACATTTGAGATATAAATCTACATAGGATAAGGGGCTAGAAAATCCAGAGCCAAGGAACATGTTCGAGACATAAAGCAACATTAAGGATAGATGTTACCAAATCCGATACCAGGGACATGTTCGAGATATAATCTACATTAAAAGAGAGGGCTAGAAATCCAGAGCCAGGGAACAGTTCGAGATATAATCTACATTAAGGATAGAGGTCTATCCTTATGTAGATTCAAAGGTCATACGTTGTGTACGAGGCTTAACCCAGTGGTTTAATATTTGTATGCACTTTAGCTATTTTCCTTTTATACCCAGTTTTTCTTTACCCAGTTATTGTGCCTGGGGGTGTAAAATCATTTCACCAAGGATTTCATTCTATTTAACCCATTGAATCCATGTCAAAGCAATATTCTGACTAATTAATAATTAATAGATGAGCTAACAGGATAACACAGTAAGGATACAACCAGTTTATTGTATCAACATAGAAAGATAATCAATGCACATTCCTAGGCCCCATACAATTCATATATCTGCTCACTGGCATCTTTATAAACAAAGGGGTTTAGTAGTACATTACTGTGATCACATGAATGAAAAGCCTTCCAACCACGTTCAAGGTAACCCCAGTCTGGAAGGTCCTAACGTCTAACCTTTTCAATTTCTTTTACTTCAATTACGATTAGCAAAAGTTTGCATTGATTATCTTTTTCTATGTTTGTATAAATGTTTGACCAGAATCAGTAGCACTTCCACTAATGTAGTTGTAAATTAGCCTAATTGGAGTGCTTCCACAATTCTTGTATTGTATGTATTTATTGGGAGGCTTGGTCAAGCCTCCATGTGGTAATAGCACCCCCAACACGCCCTTTAATGGGAGTCCTCTGCCTTTAATATAAAGCACTGGATGGCCTCTTCCCTCATTTTAAAAAGCCAAGGCTGAGGGGAAGGGAAGAGCCTGTTAAATGGATCCAGTGTGTAGAATGGAATGCAAAAGTTTGTCTAATCGTATTGAAGTAAAAGAAATTGAAAAGGTGTTACACGTTAGGACTTCCAGACTGGGGTTACCTGACGTGGTGGAAGCTTTTCATTCGATGGATCACAGTAATGTATACTAAAACCCCTTTGTTTATAAAGTATGCCAGTGAGCAGATAATATGATATTGTATGGGGCCTGAAGGTAGTATGTGTGCATTGATTATCTTTTCTATGTTTGTATAATTTTTGACCAATCATGTAGCACGCTGTCCCTAAATGTGTTGTAACATTAGGCCTAATGGAGTGCTTCCACAATTCTTGATTTTGTATGATTTATTGTATCATGTTAACATTACAATCTTCAAGTGTATGTCCTTTATCCTTAAGATGCAGGTATACGGCTGAGTCCTGACCCCGGAATTGGCTCTTCTGTGCTGGGCCATACGTTGATGCAGTTGCTGTTTGGTCTCCCCCACATACAAATCAGAGCATTCTTCACTGCACTGCACTGCATATAGATGTCGCTTTCTTGTGTTTTGGTATTTGGTCTTTCGGATGTACCAATTGCTGCCTCATTGTGTGTGTTCGGTTTAAAACAGACACGGGATACGATTGTAATGTTAACATACTGGCGAAGGAACGGACTGGTTCAAGAGAGGTGTTAAGGAGGCCATTTATGTGAAAATAAGAACCCAAGCCTAAATAGAGGTGGGGGGTTCGACAACCACTGTCTGCCATGTACAATGCTGTTTTACACCTTACTCTGGGCGTTCCTATAACACCTCTTAGCCACTACTATCCCACCCTTAACACCTGGCTGTGATATGCTAATTGGGATTTTCCAGGGTACATAATTGCCACAGATTCTTGTACAAGTCATTCTGAATTGAGAAAGCCAGTGTGGATGACTAGCGAAAGTCTTCAAGAACTACATTTCAAGTCCATTTGATCTATGATACAACAGATATAAGTTTTTTGTTATGACTTACTAGGCTAATGGAGAGTGTGTTATCATAGTGCGTCTACCTTAACACATTCGGTAATCTTCAACGTTGCTGAAGCGAAGGGCCATGGCGGATTCACCCCATGTGGATTTGTTGGTACAAATGGCGGAAAGTTTGTACGCAAGCAATGTTTAAACATAAGGAGGAATATATTCCCCACAAGTGACCGTTTTTGTAGTGGGGGGAATTATAGTTTTGGGGGTGGACATGCCCTTTAACCTTATTAATTGGGGGTTTGTGTTTTACACATTGTGGCAACTAGAGATGGGATCTGGGTCCGACACGGATCTGAAACAGAACCCTCGGTTCCAAAATCCGAATGATCCGTCCGAATCCGGATGGATCGTCTGGATTTCGGGACTTCAGAACATTTTTTCGAAGGTTTTCGAATGTACGGAGCTATTTTCGTTAATTTTGGAAAATAGATTTGAACATTCGTAAAGCTTCGAAAATACGATCGGAAACTTGAAAGTGGTCTCCGATCGTATTTTCAAGGATTTTCGAATGTTCAAGGGTATTTTCGGAAATTTTTTGGATCTTCAGGATTTTCCCGAGATTTGGGAATCTGAGAACGGAACAAAACTATGTAGTTTCTGCCACCTCTACCGTTTTGTTACAGCGAGTGAAGGGTTTCTGGGTTAGAGTGTTTGACCTTATGAGTAGACCGGACTTTTCAGTACCCTCGAATCTTCTATTTGTTATTGGTTAATTATCAAAAATCGAACACGGGAGCTCGAAGTAGCGTGCGTGGGAATAAAATTTTTAAAGTTCTGCATATTTGTACGTGTTCCCAGACAATTTCCCAGGTCCCAACCCATTTACATTAAGTTACCATTCTTATTTTAACTGTATTTCAGACAAACTTTTTCGAACTATTTAACTCCATTGACTTTAATGGGTACATTTTGAACTTTATGGAAGTTCGAAAGTCATAAAACAATCCGAACTTTATGAAGTTTGTCCATCTCTGCTCATGAGTAAGCGCAGGGGAATACGCTCCATAATTATTGGAATCGGTTTGTCGCCACTTTGACAACAATAAGAAAATCATAGTGGCTATTATACATTTTGTTACAAGTAAGGTTCCGAGTGTAATACATTACTGAAGTTCCAAATAACTATTAGAATTTGGGATTTTCAGATCCGCAGAACTTTTTAAAATTTGTGATAATTATTGAATATTTTGGAAATTAGCGATTTATATGCCTTCGTTGAAAATTAATTACGGACCTCCGATCCGCAATCATGACCCATTGATTCCGAATATGGGAGACATAGCGAGTCATTTTCTAATATTCAAGTTTATCGAATATTCATGCGGGACCTGGAAAATAGCTTGAACATGAAGAATTACAATAAAGGTTCTTATCGTTAAAATGATGCTAATTTTGCCCCAACCAATCAGTTTTTTTAACATTTTGAAGCTTATCTATTGGTTGGGGCAAAATTGCACCATTTTTAACAATAGAACTTTTATTGAATAACCCGTATACATTTTCAATAGTTTTGGGTTATACGTACGTGTTCCCCAGACCATCCCATTTACACTAGTTACTATACTATTTATACCTTAAATGTAATCAGAAACTTTCATATTTTTTACACTCACTACCCCTTGTTTCGGATTTTTATTTTAAATTGGAGACAGATCTCGGACTGAACTCTGTGGTTCTGTTCATCTCTAGCGCTGATCGTATGACGGTTCTAATACAAAATTAAATTTTACCCAAATTCATTCATTTTTTTGCTGTTTTTGAACCTGTGTGCACGGCCTCTCGAGTTTGTGTGCATGTGGGTGAGCTCACAGCTACAAGGACAACATGGCTGCATGAACCGGACGGTATCTACATATGCAAAGAGACACCTATAGCCAAACGAACCCAAAACCCCCAAAAGGGGCATAATGTTACATCGTGTCGTCCTACCAGACACTGCATGTGTTGAACCGTACCCACTTTATTTTTATTCCTAAAATTTCTATAGGAAGATTAACTAGAATTATAATGCTAAATAAACAGTTTTGTCATAACCATAATGTTTCCAAACAACCTCTTTTGTAGGTGCGGCGTGGATGTTTCATATGTATATAGATAGTGGAATAGATTTGGTTAACATGGAAATAACTGATGTGGAAGGGTATGGAATTAATGGCTGGAATAGCATGACAGTTTTGTGTTATATGGGTTAATAAAAGTTAATCTTTTAATAAGGTTACATCTTTTTTTATTTTACAAACTTTTTGTTTTTTTTTTTTTTTTTTTTTTTTTTAAAAAGTTCTCAATGGTTGGGAAAGTTCACCAAGTTCTAATCACCTAATATTCCATAACTGGCTGCAGCCTGGGGCAATGATAAGTTATTGAAGTGTTTAATTAATTGGGTTCTTGTCACGCTGCCTACCTACCACACAGAACTGACTTGTTGGTATATAAACCTCAGACAACTGGGTTGAATAGATCTACTATCCTTATTTAGCTTGTAACGTTTGTGCCTATTACAGGGGGATATCCTTTTCCTAGCAAAATGATTGGTCAATGTCTCGTTGCTCTTAGTATAGCAACCATTTCCGTATCACAGCTCAGGTAATATTGGACATCTTAGGCGGGATACACAGAGGTTGGTATTTCGTCCTCATAGACCACCCAGCCGGAAATTTGGTCAGATCAGTTGGTTTCTATGATGTTAGAATGTTAATAAATCAGACCCAATCGTGTGGTTCTCCAATGGCGGCACTATCAGTCAGGGACGGAAGATCATCTGGTTTATTCAGACTATGATCGGTATATTGAACAGTAGATTATCTGGCTAGAGTTGATCTTTTGTACCAGGTCTAGCAATATAACTCATATCTAATGATTAAATCCAGGGACTTGTTTTTATATCAATAAGACCAACAATTACCTCTAATCAATGTTTTGTATTCCAGGTACTTGAAGACCTCAATAGAATTTATTGAAGGAGACCAGGATGTTGTTGCATTTGAAACACTGATGAAGGGCCAAAATATGCCGGATACATGAGGCATAGAATCTAAATGTAAGTCAAGAAAGTATAAACCCTAAAATGCTATTTCCTCATCTTTGTGATAAACAGCTATATTATATTCAATGGAAAGGTTTTGTTTTTTTTTATTTTGTTGCCTTGTAGTATTGGGGATTTCCTCCTTTAAACAAAAAAATTGTATTTCCTTTAATCTTTTATTTAGGCAAAGACTGGCATGGTTGATTATCAAGGGGAGCAGACTCCACCCCACCCTCAGAATGAAAAACATTTCTCTGCCGTTCTTTGCTTGAATTGGTAGGGAAAAATACAAGGGTTCTTCTAGATCCTTGTATTTTTGTGTCATCTGCGAAGGTGGATGTGGCGGACTAACAGTGTCTGGTGAACTGGAGGGCTAGTTGACCCAGGATGTGACTGGAGTGCTGGCCTAACATGTGGCTATCAACCCTCCGTTCACCACCACTGTTAGGTCAGCCTTCCAATTCACATATAACGTTAGGTCAGCCCCCAGTTCACATGCCCTTGTTAGTCATGCCCTTCCAATTCACCATATACTGTTTAGTCAGCCCTCCAGTTCACCAGCCCACTGTTAGGTCACCTTCCAATTCACCATATACTGGTTAGGTCAGCCCTCTCGTTCAAGCCGACGCTTTATTTCAGTCCTCCAGTTTTCCCAACCACCTGTTAGTTAGCCCTCCAATGCCCCCCCTCCCCCCCATTACCCCATCGTTTCTGTGCCTTTAACACAAATTGCCAGTTGGGACACCTATTAAGATACACATGCGGCAGAGCATTTTTCAACATACAAGCACGCACTTTTTATGACCTCTAATCAGTATATGAATCTTGGTAATCTAATACTCCCTGTCAGGTAGTGTGTAGTTACTTGGCATAAATGGTTAACTATTGGTATTAGTTCTTGGCAAAAGACCACCCTGGAAACAGTCCCCTATTGTTCTATTACTATAGTGATACATGGACCAGATCTCTCCTTTTCCAGTACAGTGGGGCCGACCGTTATTATTCTCTTCAGCAGTGGACTGGTGGGTACCTAAGAGGTAATTTTACGGACCAGTCATACATGAAAAATAAATTTATTCGTATTGGAATATTTTGATGGAAACAATATTATATATTTGTGAATGGGAAGTAGGCCTATTAAAATCATACCAACATGAGCCCTTATTCCCTTGCCAAGGCGAGGTTATTAATATTGGGGAATATGGAATTATACACGGTCATATTTGGTATTGAGGAATTGATAATTCATACTGGAAGGAATATTTGGTCAATATCCCAGTACAATGAGACATATCTACAATTTAAATGAAATCTGTCTACTGAGGAGAAATGATGCTTTTGGTATCGTAAATCTGGACTCCTAGACACTGTCCAACTCATGCATAGCCTGTGTGTCATTTTCTTTTATTTTCATTATATATGCACTGTCCACCTTTGTGTAATATTAAATCTAAATTGAATAAGTTTTGTCTTAGATGCTCTAAAAGAACTCAGTAGCCTCTGAAAATTTGGTATGTGTTTGTATTGAATGTCTTTGCTAGTGTAAATGCTAATTAACTCTGGTGACGCTTGTGGAGGACTGATTGAAGGAACTGGATGATAATCAACCAGTTAAGTTTATTGGAGTGAATGGTGTAGTGTTACCATTTAGCTGCAGTGACAGGGGTGATGGCATAGTCAGTTGAGAGTCAAGAAGGGTTTGGGACTTTCTCGCCGACCGAAAGAGTGCACGTGGTGGCAGTTTTTACCGACTGATTGGTCTGATCACTGCCCAGCAAACTGGCTTCGTGACACTGCCCTTACCTTAGGCAGACAATTAGATGTTTAGAATAAGCAGTTTTAAATGGGAACTGTGGTCTCCTTCATTCATCAGACATCTCATTCCTGATATGTTTTTGGGGGGGGCGTTAACAAGCTAGAGATACAGTACCTGAATGTAATGCTGCCCTGACTCCGTTGGGTAGGTCAGGGAAGATCCGTTTTAGTGGGA
Organism: Hymenochirus boettgeri; assembly: GCA_019447015.1. Lineage (NCBI taxonomy): Eukaryota > Metazoa > Chordata > Amphibia > Anura > Pipidae > Hymenochirus > Hymenochirus boettgeri. Next base: position 319,183,512 of record CM033476.1, read on the forward strand.
TTAAGGGGAAGTAGTGGACTGGATTCTGGAATGCCTGGAGCCGGAGTGGATGCCTGGATAACACTGGCTGGATGGTGGTAACAGGAACAATGGCTGATCCAATAGTCTGGATAGGTGTACAGGAACAATGGCTGGATACAATGGCTGAGTAATGGTAACAGAGACAATGCGCTGGATACAAGCTGGATTAGGTGATGTTAACAAGAAAATGCTGGATCCAATAGCTGGATGGTGGTAACAGGAACAATGGCTGGATACAATAGCTGGATAGACTGGAACAGGAACAAGGCTGGTACATGTCTGGCATCGAATGGTACAGAACAATGGCTGGATACAAGGGCTGGATCATGGTAACAGGAACAATGCTGATACAATGTAACAGGACAATGGTTGATACAATGGTAAACACGTAGTTCGAGCAGCAAATCCCTAGGCCAGTAACAACTGAACAAGAGCGGGCGGTCTATGGATGAGAAAAAGGAGCGGATTTTTAACGTCGCCACCATCGGCCCCCTGCGTTGTGCCTCACACGGGCCGGCGCGTCGCGTCGGCGTCATTGGGCTGGAGCGCCCCTACGGATCGTCCGCTGGACGGACAACCCTCGTAAGTGCCTTACGTACCACCTCTCCCACGGGGGGCCCAGACCACTGCCTCCAGGTTTTGAAAGGATGATTTCTTCTGGAATGGTTTTTGGATTAAACGGAGGTGCATGGATGTCAAGTTTAATCCAGGAGTGTTCTCCGGACCAAAGCCTTTCCACTGAATCCATGGTATTGTGAGAGTTTCTGACATATCTGAATCAAGAACAGAAATTTCCTATTTCAAACTCTTGCTGACCATCAAACTAAATGGGGAGCTGGAGACAGATTAGACTGGAAAATTGGTTGAACATAATGGTTTGAGTAAGGATACATGAGACATTGAAGAATCTCATATTATGGTACTCAGACTGAAATCTGTTAGACTGAATTATTTCGGAGATTAGAAAAGGGCCAAATGAATTTGGGACTAATTATGGGTTGGTACGTGAAGAAGAATATTTGTGAGGAATAGCCACCTCTACTCTCCAATGGAATATCGGAGGCAAGCCTTTCGTCTTTTGCTCGCAGCTTTTTTTCCTGAATCAGCGAGGATTTCAAAAGATTATTCCTTGTAGAGAATCCAGTAGCCGACATATGTGGCAAGCATATCGTCAGCAGCTGGATTAATGGAAAAGAAGAAAATCTTTGGGAAAACACATTGGATTCTGGCCCATATTACAAAAAAAGGAGGAAGTCCCAGACGAAGATGTGGGGAATTATTATATAAAATTCTGCCCCCATAGGTAACAGTCGACAATCATTTTGAGAAATGGAAATAATGACACCGGGAACTGTTCAAGAGACGATTAATCCATTCAGCGCACCATTAGACTTGTGATGATATGCAGGGAAATTGAAAGTTTTCCTGTTCAAGATTTACAAAGCTCCCAGAATTTTGAGAACTTAATTGTGTTTCCGTCGGTCGGAACCTTTCGGCAGGTAACCTTTAAGTGGAAAATGTGGGAGATAATAAATGATAGAGTTCCAGTGCTGAGGTAACTTGGGTAGAGTACATTAAGGATAGAGGGCTAGAAATCCAGAGCCAAGGAACATGTTCGAGACATAAGCAACATTAAGGATAGATGGTTACAAATCCAGAGCCAGGGAACATGTTCGGATATAATCTACATTAAGATAGAGGCTAGAATCCCAGAGCCAGTGACTGTTTCGGATATAATCTACATTAAGGATAGAGGTCTATCCTTAATGTAGATTCAAAGGTCATACGTGTGTACGAGGCTTAACCCAGTGGTATTAATATTTGTATGCACTTTATGCTATTTTCCTTTTATACCCAGTTTTTCTGTACCCAGTTATTGTGCCTGGGGGTGTAAAATCATTTCACCAAGGATTTCATTCTATTTAACCCATTGAATCCATGTCAATAGCAATATTCTGACTAATTAATAATTAATAGATGAGCTAAACGAGGATAACACAGTAAGGATACAACCAGTTTATTGTATCAACATAGAAAAGATAATCAATGCACATTCCTAGGCCCCATACAATATCATATTATCTGCTCACTGGCATACTTTATAAACAAAGGGGTTTTAGTATACATTACTGTGATCACATGAATGAAAAGCCTTCCAACCACGTCAAGGTAACCCCAGTCTGGAAGGTCCTAACGTCTAACCTTTTCAATTTCTTTTACTTCAATTACGATTAGCAAAAGTTGCCATTGATTATCTTTTTCTATGTTTGTATAAATGTTTGACCAGATCAGTAGCACTTCCACTAATGTAGTTGTAAATTAGCCTAATTGGAGTGCTTCCACAATTCTTGTATTGTATGTATTTATTGGGAGGCTTGGTCAAGCCTCCATGTGGTAATACACCCCCAACACGCCCTTTAATGGGAGTCCTCTGCCTTTAATAAAAGCACTGGATGGCCTCTTCCCTCATTTTAAAAAGCCAAAGGCTGAGGGGAAGGGAAGAGCCTGTTAAATGGATCCAGTGTGTAGAATGGATGCAAAAGTTTGCTAATCGTATTGAAGTAAAAGAAATTGAAAAGGTTTACCGTTAGGACCTTCCAGACTGGGGTTACCTGACGTGGTTGGAAGGCTTTTCATTCATGGATCACAGTAATGTATACTAAAACCCCTTGTTTATAAAGTATGCCAGTGAGCAGATAATATGATATTGTATGGGGCCTCGGGGAAGTGGTGGGATCAAATCGATGATTATACTTTTCTATGTTTGTAATCAATTTTTGACCATGATCAGTACAGCTGTCCACTAAATGGATTGTAACATTAGGCCTAATGGAGCGTGCTTCCCCAATTTTTCTTGGATTATTGTATGAGTTTATTGTATCATGTTAACATTACAATCTTCAAAGGTATGTCCTTTATCCTTAAGATGCAGGTATACGGCTGAGTCCTGACCCGAGGAATTGGCTCTTCTGTGCTGGGCCATACGTTGATGCAGTTGCTGTTTGGTCTCCCCCACATACAAATCAGAGCATTCTTCACTGCACTGCACTGCATATATGATGTCGCTTTTCTTGTGTTTTGGTATTGGGTCTTTCGGATGTACCAATTGCTGCCTCAGTGTGTTGTTCGGTTTAAAGCAGACAGGGATACGATTGTAATGTTAACATACTGGCGAAGGAACGTGACTGGTTCAAGAGAGGTGTTAAGGAGGCCATTTATGTGAAAATAAAGAAACCAAGCCTAAATAGAGGTGGGGGGGTTCGACACCAACTGTCTGCCATGTACAATGCTGTTTTAACACCTTACTCTGGGCGTTCCTATAACACCTCTTAGCCACTATCTAATCACACCCTTAACACCTGGCTGTGATATGCTAATTGGGATTTTCCAGGGTACATAATTGCCACAGATTCTTGTACAAGTCATTCTGAATTGAGAAAGCCAGTTGGATGACTAGCGAAACGTCTTCAAGAACTACATTTCAAGTCCATTTGATCTAATTGAATACAACAGATATAAGTTTTTGTTATGACTTACTAGGCTAATGGAGGAGTGTGTTATCATAGTGCGCTACCTATAACATATTCGGTAAGTCTTCAACGTTGCTGAAGCGAAGGGCTCATGGCGGATTCACCCCATGTGGATTTGTTGGTATCAAATGGCGGAAAGTTTGTACGCAAGCAATGTTTAAACATAAGGAGGAATATATATCCCACAAGTGACCGTTTTGTAGAGATGGGATCCGAGTCCGATACTTCCTATACCAAACCCCTCTGTTCCGAAATCCGAATGATTCCGTTCAGATTTCGCGACTTCAGAACAAATTTTCAAAGATTTTCGAATGTACGGAGCTATTTTTGTTCATTTCCGACAATAACCCTTGAACTTCAAAAAACCTCGAAAATAAGTTCGGAGAACTTGAAAGTGGTCTCCGATCGTATTTTCAAGGATTTTCGAAGTTTCAAGGGTATTTTCGGAATTTTTTTGATCTTCAGGATTTTCCCGAGATTTGGGATCTGAGAACGGAACAAAACTATGTAGTTTCTGCCACCTCTACCGTTTTGTTACAGAGGTGAAGGGTTCTGGGTTAGAGTGTTTGACCTTATGAGTAGACCCGGACTTTTCAGTAACCCTCGAATCTTCTATTTGTTAGTGGGTTAATTATCAAAAATCGAACACGGGAGCTCGAAAGTAGCGTGCGTGGGAATAAAATTTTTTAAAGTTCTGCATATTTGTACGTGTTCCCAAGACAATTTCCCAGGTCCCAAACCCATTTACATAATTTTACCATTCTTATTTTAACTGTATTTCAGACAAACTTTTCGAACTATTTACTCCCATTGACTTTAATGGGTACATTTTTGGAACTTTTATGGAAGTTCGAAAGTTCATAAAACAATCCGAACTTTATGAAGTTTGTCCATCTCTGCTCATGAGTAAGCGCAGGGGAATCGCTCCATAATTATTGGAATCGGTTTGTCGCCACTTTGACAACAATAAGAAGAATCATAGTGGCTATTATACATTAATTGTTCACAAGTAAGGTTCCGAGTGTAATACATTACTGAAGTTCCAAAGAAACTATTGAATTTGGGATTTTTCAGATCGCAGAACTTTTTAAAATTGTTGATAATTATTGAATATTTTGGAAATTAGCGATTTATATGCCTTCGTTGAGAAATATTAATTACGGACCTTACGATGCCGCATACATGACCCATTGATTCCGAATATGGGAGACATAGCGATTCATTTTCTAATATTCAGAGTTATCGAATATTCAATGCGGGACCTGGAAAATAGCTTGAACATGAAGAATTATCAATAAAGGTTCTTATCGTTAAAAATGATGCTAATTTTGCCCCAACCAATCAGATTTTATTTAACATTTGAAAGCTAATATCTGATTGGTTGGGGCAAAATTAGCACCATTTTTAACAATAAGAACTTTTATTGAATAACCCTGATACATTTTCAATAAGTTTTGGTTATACGTACGTGTTCCCCAGACCATTTCCCATTTACACTAGTTTACTATTACTATTTATACCTTAAATGTAATCAGAACTTTCATATTTTTTTACACTCACTACCCCTTGTTTCGGATTTTTTAATTTTGAAAATTGGAGAATCAGATCTCGGACTGGAACTCTGTGGTTCTGTTCATCTCTAGCGCTGATACGTATGACCTGTTCTAATACAAAATTAAATTTTACCCAAATTCATTCAGATTTTTGCTGTTTTTGAACCTGTGTGCACAGGCCCTCTGAGTTGTGTGCATGTGCGTGAGCTCACAGCTTACAAGGAACAACATGGCTGCATGACAAGGACGGTATCTACATATGCAAAGAGAACACTATAGCACAAAACGGAACCCAAAAACCCCAAAAGGGGCATAATGTTACATCTCTGGTCTTCCTACCAGACCTGCATGTGTTTAGACACGTACCCACTTTATTTTTTATTCCTAAAATTTCTATAGGAAGATTAAATAGAATTATAAATGCTAAAATAAACAAGTTTTAGTCATAACCATAAATGTTTATAAAAACAAACCTTCTTTTGGTAGGTGCAGGCTGTGGATGTTTCATTACTGTATATAGAATAGTGGAATAGATTTGGTTAAACATGGAAATAACTGATGTGGAAGGGTATGGTGAATTTAATGGCTGGAATAGGCATGACATGTTTGTTGGTTATATGGTTAATAAAGTTAATCATTTTAATAAAGTTAATAAAGTTAAAAAAGTTCTAAATGGTTGGGAAAGTTCACCAAGTTACTTAATCACCTAATATCAATAAATGGCTGCAGCCTGGGGCAATGATAAGTTATTGAAGTGTTTAATTATTGGGTCTTGGTCACTGCCTACCTACCACACAGAACTGACTTGTTGGGTATATAAACCTCAGACAACTGGGTTGAATAGATCTACCTATTTAGCTTGTAACGTTTGTGCCTATTACAGGGGGATATCATTTTCCTAGCAAAATGATTGGTCAATGTCTCGTTGCTCTTATTATAGCAACCATTTCCATCACAGCTCAGGTAATATTGGAACATCTTAGGCGGGATACACAGAGGTTGGTATTTCGTCCTCATAGACCACCCAGCCGGAAATTTGGGTCAGATCAGTTGTTTCTATGATGTTTGAATGTTAATAAATCAGACCCAATCGTGTGGTTCTCCATGGCGGCACTATCAGTCAGGGACGGAAGATCTCTTTTTTTATTCAACTATGATCGTATATTGAACAGTAGATTATCTGGCTAGAGTTGATCTTTTTGTACGCAGGTCTAGCAATATAACTCATATCTAATGATTAAATCCAGGGACTTGTTTATATCAATAAGACCAACAATTACCTCTAATCAATGTTTGTATTCCAGGTACTTGAAGACCCAATAGAATTTATTGAAGGAGACCAGGATGTTGTTGCATTTGAAAACACTGATGAAGGGCCAAAATATGCCGGATACTATGAGGGCATAGAATCTAAATGTAAGTACAAGAGAAGTATAAACCCTAAAATGCTAGTTCCTCATCTTTGGATAAACAGCTAGTTATATTCAATGGAAAGGTTTTGTTTTTTTTTATTTTTGTTGCCTTTTAAACAAAAAAATTGCTATTTCCTTTAATTCTTTATTTAGGCAAAGACTGGCAGTGTTGATTATCAAGAGGGAGCAGACTCAAACTCCCACCCGTCAGAATGAAAAACATTTCTCTGCCGTTCTTTGCTTGAATTGGTAGGGAAAAATACAAGGGTTCTTCTAGATCCTTGTATTTTGTGTGTCATCTGCGAAGGTGGATGTGGCGGACTAACAGTGTCTGGTGAACTGGAGGGCTGAGTTGACACAGGATGGTGAACTGGAGTGCTGGCCTAACAGTGGCTATAGTCAACCCTCCAGTTCACCAGCCACTGTTAGGTCAGCCTTCCAATTCACCATATACTGTTAGGTCAGCCCTCCAGTTCACCAGCCACTGTTAGGTCAGCCTTCCAATTCACCATATACTGTTAGGTCAGCCCTCCAGTTCACCAGCCACTGTTAGGTCAGCCTTCCAATTCACCATATACTGTTAGGTCAGCCCTCCAGTTCAGCCGACGCTTTTATTTCAGTCCTCCAGTTTACCAACCACTGTTAGGTTAGCCCTCCAATGCCCCCCTCCCCCCCATTACCCCATCGGTTTCATGTGGCTTTAACACAAATTGCCAGTTGGGACACCTATTAAATACACATGCGGCAGAGCAGTTTTCAATCAGTACAGCCCTGACATTTATTATGACCTCTAATCAGTATATGATCTGGTAATCTAATACTGCCTGTCAGGATAGTGTGTAGTTACTTGGCAGTAATGGGTTAACTATTGGTATTAGTTCTTGCAAAAGACCACCCTGGAAACAGTCCCCTATTGTTTATATACTATAGTGAAGCATGGACCAGATCTCCTTTTCCAGACATGTGGGGGCCGAACCGTGTATATTTCTCTTCAGCTAGGGGACTGGTGGGTACCTTAAGAGGTAATTTTAAGGACAGTCATACATGTAAAATAAATGTATTTCGGTATTGGAATATGTGAGATTGGAAACCAATATATATTTGTGGAATGGGAAAGTAGGCCTATTAAAATCAACCCAACATGGAGCCCTTATTCCCTTTGCCAAGCGAGTTATTATATATCTGGGAAATATGGATTATACACGGTCATATTTGGTATTGGAGGAATTGATAATTAATACTGGAGAAGGAATATGTTGGTCAATATCCCAGTACAATGTAACATATCTACATTTAATGAAATCTGTCTAACTGAGGGGAAATGAGTGCTTTTGGTTAGTCCGTAAATCTGGACTCCTAGACACTCCCAACTCATGCATAGCCTGTGTGTCATTTTCTTTTATTTTTCTATTATATGCACTGTCCACCTTTTGGAATATTAAATCTAAAATTGAATAAGTTTTGTCTTAGATGCTCTAAAAGAACTCAGTAGCCTCTGATAATTTGGTATGTGTTTGTATTGAATGCTTTGCTAGTGTAATGCTAATTAACTCTGTGACTGCTTTGTGGAGACTGATGTGAAGGACTGGAGAATCAACCAGTTAGTTATTGGAGTGAATGGTGTAGTGTTAACCATTTAGCTGCCAGGACAGGGGTGTGCATAGTCAGTGAGAGTCAAGAAGGGTTGTGGGCTTTCTGCGCCGACCGAAAGAAGTGCACAGTGGTGGCAGTTTTTACCGACTGATTGGTCTGATCACATGCCCAGCAAACTGGCGTTCGTGACACTGCCCTTACATTAGGCAGACATTAGATGTTTAGAATAAGCAGTTTAAATGGGAACTGTGGTCTCCTTCATTAATAGACATCTCAATCCTTGATTGTTTTGGGGGTTAACATAGCTAGAGATACAGTACCTGAATGTAATGCTGCCCTGACTCCGTTGGGTAGAGTACAGGGAAGACCACGTTTTAGTGGATGAAGGGGAAGTAGTGGACTGGATGCTGGAATGCACTGGGAGCCGGAGCTGGATGCTGGATACACTGGCTGGATGGTGGTAACAGGAACAATGGCTGGATACATATCTGGATAGGTGTAACGGAACAATGGCTGGATACAATGGCTGATAGATGGTAACAGGAACAATGGCTGGATACAATAGCTGGATAGGTGGTAACAAGAACATGGCTGGATCCAATAGCGGATAGGTGGTAACAGGAACAATGCGCGGATACAATAGCTGGATAGATGGTAACAGGAACAATGGCTGGTACAATGCTGGATCAATGGTAACAGGAACAATGGCTGGATACATGGGCTGGATACAATGGTAACAGGAACAATGGCTGGATACAATGTAACAGGACATGGCTGGATACAATGGTAACACTATTCGAGCAGCAAATCCCTAAAATGCCAGTAACAACTGACAAGCGGGCGTCTAGGATGGAAGGAGCGGATTTTTAAACTTCGCACCAGCCGGCGCCCTGCTTGGTGACGTCACACGGGCTCCGCGTCGCGTCGGCGTCACTGGGCTGAGCGCCGCCTAGCGGATCGTCGCTGGAGCGGACCACCCGGGTAAGTCCCCTTACACGTACCATCCCTCCTCCACGGGGGGCCCCAGGACCACTGCCTCCAGTTTTGAAAGGATGATTTCTTATGGAATGTTTTGTGATTAAACGAGGTGCAGGATGTCAACAAGTTTAATCCAGGAGTGTTCTTCTCCGGACCAAAGCCTTTCCATGAATCAGGTATGTGAGAGTTTCTGACATATCTGAATCAAGAATTTCCTGATTTCAAACTCTTGCTGACCATCAACTAAAATGGGAGCTGGAGACAGATTAGAACTGGGGAAAATTGGTTGAAATAATGGTTTGAGTAAGGATCAATGGAAGACATTGGAGATCTTCATAGTAGTGGTAACTCAAGACGGAAGACTGTAGGACTAATTATTTCGGAGATTAGAAAAGGGGCCAATGAATTTGGGACTAATTTTAGGGGTTGGTACGTGAAGATGAATATTTTGTGAGGATAGCCACACTCTATCTCCAATGGAATATCAGGAGCAGCCTTCGTCTTTTGTCTGCAGCTTTTTTCTGAATCAGCGAGGATTTCACAAAGTTTATTCCTTGTAGAATCCCAGATGCCGACATATGGGTCAAGCATATCGTCCAGCAGCTGGATTATTGGAAAAGAGAAAATCTTGGGGAAAAACACATTGGATTCTGGCCCTATTACAAAAAAAGGAGAAGTCCGAAGAAAGAGTGGGTGGGGAATTATTATATACAAATTCTCTGCCCATGGTAACAAGTCAACACCAATCATTTTGGATGGAAATGGAAATGACACCGGAGGAACTGTTCAAGAGACTGATTATCCATTCAGCAACGCACCATTAGACTGTGGATGATATGCAGAGGAAAATTGAAGTTAATGTTCAAGGATTTACAAAGGCTCTCCAGAATTTGGAATTAATTGTGTTCCTCTGTCGGAGACATTTCTGCAGGTACCATGTAAGTGGAAAATGTGGGTAGTATAATAAATGAAGAGTTCCCAGTGCTGAGGTAACTTGGGTAGAGAACAAAATGAGCCATTTTGCTACCACGATCAATAGTCACCCATATACCGTATTTTTCTTGGAAGGAGGTAAAATCAACAATAAAATCCATGGATAGATCGTCCAAGGACGAGAAGGTGTGGAGAGTGGTTGAAGAAGACCATAAGAAGTAACTGGAGGATTTGGACATGGCACAAATGGAACAGGATGCTACAAATTTCTTGACATCAACTTCAACCAAGAATGGCAAGATGGTTAATCAGGATGGACCAAAACGGGTGGCAGAGGCAATGCCGTTTTAAGTCCTTTTGAAGGCTCTACAATACATTTCTACAGCTTCCTCCGTCCAGGCATTAGGTTTTGCCCCCTTTCGGATGAGGTTTAAGATGGGAGTGATTATGGAGGAAAAGCCTTTGATAATTGCCTATAAATAATTGGCGAAACCGATGAAGACCGTTGAATGGCTTTGGTAGAAGAAGGAGCGGCCAATTGAGAATAGCAGACACTTTAGAGGAATCCATTTCAAAACCCTGGGCAGAGATTAATATAACCAAGGAACGGAACTTTAGTACTCTTCAAACAGACATTTTTCCAGCTTGGCATAAGATGATTGGCACGTAATCGGGACAGAACTTGACGAAGATGATACGATGAGAGGGTAAGCTCTTGAGAAAAAACTATAATATCATCTAGGTAAGACCACTACAGAATTGCCTAAAGATCTCTGAATTATCATTGACAATTCTTGAAAAACTGCTGGGGCATTACAAAGCCCAAAAGGCATTACCGAGATATTCAAAAATGGCCATCACGGGTATTAAGGCTGTTTTCCCCACTCGTCCCCGTTTTCTGATCCTCGATCAAATTTGTAACGCCCCCCTCGAAGATCAAGTTTAGAAAATATTTTGGCCCCCTTTACCTTTAACTGATTCCAGATAATTCGGTGATCAGGGGAAGGGATAACCATTCTTTATATCGTAATTTTGTTTTAGACCCCTATAGTCTATGAGGGGCGTAAGCCTCCCTTTCTTCTTCCGACGAAAAAGAATCCACGTCCAGCAGGAGAAGTGGAAGGACGAATGAACCCTCGGACAGCAGGAAACCAGAGGAAGTATTTAATGTAGGTAGGTAATGTAGGTAAGTCATGTTCTGTAGGAAACCAGAGGAAGTATTTAATGTAAGTAGGTAATGTAGGTAAAAGTCATGTTCTGTATGAAACCAGAGGAAGTATTTAATGTAGGTAGGTAATGTAGGTAAGTCATGTAATGTAGGAAACCAGAGGAAGTATTTAATGTAGGTAGGTAATGTAGGTAAGTCATTGTAATGCTGCCCTGACTCCGTTGGGGTAGAGTACAGGAAAGACTCACGTTTTAGTGGGATGAAGGAGGAAGTAGTGGGAACTGGATGCTGGAATGCACTGGAGACCGGAGCTGGATGCTGGAATACACTGGCTGGATAGGTGGTAACAGGAACAATGGCTGGATACAATAGCTGGATTCATTATCCTCCCCTGTAGGTTAGAAAGAATAATATGCTCTCTGTAATTTCTCTCCAGATTACAAAATCTTCTTGGATGCTGCTGAGAAGCTTGGCAAGAACGTTCCGGTATTTGCTACTTTTTTCTACCAGGTAAGGTCCTAACTGTCTTGTCCATGTGTAGACATGTAGGAAAGTTCGTACAGAATTCTCAGCCTTCCAGCTCTCTTATATTAAAGGGCATCTCTAGTGAAAAAAACACACTGGCTCATTGCAAAGTTAAATTCATGTACTCTGTGCTGTCTTTCTCCTACCTCTGTCAGTGACAAGCAAGCTGTCCTGGAGACATGGATCTCTCCGTGTCCTGATCTCTCTCTTTGTGACCCAACATCAATCAGTGAAAGCTATTAAGAAGGGGGGTCAAGTGCAGCCTTATCTCTACCATCAAAGCTACCTCTCTCCCCCTGCTAATGCTCTTATCTCTATGTTTATTACAGAGCAGGGAGGAGGGATCATGTCACAGGGATTTGATTGACAGTCCAAGTAGGAGTAGAGGAATGCAATCACGTATTCTTCTAACTGGTGTATCTCAGGACAGAGAGGGAAACTGAACACCACAAAATCTAACGGTTTTAATGGCTAATTGAGGCCAAAGATGGTTTAATGTTGGGAGCTAGATAATAGGTAATATGTGTCCCGCACATTTGTACTGAATTTCGTGTCTCTAGCTAGAAAACTGTGGGAGGAGATACAGTCCAAAAAAGTGGAAGAATAAAAGAGAAGAAGAAATTGAAAGTACTAGCTTTAAATATTGATCAGCTTACTGTGAGAGACGGTGTGGCTTTCCTAATAGACGCAGTCTTCCCTTTAGAGATGGACAAAAACATTCAAAATGTAAAATTTGGCAATTTAGAAAAAGTCCTTCCCATTCTACAAAGAAGAGTAAAATCTAAATAACACAAAATGTCCTACACACTCCAACGCAGGTAGTGCTCCTCTAGGTATCCAACCATCACAGGAGTACAGATATCAAATAAACTATAGTTTTAGGGTCGCATTTCAAGAATTCTTTTCAGACTTTTATTAGTGATCACACATCAGAACATAAAGTTTCTGGGGGTAAACGTGACCCAAAACGTTACAGTATATTCTGATGTGTGGTCACTAATAAAAGTTTGAAAAGAATTCTTGGAGTACAAGCCTCAATCTATTGTTCATTTAAAATCTAGATCAACCCAATGGTCAAAACATTTGCAAAAAATCATGGAAGGGAAGGTGGTGTGGAAAGTTTTATCCAAGGAGACAAGGTAGTTTGAGAACTTGCCCCATTCTTTCTTATAGTTCCCTGGACATTTCCTACGGTGGTATAAGATTGTGTGGTAGACAAGGTCACTGTTGACCAGGCCAAGCTGTCTGCATAATTTCAGAGGCTCAGAGGACATCCAATGGGTAGGGATGTACTTTGGGTTCTAATAGAACCCAGTTTCGAATCGAATCCGGCGGACCCGACGAAACTTTCGGAACTACCGGATTTTTCGAAACTCGAATTTTCCGAGTTTTCGTTTTTTATCGAAAATTCGCTAATTATCGAAATCGAAAGTAGATGATTACTATGGGTCCGTTTTCGAATTTTCGAATTTAACTGTAAATTCAAAAAAATTCGAAAACGGGACGAAACTCATCAGTTTCGAACATCTCTGCCAATGGGGAACCAAAATGTTACAGGCATAAAATAAATAATGGGTTAGAAGAGTTCTGGTGTGTCTTTTTCAATTGTCAACAATGTCTAAAATATTTCTAATACAAAATGTTGCCTCTTTATTTATTGGCATTGAGAGCTGCTAAGTTAAAACGTTGTGTTTCCTGAACGATTGGACATTAGGACAGTTTCAGTTTAGGAGCTCATGGGATATTTCGCTCCATTTCATATGTGAGAGGCTAGCTGGGGATAGATTGTTGGGATATTTTCTCAATTTGTTTGACAGGTGTAAGGTACTTACCCGGGTGTCCGCTCCAGCGACGATCCGCTGGTTTTGAAATGGATTCCTCTAAAGTGTCTGCTGTTCTCAATTGGCCTTGTCCTTCTTCTACTAAAGCCATTCAACGTTTCATCGGTTTCGCCAATTACTATAGGCAATTTATCAAAGGCTTTTCCTCCATAATTTCTCCCATCTTAGACCTCATTCGAAAAGGGGGCAAACCTAATGCCTGGACGGAGGAAGCTATAGAAGCCTTTAAATAGGGGTGAATAACCAATTTTCTTACAGGTTGTTAGAAGTAGGGGAGCGGATATCCCCATATAGGTAACAGGTCATTCCGCTGTTTAATCGGGATGTGGTGGCGGCGAGTATATTGATATTTAGTAATATTAATTGTGTAATATATCGTTTGTTCAATGTCACCAGGGTGGTAGTTCTCATCCAGGATGAAGTGCCCTTGTCGCCCTTGGAAGGGCCCTGGTGGCACTGACAAATGCCTTTTGGGGCTTAAGGGGTCCCGCAGTTCGAACTGGGACCCCCCCTGGCACTTAGAAGTGCCCTTGCGGTACTGCAGCTCGAAACCAGGAACCCCATTGGCTCCTAGAAGAGCCCTTGGGGGCGTGTCTTCTTTCTTCCCAGCCGGTGAAACCAACTCCTCTAATGTTGCCGACACAATTTTTTTTATTCAAATATGATTGGTAACTGTGTGAGTTTAAGATTGCAAACATTGAAATATTAACCAATCACAATTGGATTTGGTCCTTCAGCAAACCTATATAAAGAGGTGCAAACCCCCGTTTTTTTTCAAAAATTCTGATATGGGGCTTGTTAGTCTATTTTAGCTTTATGTGTGTTTTCTTTTTTGTTTTGTGCTCGGGTGGGATAGAGTGGTGGGTTTTTTGCCTTCGTTGGGTATCGTTTGTGGCATTATATATCCACCTTTTTTTATTTTTTTCTCTCCAAAAAAGTGGAAGAAAAAAGAGAAGAAGAATTGAAAGTACTAGCTTTAAATATTGATCAGCTAATGTGAAGAGACGGACGAAGCACCTGCAGCCCTGTGGCTTTCCTAATAGACGCAATGAGGTTGTAGTCGACCCCTTTGAGAGGACAAAAACATCTCAAAATGTAAATTGGCAATTAGTATGTTAGAGATTTACCATCATTTAGGAGTAAAAGCGGGTCTTAAGCTACATTATGTTTATCTTAGGAAAAAAAGTCAATGTTCAAATGTAAAAAAGTCCTTCCCATTCTACAAAGAAGAGTAAAACTAAAAACACAAAATGTACCTACCAGCCTCAACGCAGTAGTGCTCCTCTAGGTATCAACCATCACAGAGTACAGATATAAGAATAAACTATAGGTTTTGTACGTTCGAATTGTCAAGAATTCTTTCAGACTTTTAGTAGTAGAAATCAAAACAACTCAGAACATCCAAGTTTACTGGGATAGGTAAAGCGTGACCAAAACGTTACAGATATTCTGATGTGTGGTCACTAATAAAGTTTGAAAAGAATCGAGAGAATACAAGCCTCAATCTAGTGTTCATTACAATCTTAGATAACCCAATGGTCAAAAACCCATTTGCAAAAATCATGGAAGTGAAGGTGTGTGGGACAGTTTTATCAAGGAGACAACGGTAGTTTGAGAACTTGCCCCATTCTTATTTCATAGTTCCGGGACATTTCTACTGTGTATAAGATTGTGTGGTAGACACACGGTCATGTTGACCAGGCCAAGCTGTCTGCATAATTCCAGAGGCTCAGAGGACATAAAACAGGGTAGGGATGTTATTTGGGTTGAATAGAACCAGTTTCGAATCTGAATCGGCTCGGACCCGACGAAACTTTCGAACTACCGTATTTTTTTTCGAAACGAATTTTCCAGTTTTTGATTTGTATCGAAAATGCGAATAATTATCGAAATCGAAAAGAGATGATTATCGAAATCCAAAGTAGATGATTATCGAAAATCCAATGAGGTAGATGATTCAAGTAACCCTCGAATGTATGTGCGATTTCGCCAACCCCGAATGTACAAGCTGATTTCGGTAACCCTCGTATTGTGATATCGGTAACCCTCGAAGTAATGTTCGATTCCTCAGGTAACCCTCGAAATGCCTGCGAAAGATCGAAAAAACAGCCCCGATCGTGAGAGAAAGATAGATTGTAAATGATTTTACTTATATTAACGGGTTCCCCAGACCATCCCAGGTCCCTGTGTTATTACAGGAAACTAACTATTTACTATTTCACCTTCAATTGATTAGAACTTTCCAACATTTTTTTCTAACACTAGAATTCTATGGGTCAGTTTTCGAATTTTGAATTTAACGTAAAATTCAAAAAAATGTCGGGAAACGGACGAAACTCATCAGCTTACACGAAATCTCTGCCAATGGGGAACCAAAATGTTACAGCATAAAATAAATAAATGGGTTAGAAGAGTTCTGGTGGGTACTTTTTCAAATTGTCCAACAATGTCTAAAATATTTCTATACAAAATGGTGCCTCTTTAATTTATTGGATGAGAAGCTGCTAAAGTTAAAACGTTGTGTTTCCTGAACGATTGGGACCTTAGGGACAGTTTCAGTTTAGGAGCTCATGCGGATATTTCGCTCCATTTCATATGTGGAGAGGCTAGATGGGGCTAGATTGTTGGGATATTTTCTCAATTTTGTTTGACAGGTGTAAGGTACTACCCGGGTGTCCCTCCAGCGACATCCGTGGGCGGCGCTCCGGCCCCATGTGAGTCGACGCTCGCTAGCGAGTCATGAGTGAAGCGGTCGTGACGTTCACCACGCAGGGGTGACCGGCCTGCGCGAAGTTTAAAAGTCGCTCGTCCATCCCTAGACGCACGCGTGTCAGTTGTTTCTGGCGTCTAGGGTTTTGCTGTTTGAAAATTGTTGACATGTATCCAGCCATTGTTCTGTTGCCATTGTTCCGTGGCCTTGTATCCAGGCCATTGTATCTGGCCATTTGTAATCCAGCCATTGTATCCTGCCATTGTATCCAGCCATTGTTCCTGTTGCCATTTGTATCCTTGCCATTGTATCCAGCCATTGTATTCCGCCATTGTATCAGATTGTATCCAGCCAGTGTTCCTGTTTGCAATTGTATCAGGCCATTGTAATCCAGCCATGTTCCTGTTTGCCATTCTATCCAGCATTGGATCCAGCCAATGTTCTGTTACAATCTATCACCAAGCGCCATTGTATCAGCCATGGTTCTGTTACATATCCAGCCATTGTATCCAGCCGTTGTTCTGTTACCATTTCTATTGTACAGCCCACTGTTCGGTTACCATCTATCCAAGCAAGTGTATCCGCCCAGGTTCCATACTTCCTCCTTCATCAAACTAAAACGTGAGTCTTCACCTGTACTCTACCCCAAGGAGGCAGGGCCAGCCATTACAGTACAGAGGGCAGGGATGCCTCTCGAGGGAAGTAATGTCCAAACTATCTAAAACTCTCCAAGCATTATTACCGGATGGGCGTTTTTGACGACATCAACAGAACCGTATGGCACAATTTATGGACTATTGGGCCTCACGCCTATCACTGTGACACCTCACCTTCTCTCCAGTCTAATCTGCACCTGCAATGACAACGTTGGCCGATGAAACCCCGTAATGCCTGCTCCTCTCGCTATTGATGGGAACCCCAGGCTGTAGAGGATTTTCTTAATCATGCAATTTCAAATTGATTTACAACCCTCCCGTTTGTCTCGATAGAGCAAAAGTGGGGATATTGTTGCTTTGTTGGAAGGTGGAGCCCTGGCCTGGCCTCTCCAGTGTGGAGAATGATGACCCATTAGTGTCTGACATCACCATTTTCTTGCTACATTCAGGAAGGTTCGACGCTCCTGGTTGTAAAATAAGGGCTTCCACCCGTTTGTTGCAACTACAAACAGGGCAAGCGTTCTGTGGGACATTATTGCCATGAAGTTCCGTACAACTTGCAGCAGAAGGTCTCCTGGAACAACGAGGCTCTTGTGGCGGACCTTTCTAAGGGTCTATCAGACCGTGTCAAATTAAAGATGATCTCCAAAGACATGCCTTCCTTGTTGGAAGATCTGATTGCTCTTTGTATTCGTATTGATTAACACGGTTTCGGGAGCGACAGGTCGCGAAAAACCGGATCGCAGTTGCCTCTCCAGATCTGCTCCTGCCCAGTGAAGCCTATCTCTCTGCTCCTACGCCCCAGCTACCGAAAGAACCCATGCAGATGGGGGAAACTCGTTAGCTCGAAGAAAAAGATACGTAGGAGATCTCTGGGCCTGTGTCTATACTGTGCTGGCTCAGGCATTTTGCCAAAAAACCTGCCCTGTAAGCCAGGAAAACTACTTCTGCCTAGAGGTATTAGAGGAGAAAAGCTTCTAGGCAAAAAGAAACCTTCTACTCGTTTTCTGGTACCTTTGTACCAAAAATTCAATCTAAAGTCTTACCAGGGACGCTGTCCTGGACTCAGGCGCAGAGGCAACTCTCATTGAGTATCCCACCCGGTTTGGTTCAACAACATGATATTCCCCTCAACCATTGTCTAACCCCCTTCCGTCAATGTCTGGCTATTGACAATAGACCCTATCTCAGAATGATGTCCTCAAATCACTCCAGAGTGGAGTATCCTTCCAAATGGGGCGCCTGCATAATGAAAAGGTATTCTTTGTCATTGATTGATCCCTCCACACCACCATTATTGTGGGCCTTCCCTGGCTTCAACTCCATAACCCATCTATGATTGGCGTCGCGAGAAATAGTTTCTTGGAGTTCTAACTGCAATTTTCCATTGTCTTCCTTTTTTGCCTATATTCCCATGTCCCACTCTTCTTCCAGAAAAGGACGCTTCTTTTCTTCGGAAAACAGTATAAAAGATAAACATACGCAACTTCTGAATGTGTTTTGTAAGAGCAGCTTGGAGCACTACATATCCATAGACCCTAGATTGCTTCCATTACCTTTCCTGTCTGGAACCATGCCCCTCGTGACGGACTAACCTTTATTCTAGCCTGAAACCATGGGCATGAGGAATACATCGGGATAAACTGTCTACAGATTCATTCGTCCCTTCCAACTTCTCCTGCTGGGGATGGATTCTTTTTTGTCAAAAAGAAAGATGTGAGGTTTACGTCCCGCATAGACTATAGGGGATTAAACAAAAATTACGGTGTGAAGAAATCGCTATACCCCTTCCCCTGAGTAACGAATTGTTCGAATCAATAACTGGCAAAAATATTCTCTACACTTGATTTCGAGGGGCTTACAATTTGATCGGATCAGGAAGGGATGGGGAAGACAGCTTCTTTAATACCGTGATGGCATTTTGAGTACTGGTAAGCCGTTTGGCTTTGTAATTGCCCCAGCAGTTTTTCAAGCATTGGTCAATCTGATATCTTCAGAGATTTCTAGGCATTATGTTGTAGTGGTTCCATAGATGATATTCTAGTTTTTTTCAGACTTTGCCCTCTCATCGTATTCATCTCGTCAAGTTCGTCCGATTACGTGCCCAATCACCTTTATGCCAAGCTGAAAAATGTCTGTTTGAAGGTACTAAAGTTTCGCTTCCTTGGGTATATTATCTCTGCCCAGGGTTTTGGAAATGGATTCCTCTAAAGTGTGTCTAGTGTTTCTCAATTGGCCTAGTCCTTTCTTCTACTAAAAGCCATTCAACAGTTCAATCGGTTTGTACGCCAATTACTATAGGCAATTTATCAAAGCTTGTCCTCCATAATTTTCTACCCCAATCTTAGACCTCAATTCGAAAAGGGGGCAAACCTAATGCCAACCAACCTGGACGGTAGAGGAAGGAGGAGCTGTAGAGCCTTTAAAAGGATTAAAAAAGCATTTGCCTCTGCACCCGTTTTAGTACATCCTAGATAACATCTGCCATTCTTCGTGGAAGTGATGCTTTATGGATTTGGTGTGAGCAATTTATCTCAAACTCAGGAGGAAAAATATAAAGAGGGAGAAACCACTTGATCCTTGTGTGCTATTTTCTAAGAGATTCACTTCATGTGAGAGAAATTATTGAACATTGGCAATCGAGAGACATTACTGGCCATCAAACTTGCTCTGGAAGAGTGCGCGGCATCTTCTGGGAAGGGTACAAGTCATCCCATAACATATTCAAGTGACCATAAAAAAATTTAGAATACATCCAAACCGCCAAAATGAGTTGAACTCCCCAGAGTTTATAGCCCGCTGGGCACTTTTTTTTTGACCTACCCGTTTTTCCAATTTTGACCTTTCAACCCTTTCGACGGACCAGCTGGAACAAAAACAAAAAGGATGACGCCCTTATCCAGGTCACTTTGGTTCTCTAGACAAACTCCATAATTGGACAAAGGCCCCTATTATTCCCAAATCTAAAATTTCTGGGTACTATTTTCCTCATTGTCTGCCGAAATTAATTTTGCTCAGCGGACAATCATTGGCCCACTCTACCTAATCCCAATGACAAAGTTTTGTAATTCGACAAACCTGAGCTTACGCACACCGCTACTATCAAATTTCTCATTGTTTTATAAACAGGTCCCCGCGTCATCCTGGAGTTCACAAAAAACATTTCACTCTTCTCGTTTGTTTGGGTGGCACAGCCCGCGATCTAAGGAAAGATATCAAGAATTTGTGCATCCCTGTTCGCATTCGTGCAGTCCAAATCCTCCCGTACATCTCCTGTTTACGTACGTTCTTCAACCACTTTCCCACACCTCTCCGGTCGTTGGACACATCTATCCATGAGCATTTCCATTGTGTATTTACCTCCTTGATCAAGAAAACATTACTTTTTCGGTTAATTATGGGTATATTGATCGTTTTAGCAAAACTGGCCCTTCATTTTGTTCCACTTACCACCCAAGGTACTCTCGCCACTGTGTAAACTTTCTCATTTATTTATCTTCCTAACATTTTCTCCCAGCCCTACATGGCTATTACCTGAAGAAATTGTCTCCGACAGAGAGAACACAATTCATTTCCAACCCATTCAGTGGAAGAGTCCTATGGTAATCATTGAACATTAAAACTTAAAAGTTTCCCGTGACTTGATATCATCCACATACCAATGGTGATGCTTGAACGAGTAATCTAGTCTTACTCTGAACTAGTTCGTCCCGGTTAGGTCTATATTTTCCATTTTCCCAAAAGATGGCTGGACTTTGTTACATGGGCCGGAATTGTCTCATTTATAATAATCCCCACACTCTTCTCTGGACATATTCTCTTTTTTTGCTTAATATGGGGTCAGAATCCAAGTGTCTTCCTCCAAGATTTTCTCTTTCCTCCAATACTCCAGGCCGTCTGACGATCATGCTTGCCATATGTTCTGGACCTATCTGGGATCGATACAAGAAATAAATCTTTTTTGAAATCCTCGCTGATTTCAGAAAAAAGCTGCAGGATCAATCAATAATAATGAAGGCCTGCTCTCGAATTATATTCCATTGGAGATAGCAGTTTGGCGACTATCCTCACAAAATATTCATCTTCACGTACCAACCCCTAAATTAGGTCCCAAATTTCATTGGGCCCCGTTTCTGGACCCCGCACAAATAATACCCTGTCCTACAGTATTTCCGTTCTTGAGTAACCCACCTACTTCCATGCAACCCCGATCTCAAAAGTACTTCCATGAGCTTCATCTTACCACTTAAAAACGTCATTATGTCACAACCAATTTTCCAGTTCTATCTGTTCTCCAGCCCCCCATTTTAGTTGATGGTCAGCAGGAGTATTGAGAGATCGCTCACAAACCTTACACCCTCCCCCCCCATTTGGAGGATCTTGATTTCCAGATATGTCAGAAACTCTCAAAATACTTGATTTCTGGACAAGGCTTTGGTCAGAACGAAAGCTCTGGATTTAACTTGTTGAAATCCATTGCACCTCATTTATTCAAGACATTTCCATAAGGGAATCATCACTTTCAAACCTGGATGGCAGGTGTCCCTTCGAGCCCCCGTGGAGGGGAGGGGGTATGTAAGGTACGTCCGATTGGGTTGTCGCTCAGCGACGATACGCTGGTGTCGTGACGTCACCACGCAGGGCGCCGGCCGGCGCGAAGTTTAAAAGTTCCGCTCAGTCCATCCCTAGACGCCCGCTTGTCAGTTGTTTCTGGCGTCTAGCGGTTTTTGCTGTTTGAACTTTGTTGCCATTGTATCCAGCCATGTTCCTGTTGCCATTGTTCCTGTTGCCTTTGTATCCAGCCATTGTATCCTGCAATTTGTATCCAGCCATTGTATCACTGCCATTGATATCAGCCCATTGTTCACTGTTGCCATTGTTCCTGTTGCCATTGTATCCTGCCATTTGTATCCAGCCATTGTATCCAGCCAGTGTTCCTGTTGCTATTGTATCCAGGCCATTGTATCCAGCCATTGTTCTGTCGTCCCTTTATCCAGCCATTGTACCAGCCCCATGTTTCCTGTTACCATCTATCCAGCCAATTGTATCCAGCCATTGTTCCTTGTTACCATATCCAGCCATTGTATCCAGCCGTTGTTCCTGTTACCATTCTATTGTATTCCAGCCACTGTTCCTGTTACCATCTATCCAGCTTGTGTATCCCAGCCATTGTCCCAGTGTACTCCAGCATCCAGCTCCGGTCTCAGTGCACTCACCAGCATCCAGTTCCACAATACTTCCTCCTTCATCCACTAAAACGTGAGTCTTCCTGTACTCTACCCACGGGAGTCAGGCAAGCATTACAACAGATGGTCAATTCCACCAACGCTTTAGGCAGGTATGGGCCGGCAATATAAATTGGGGGTGCAAGCAAAGGGTGCAAATCCAGTATAATTAATTGTGTATTTTATATATGTCAGCCAATAGGCCATCCAATCTTTTTTGGGGGGATTTAGTTTGGCTTGGGACTCTTTCTCTAAGGTTAAAGTCTTTATCTAATGAAGTGGTTTGTTCATGAATGAATGACCTTCTGTCAGTTGGTAAGCAGGTGTGATGACCAGGTGTTTTTTTACCCTGTAAAATGCCATAGACAATAATCTGAAAATTGCAACCCCAATTTTCGTTTATTTCACCATATTGGCATGATGAAGCAGTATGGCAGCTCCATTGTTCCCTGTTCCCACTGTAATCACAGAGGGTAAGTCATCAGTTAAACGTTTCTGTAACCTGCTTCCTTTCCCCAATAGCCATGGCCATTTGGTTGTTAAATCCTATAGCTGACATAAGCAGGGAGGTGGTAAATGGGCAACTTAAAATGGGCAAGGTTGTGTATATACAAACAATTCGTCACCAGACAAGAGACCCAGAACATCTAGGGAATCCTACTACTAGGGACCAACAATACAAACCAACTGGCAGATCAAAGGGCCAACTTCATATTCCTTAATAATTATGGATGTAGAACTTATTTCAGGGTTTCATAAATACTCCCACGTTTATCAGTAATTAATTCTCATTTATAGAACTATCAACACTTAGCTATCCTCTAACCTATAGCCTGGTGGGGATATTACCAACTGAATCCCAGAGATATGTCATATTGCTGGTCCTTAATGTAGTAGACTGTCTGGTGAGCGAATAATATTTAGTTATGTGACCTATCATGACATTATTTTGGAAGGCTGATCGGACAGTGTGTGGATTCACTGGATTATGGAGCCTGGGGGGGATTTGCATAGATAGATTTATAATTCCTCCCAAACTAGGAACCAAACTTAAGGGGTCAGACCAAGTCCGCCTCCTCTAGGGACAGAACATCCGCTTTTCTGAAGAAAGAGATAAAAATGGAACTGGGTCTCATCCAAGAGTGCAGTCTAACTTACGACTACAAGAAAAAAATCTTGAAAGTAACATCTAGTCCAACTGGACAGACCATATGCGCTTAACGCCGGATCTCATTTGGATATTATTTTCCCTAACTGGTTATCAAGTCTGCCTTTTCATGGACATTCAGATGCCAATTATCTTAGAGTATTCCTTCTGTTATCACCATTTCTACCCTCACTTGTCTTACCGCTTTATGGTTCAGTGATATTCTTTATTTTCTTTATGTTTTTATGCACTATTTTTAACAACTTTAATAAATGATATAAAATCATTATAGGCCATTGTTCCTATCTGAGTATCATCCCAAAACAAAAACCTGTGTTTATGAAGTACGCTACTATAGAGAAGAACGTAGTGTGATGGTATATAGAGATACTGTATACTGTTGGTAGAGAATATTAGGGGTGAATAACCAATTTTCTTACAGGTTGTTAGAAGTAGGGGAGAAGCGGATATCCCCATATCAGGAACAGGTCATTCCGCTGTTTAATCGGGACATGTTTCTAGGTGCGAGCGCCGATTATATGATCATTTAGGAATAGTAATTGGGTATATGATCAGTGTTCAATGTCACCAGGGTGGTAGTTCTCATCCAGGATGAAGTGCCCTTGTCGCCCTTGGAAGGGCCCTGGTGGCACTGACAAATGCCTTTTCGGGCTTAAGGGGTCCCCGCAGTTCGAACTGGCGAACACCCCCTGGCACTTAGAAGTGCCCTTACGCAGGTACTGCAGCTCGAAACCAGGAACCCCATTGGCCTAGAAAGAGCCTTGGGGGCGTTGTCTTCTTTCTTCCAGCCGGTGAAACAACTCCTCTAATGTGCCCGACACATTTTTTTATTCAAATATGATTGGATAACTGTGTGAGTTTAAGATTGCAAACATGAAATATTAACCAAACAATTGGATTCGCGTCCTTCAAGCAACCTATTATAAAGAGCGTGCAAACCCTAAGGAATCTTGATAAGAATTAGATAATTCCTTGAATAGCTGTTGTCGAGGATATATTTGAAAGCCGACCACAATAGTCCAAGGCCGGACGCTCGGGTCGCGTGCGATACACGCGGGGACCTCCTCCGCGGCGTCCTTAGAAAGGCACCATTGTGGCCCTGGGAAGGCCTTTTTAGAGCTCTAAGGGTCTAGGCAGCCCGGACGACTTAGAAGATCGCCAAAGGAAATTACCAACCGGCTACTTCTGTAAGCCCCACAAATGACACTGGTCGAAGGTGCCACAAGGACCCTCTCCAAGGGCGCACTTGACCACTAAGGGCACTTATATGAGTGTGGGCGAGGGGCCGGGTTCTGGGTCAAGGCTTGGGTATTAGGGAAAAGGCTATTGTAGTTCGCGTAATGTTTAACCATCGTACTTCCCAATAGCTACTAAACAAAAAACCCACATAGTATAGGAATGGGCTATTTTTGCTGACAGAAGACTATTTGTTAGGAGCCATCTGCAGAGCACAACCATCTATTCACTCATCGAACAAACAAACAAACAGGTTTATTCAATAAAAAGTTTCTATATCGTGTAAATGTGCTAATTTTTTTCCGCAAACAATCAGATGTTAGCTTACAAATGTAAATAAGCATCTGATTGGTTGGGGCAAAAGTAGCACAATTTTAACCGATAAGAGACAGCTTTATTGAAAACTCTCCTGAAAGGATATGTATATTGTTAAGGGTCAAATAGATTTCTTAAAATACATAAATTACATGATTGTTCCAATGGCCTATACCATACCATTGGTTGTATCCATATCGTTAATAGTATTGTACGGCTGAACAATTGTACCGATTGCGCCCTTTAATGTATGTATGCAGCATATATTTTTATTGAAAATCCTCTAGCGGATGGAATGCTTAGGTGCCTGAAAGGTCAAGACAGCCCTTGCAGGGAGGAATATAAAATTATTAGTGTGCTATGGTCCGTTTGTGTGTGTGTCACTGCAATGATCTCTCCTGCCGATAGATGAGTCCCACTCTCACCTTACAAAAATTAATGTGTTTTCCCCCCAAAGATAGGATTTTTACCATGTAAGTCTGCCTTTCCTAAAATCCTTAGGTCTTTCTCTCTTTGTGCTGCCAGTGCAAAGTTAATCCTTTTTTGTTTCACCGCCCATTTCTGCAAATAGTTGCCGGTAGTGGTAAACTTTAAGCGCATGCGTACTAGCACGCCCGTTTGTGCAGGCGCCGGATAGTGGGAATGAGCATTGTAAAAACTGTTGCAGCACATGGGCACTGGTGCGCTCTGCTTCTCGAATCAGGCACCAGATGGCTCGCATGCGCTTAAAGCTTCAATGAGAAGTTACATCTGCCAGCGTTCCCCTTTGTCTGGGACAGGGGAGGGGCTGGGGCTGGAACAGAGGGGGGGGGCTGGGTCTGGGACACTAAGAGGGAACTCTGGCCTTGGGACATGGAGGAAGGAGGCACTCTGGGCTTCTAGCGCCCGTTATTGTAACAGGCTTAATGTCTAAATTAACATAATTCTTCTTATGTTACTTCCTATTCTGGTTGCCAAGCCGATGGCCCTCAAAATGAAAGAGATGGACTATTACAACCCTTCCCATGATGATGTCGTAATGATAACCCACAAACCATTAAGTGAACAAGATATTGCAGACTTCCTGCCATCACAAAAGAGGTAAGAAACATACCCCACTGTGCCCATTCAAGGTGGGACCCAAGAGTCCACTTGTCCTTGAATCTGAGGACATTAGGGGCTGAATCAATAAAAGTTGAATATTTCTAAAATGTGTTTATTAATTTAAAGGGGAACCCGAGTGGAACAGACTTAACTTGTGTACTCTGCCTTCATAGTCAAGCCCCTCCATTCCCCTTATTAATTTAGTTTCCAAGCTGTTGAGCCACCTCAACATATGCAAAAAACACAGGAACATTTAGAGCCAGGGAACATGTTCGAGATATAATCTACATTAAGGATAGAGGGCTAGCAATCCAGAGCCAGGGAACATATTTGAGATATAATCTACATTAAGGATAGAGGGCTAGAAATCCAGAGCCAAGGAACATGTTCATGGTTCATACATAAGCAACCATTAAGGATAGATGGTTACAAATCCAGAGCCAGGGAAACATGTTCGGATATAATCTACATTAAGATAGAGGGCTAGAAATCCAGAGCCAGGGAACTGTTCGAGATATAATCTACATTAAGATAGAGGTCTATCCTTAATGTAGATTCAAAGGTCATACGTGTGTACGGGCTTAACCCAGTGGTATTAATATTTGTATGCACTTTATGCTATTTTCCTTTTATACCCAGTTTTTCTGTACCCAGTTATGTGCCTGGGTGTAAATCATTTCACCAAGGATTTCATTCTATTTAACCCATTGAATCCATGTCAATAGCAATATTCTGACTAATTAATATTATAGATGAGCTAAACGAGGATAACAGTAAGGATACAACCAGTTTATTGTATCAACATAGAAAGATAATCAATGCACATTCCTAGGCCCCATACAATCATATTATCTGCTCACTGGCATACTTTATAAACAAAGGGGTTTTAGTATACATTACTGTGATCACATGAATGAAAAGCCTTCCAACCACGTCAAGGTAACCCCAGTCTGGAAGGTCCTAACGTCTAACCTTTTCAATTTCTTTTACTTCAATTACGATTAGCAAAAGTTTGCATTGATTTATCTTTCTATGTTTGTATAAATGTTTGACCAGATCAGTAGCACTTCCACTAAATGTAGTTGTAAATTAGCCTAATTGGAGTCTTTCCACAATTCTTGTATTGTATGTATTTATTGGGAGGCTTGGTCAAGCCTCCATGTGGTAATAGCACCCCCACAACGCCCCTTTAATGGAGGTCCTCGGCCTTTAATATAAACACTGGATGGCCTCTTCCCTCATTTTAAAAAGCCAAGGCTGAGGGGAAGGGAGAGAGCCTGTAAATGGATCCATTGTGTAAGAATGAAATGCAAAAGTTTGCTAATCGTAATTGAAGTAAAGAAATTGAAAAGGTTAGACGTATGACCTTCCAGAACTTGGCTGCACTTCCCTACTTATCTTCTCTCTTGGTCCCTTATGTTCCTGGCTGTGCCCTCCATTCCTCACAAGGAAATCTTCTCCACAAACCCCCAGCTAACACTGCTGCCTCCGGCCTTAAACCATTCTCTCTTGCTGCTCCCTACCTTTGGAACTCTCTCCCTCTCTAGCTTCGCCTGGTGACATCTATTAATGCTTTCAAATCTAGACTGTTATCCTACCTTTCTGAGCACCAGCACAACAAATGATTGTTGGCCCTTTTATGCACTTTGAAAACATCCCCCCTACACTTGTATCTGTATGTTTTCCCTCCCACTTAGATTGTAAGCTCTTCGGGGCAGGGATCTCATTCCTAATGTGTCGAGGCTTGTTGCACTTAGAACGAAAAGAAAGAAGTAAAAAGAGATGCTGAGCTAGAAAACTACAGATAGAAGACCTAAAGCAAAAAAAAGAATAAACAACAACTAAAGGACGTCGGAATAGTAGCAAAAAAATGATAGAGGGTGTCTGAATCAAAAATTACAACACCCTTTAGGAACTACTGAAAAAACAGCGGCCACGTGGGATAAAAAACAGTGAGTGTCAACCAGGCAAGCACACAGCGCGTTAACTGACAACGGAAAAAGAAAAATTGACCACACATCACTGTGTCGCAGGTTGCAAAAGGGAAGAAAGGCATAGCCGCCAACCGGCAGAACCCGGTGGGATCCGGAGGAAAGCCTGTGGACCAGCAATCCAGCACTGAGAAGAGACACATCACGAGTGTGGGCGGACTCATGGCGCAGCACAAAAAACGCGTAAATAAGGCACGGGTGCAGTATCTACCCCCATTGCTGGCGAGGTCAATATCTAATTGGCGGATGTAGAACAACATCATGTGAACAGGATTCCTCTGAGCCCAGTGTGTGCCCCATTATAAATTGGCTGCTATAATACATGTCACCCCCTCTAAAATAATACACTGCATGAACAGCAAGGAAAATATACAAAGAGTGTACGTCAGTGGTATGAAAACTTTAAAGTATGGGTGTGGGCTAACATTTAATAGCGCTCCCGACTGCCAAGAAACCCTTTAGAATCCTCCCAATGTGAAATCCTTTGACTTGCCCGTTACTGGCCCTGATAACTTCTCTGCATACCAAACACCTGACACAAATAATAATTGCTAAAGTTTATTGTATCATTGGAATACTAAAAAATACTGACATCAGCTTTTTATGTATCCCCCCGATTGTCTCTGGAAGACGTTTTGAATCGTTCGCCCTTCTCTTTACCATTGCGTGATACTTTCTTCAGACTGTTTTTAATCAGTTCTCGCTTCCTGAGTCTTAGAGCTTAAAACAAAAATAAAAAACACAGTTAAATGTCTCTATGATACTTCAACCGGACACCCTTGTCTATAGATCCGGAGCGATTGATGCTAACTGTGCTTAGTAAGTGGGATTTTACACAAATCCTCTTTATCCAATTCAGAGCCAGCCTAAAAAAATTCAATGGCCCACTAATGGCTTCTCTAAGCCCCTTGTTAGTGGCTTATGGAGGTGAGCACAAATCAAATTAATAAACAGCAAAATTTATCTTGAGATGCAAAGAATATCCCTAAATAGGTGCCTGAATGACAGAAGGGCCCTGTTCCAGTTACTGGGAATTAAGCATTTATGTTCTTAATGTGTTTTTTTTCCAACCTGCAGTTTGTTTTGCACCTTTCTTAAGGGTTCACCATTGTATGTTCATATGTATGTATAACTTTATTATAAGGCGCCATTTGTTGCGTACGCATGCGCTGTACTTATAAGAATTACATAGATACTAAACAACTGGGTATTAAGTTGAGACAATTAGACAGATAGATAAAAATTTAATTAAGTTAAATACATTTCATAACATCGCTTAAGAATACATATTATATAAATTAAATTCAAGTTGCCACTATCCACTGACTACAATAAACTTTAGCATATATATTTGTGTTCATGTGTTTTGTTTTTATGCAGAGAAGTTAATCAGGGCCAGTAACGGGCAAGTCAAGGATTTCACATTTGGGAGGATTCCTAAAAGGGTTTTCATTGGCAGTCGGGCGCTACTGAAATGTTAGCCACACCCACATCCACTTTTAAAGTTTCCTACCTACTGAAATGTTAGCCACACCCACATCCACTTTTAAAGTTTCCTACCACCTGAACGTACACCTTCTGTATATTTTCCTTGCCTTTTCACTGCAGATGCTCATTTATATATTCATACGGGTGACATGTTATAGCAGCCAATTATAATGGGGCACACACCTGGGCTCGGAGGAATCCTGTTCACACTGACTGCTTGTTCAATCAGCCACTAACATTTACCTGTATTGCACCCCTAGCCAGCCAATCAGGGGGGCAGATACCATGCACCAGTGCCACGGACTATTAAGGAGTTTTTTGGGGGAAAAATGCGTGCTATAATCCAGTGCATGGCACTTTGACTGGTACAAACGCTTTCAAATCAGGACTAATAAAAAGGGGGCAGTTGGAGGATATGAACTTATATAAAATCTGCCACCATGTGTCATAATGGCGAACACACTGTACCCAGCATGCATAGGTGCAAGTCTGACCAATGTCTTCATTAGTTCCAGCTGTTTACAGTAGATATTAAAGGGGAACTGTGAAGAAAAAAACGACTTTCATATGGAAGTCCTTTGTCTTACCTTTCATTCGATCCCTCGGTGACCTCTCTGCCAACAGGGATAAGAAGAATTGTCTGATTCTTCCTCCTGCCAACGTCACTAGTTGTGATCCACCCTTGATGATTGGAAAGGATTTGCAGTTTATTTGTTTTAATTTCCTGCACCCTGGGTGGTGATTGGTTCTGAACCTCACCATATAAACGAATGTGCAGGGTATCAGTGTAAGGCTGAGCGAATGGGCATTCTGTTTCAGGGTATCGGTGTAACCCTGAAACAGAATGCCCATGAAACAGATACCCTGAAACAGAATGCCCATTCGCTCAGCCTCACACCGATAGCCTGAAACAGAATGCCCATTCACTCAGTCTTACACAGATACCCTGAAACAGAATGCCCATTCGCTCAGCCTTACAACGATACCCTGAAACAGAATGCCCATTCGCTCAGCCTTACAACCATACCCTGAAACAGAATGCCCATTCGCTCAGCCTTACACCGATACCAGAATCCCATTTCTCTCAGCCTCTACAACCGATACCCCTGAAACAGAATGCCCATATCGCTCAGCCTCACTCCGATACCCTAACCAAATGGCCCATTCGTCATGCCTTACAAGCGATACCCTGAAACAGATGCCCATTCGCTCAGCCCTCATACTTAAACAGAAATCCGATCCCCTGAACATAATGCCCATTCGCTCAGCCTTACACCACGTACCCGAACAGAATGCCCATTCGCTCAGCCTCCCAACTCACACCGTACCCTGAACAAGAATGCCCATTCGTTCAGCCTCAAGACCTATACCCTGAAACACAATGCCCATTCTCTCACCGTCCATTACACCGATACCTGAAACGCATGCCCTTCGCTCAGCCTTACACCGATACCCTGAAACAGAATGCACCATTCGCTCACCTTCACCCACCCGATACCCTGAAACAGAATGCCCATTCGCTCACCTTACACGATAGCCCGAAACAGAATGCCCATTCGCTCACCTACAACACCGATACCCTGAAACAGAATGCCCATTCGCTCAGCCTTATCACCCGATAACCCTGAAACAGAATGCCCATTCCCTCAGCCTTACAACCGATAAACCCTGAAACAAATGCCCATTCGCTCAGCCTCTCACAGATACCCTGAAACACAACTGCCCATATCTCGCTCAGCCTTACACCGATACCCTGAAACAGAATGCCCATGTCGCCATTCCACCCACACAACCGATACCCTGAAACAGAATGCCCATTCGCTCAGCCTTACACCCGATACCATACCCTGAAACAGATGCCCATTCGCTCAGCTCACACCGATACCCTGAAAAGAATGCCCATTCGCTCAGACCCACACCGATACCCTGAAACACAATGCCCATTCGCTCAGCCTTAACCCGATACCCTGAAACAGAATGCCCATTAATCCTCACGCCCACCGTACCCTGAAACAAATGCCCAGCTCGCTCAGCCTTACACCAATCCCTGAAACAGATGCCCATTCGCTCAGCCTTACACACACGTACCGCCCTGAAACAGAATGCCCATTCGCTCAGCCTACACACACCGATACCTGAAACAAATGCCCATTCGCTCAGCCTTACAAACACGATACCCTGAAACAGAATGCCCATTCGCTCACCTTACACTATACCCTGAAACAGAATGCCCATTCGCTCAGCCTCACACGCGATACCCTGAAACCAGAATGCCATTTGCCAAGCCCACACCGATCCCTGAACAGAATGCCCATTGCCAGCCCTCACAACGATTACCTGAAAACAGAATGCCCTTCGCCAGCCTAACACCGATTACCTGAAACAGAATGCCATTCTCTCAGCCTCACACCGAGACCCGGAAACAAATGATCATTTGCTCAGCCTCACACCGATACCTGAAACACAGACTGGCCCCATTCACTCGCCTCACACCGATTACCCGAACACAGAATGCCCATCGCCCAGCCTCACACCTATATCCTGAAAACAGACTGACCATCTCTCAGCATCACCACCGATACCCGAAAACAGAATGCCCATCTCGCTCAGCATCACACCGATACCTGAAACAGAATGCCCATTGTTTTTTTCGCTCTGATGCCTGCACACGATACCAATGGATGAAAACAGAATGCCCATTCGCTCAGGCCTCACACCGATTTACCTTTTTTTGGAGATAGTATCGTAGATATTCCCATTCGCTTGAGCAGCGTCGCTACATGATACCCCAAAACCAGAATCCCATTTTTCGCTCAGCATCAAAACGATTACCCTCTTAAAACAGAATGCCCATTCGCTCAGGCCTTACACCGATACCCTGAAACAGAATGCCCATTCGCTCAGCCTCACACGAACCCTGAAAAAGATGCCCATGCGCCGCCTTACACCGATACCCGAAACACAGAATGCCCAAATTCGCTCAGCCTTACACCGACCATGAAACAGAAGACCAGTTCGCTTCAGCCTTACACCGATACCCTGAAAACAGAATGCCCCTCATCAGCCTTACACGATACCCTTGAAACGAATGCCCATCGCACTCAGGCCTACACCGAACCCTTGAAACACCAATGCCCATTCGCTCAAGCCTTTACACCGATGACACTGAAACAGATATGCCCATTCGCTCAGCCTCACACACCGATACCCTGAAAACAGAATGCCCATTCGCTCAGCCTTTACACCGGATACCCTGAAAAGAATGCCCATGCGGCTCAGCCTCACACGATACCCTGAAAAAAAGAATGACCATTCGCTCAGCCTCACACCAGATACCATGAAACACAATGCCTCATTCGCTCAGCCTTACACCGTACCCTGAAACAGAATGACCATTCGCTCAGCACACACCGATATCCCTGAAACAGATGCCCAGTCGCTCAGCCTTACACCGATACCCTGAAAAACAGAATGCCCATTCGTCAGCTTACACCGATACCCGAAAACAGAATAACCATTCGATCAGCCTTACAACGATACCTGAAACAGAATTGGCCATTCGCTCAGCCTTACACGAACCCTGAAAAACAGAATGTCCCATTCGCCCAGCCTGACACGATACCTGAACAGAATGCCCATTCTCGTAAGCCTCCACCACCGATCCCTGTGAAACAGAATGCCCATTCGCTCAGCCTTACACTGATACCCCAAAACAGAATGCCCATTCGCTCAGCCTCACACCGATACCCTGAAAACAGAATGCCCATTCGCTCAGCCTCAACGATACCTGAAACAGAATGCCATTCGTCAGCCTCACACCGATACACTGAAACAGAATGCCCATTCGCTCAGCCTCACACCGATACCATGAAAACAGAATGCACATTCGCTCAGCCTCACACGATACCCTGAAATGAAACGAATGCCCATTCGCGCAGCCTTACACCGATACCATGAAAACAAATGCCCATTCGCTCAGCCTCACAAAGATACCCCTGAAACAGGAATGCCATTTGCCAGCCTTCACACCGATACCTGAAACAGAAGCCCCATTAGCTCAGCCCACAGATACCCTGAAAAACAGAATGCCCATTAGCTCAGCCTCACACCGATGCCCTGAAACAGGAATGGCCCATTCGCTCAAGCCTCACCGATACCTAAAAAGAATGCCCATTCGCTCAGCCTTTACACTGAGACCCTGAAACAGAATGCCCATTCGCTCAGCCTTACCACAGATACCTGAACAGAATGCCCATTCGCTCAGCTCACCACCTATAACCCTGACAAAAGACCCCCCCCCCCCCAACCCCCCATGCCATCGCATCTACCCAAAGCCCACCCCCCACCACCCTTACACACTGACAGACCAACCTGAACACCGCATGCCCATACCTCGCCTCCCCCCCCCCCCCAGCCTCCACACCGATACCCTGCCCCACACCTAACCAGAATGACCATTTGCTCAGCCTCACACGCATACCTAAAAACAGAATGCCCATTCGCCAGCCTTCGAGATGCATCACAGATGCCCACCCATCGCGAGCTAGGAAGACCTACTAAGTTTTTCCTTTGAATGTCGCCAACCATCGCTCAGGGCAGAGACCATACCTACGACACCCCTCTTACAGAATGCCCCTTAGCTCAGCCATTACACCTGCACCCTGAAACAGAAGCCCATTCGCTCAGCCTTACACTGGTACCCTGAAAACGATGCTATTCGGCTCAGCCTCTTACATGATGACCCTGAAACAGAATGGCATTCGCTCAGCCTTACACAATACCTGAAACAGACTGCCCATCGCTCAGCCTTACCACTGATACCCTGAACAGCATGCCCATTATCTCAGCATCACCCCGATACCCTGAACAGACGCCATTTCGCTCAGCCTCCACACCGATTACCCTAAAACAGAATGCCCATGCTCAGCCTTAACACAGATACCCTGAAACAGAATGCCCATTCGCTAAGCCTCACACCGATGTTACCTTAAAACAATGCCACCTTAGTCAGCCTTACACTGAACCCTGAAACAGACGGCCCATTAGCTCGCCTTCACTGTTACCCTGAAAACGAATGCCCATTTGCTCAGCCTTACACTGGTACCCTGAAACAGAATGCCTATTCGCTCAGCCTTACACTAATACCTGAACCGAATGCCCATTCGCCTCACCTCACCCCCCCCCCCCCCCCCCCCCGATACCTGAAACAGAATGCCCATCGCTCAGTCTCAACCGGATACCCTGAAACAGAATGCCCATTCGCTCAGCCTCACACCGATACACTGAACAGAATGCCCATTCGCTCAGCGCCTCACACCGATACCTGAAACAGAATGCCCATTCGACTCCGACTCACCACCGATACCCTGAAAAAGAATGCCATTTGCCTAGATTCCACACCGAACCCTGACCCAGAAGCAATGCCCATTCGCTCAGCCTTACAACTGATTTTCCCTGAAAAAGAATGGACCATTCGCTCAGCATCACACGGATTTACCCTGAAACAGAATGCCGTTGCTCAGCCTCACACCGAACCATGAACACAGAAAATGCCCGTTCGCTCAGCTCACCCGAACCCGAAACAGAATGCCCGGTCGCTCAGCCTCACACGATACCCTAAAACAGAATGCCCGTTCGCTCAGCCTCACACAGATACCATTGAAATCAGAATGGCCAATTCCTCAGCCTCACACCGATAACCTAAAACAGAATGCCCATTCGCCTCAGCCTCACACCGATACCCTGAAACAGAAATGGCCCCATTCGATAGCCGCACACGATACCCATGAAAAAAATTGGCCGTTAGCTCAGCCGCACACCGATACCCTGAAACAGGATTGCCGTTCGCTCCGCCTCTTTACAACGATACCCTGAAACAGAATGCCGTTCGCTCAGCCTAACACAGATAACCTGAAACAGAATGCCCAGTCGCTCAGCCTCACACCGATACCCTGAAAACCAGAAGGCCCCCATTCGCTCAGCCCTCACACCGATACCCTGAAACAGACACCAATGCCCATTCATTCAGCCTTACACTGATAC
Organism: Hymenochirus boettgeri; assembly: GCA_019447015.1. Lineage (NCBI taxonomy): Eukaryota > Metazoa > Chordata > Amphibia > Anura > Pipidae > Hymenochirus > Hymenochirus boettgeri. The sequence continues at coordinate 319,218,980 of CM033476.1, forward strand.
CCTGAAAAAGAATGCCCATGTCGCTCCAGCCTTCACACCGGATACCCTGAAAACGTGCCCGTTCGCTCAGCCTCACAACGTACCTAAACCGACTGGCCCCGTCGTCAGCCTCAACACGATACCCTGAAACACAATGCCCGTTGCTCAGCCTCACCACGATACTGAAACAGAAAGGCCGTTGCGCTCAGCCTCCTCACACCGATAACCCTGAAACAGAATGCCCGTTCGCTCTAGCTTACACTGATACCCTGAAACAGAATGCCCGTTTCGCTCAGCCCTCACACAGATACCCGAAACAGAATGCCCATTCGTCAGCCTCACACCGATTACCCTGAAACAGAATGCCCATTCGGCTCGCCTTACACCGATACCCCTGAAAGAATGCCCATTCTCTCGCCTCACACGATACCCTGAAACAGAATGCCCATTCGCTCAGCTCCTCCACAGATACCCTGAAACAGATGCCCATTCGCCCAGCCTCACAACCGATACCCTGAAACAGAAGCCATTCGCTCAGCTCACCACGAGACCCTGAAACCAGAACATTGCCCATTCGCTCAGCCTTACACTGGTACCTGAAACAGAATGCCATTCGCCCAGCCTCACACCCGATACCCTGAACAGAATGCCATTCGCTCGCTCACACCGATTACCCTGAAACAGAGCACTTCGCTCAGCCTTACACTGGTACCCTGAGTGAAACAGAATGCCCATTAGCTCAGCCTCACACCGAGACCCTGTGAAACAGAATGCCCATTCGCTCCAGCTACACTTGATACCCTGAACAGACGCCCCATTCGCGCAGCCGCACACAGAGTACCTGAAAACGAAGACCCATTCGCCAGGCCTCACACCGATACCATGAAACAGAATGCCATTCCTCAGCCCCACACCGATACCCGAAACAGAATGCCCATTCGATCAGCCTTACACTGGACCCTGAACAGAAAATGCCTATTCGCTCAGCCTTACACTGATACCCCTGAAACAGAATGCCCACCATGCGAAGCCTCACACTATACCTGTGGAAACCAGATGCCCATTCGCTTAGCCTTACACTGATACCCTGAAAAAGGAATGCCCATTCGGCTCAGCCCTACACGATACCCATGAAATGAAACAGAATGCCCATTCGCTCAGCCTCACACCGATTTCCCTGAAAAAAGACTGCCCATAGCTCAGCCTCACACGATACCCTGTGAAACATCAATGCCCATTTGCCCAGCCTCCACCACGATACCCTGAAACAGAAAATGCCCATTCGCTCACCTCACAACGATACCCTGAAAACAGAAATGCCCATCGCCTCAGAAGTACACAATACCCTGCTGAAAACAGAAAGCCCAATCGCTCGCCTTACACCGATTACCCTGAAACAGAATGCCCATTCGCTCCGCTTACACCGATAGATACCCTGAAAACAGAATGCCATTCGTCAGGGCCTTTAAACCGATACCCTGAAACAGAATGACCATTCGACCAGCCTCACCCGATACCATGAAACAGAATGCCCATCGCTAGCCTCACACGATAACCTGCACAGAATGGCCCAGTCGCTCAGCCTTACACCAATTACCTGAAAACAGAATGCCCATCCTCAGCCTTACACCGAACCCTGAAACAGAGTGCCCATTCGGCCCAGCCTCACCACCGATACACGTGAAACAGGAATGGCCCATTTCGCTCAGCCTCACACCGATACCTGAAAACAGAATTGCCCATTCGCTCAGTTACACCAAATACCCTTGAAACAGAAGCCCATTCGCTCAGCGGACCACCGATACCCTGAAACAGAATGCCCATTCGCTCAGTTTACACCGCGGATACCCTGAAAACAGAATTGCCCATTGCCATCTTTACAATGATACCGAAACAGAATGCCCCATTGCTCAGCCTTACACCGATGAGTTTACCCGAACGAAGCACATCACTCAGCCTTACCTGTACCTGAAAAAAGATGCCCCATTCGCTCAGCCTTACACCGATACCGAAAACAGATGCCCATTCACTCAGCCTTACACCAATACCCAGAAAACAGAATGCCCATTCGCTCAGCTTACACCGATTACCTGAAAACAGAATGCCATTCGATCAGCCTCACAACGCTACCCTATGAAACAGAATGCCCATTTCACTCAAGCCTCACATCGATACCCTTGAAACAAGACTGCCCATTCGCTCAGCCTTACACCATACCCTGCAACCAGAATGCCCATTCGCTCAGCCTCACATCGATACCCTGAACAGAATGCCCATTCGCCAGCCTCACACCGATTACCCTGAACCCCAGAATTGCCCATTCGCTCCGCTCTTACACTGAAGATACCCGTGAACAGAATTGCACTTTCGCTAAGCCTCACACCGATACCCTGAAAACAGAATGAACGTCGCTCAGCTCACACCGATACCCTGAAACAGAATGCCGTTGCATCAGCCTTACAATGGTTACCCTGATGAAACAGAATGCCCGTTCGCTCGCCTCACACAGATACCCGAAAAAGAATGCCCATTCGATCAGCCTCACACCGATACACTGAAACAGATGCCCATTCGCTCAGCCTCACACGATTACCCTGAAACAGAATGCCCATTCATTCAGCCTTACATGATACCCTGAAACTGAATGCCCAGTTGATCAGCCTCACACGATACCTGGAAACAGAATGCCCGTCGCTTCGACTCACACCGATACCTGAAACCGAATGCCCGTTCGCCTCAGCCTTCACACCGTACCTGAAACACAATGCCGTTCGCTCAGCACAACACGATACCCTGATTGAAACCGAATGCCCGTTTCGATCAGCATCCACCGATACCTGAAAACAGAATGCCGTTCGTCAAGCCTTACAATGATATACAATGAACAGAATGCCCCGTTCGCTCAGCCTCACACAGATACCCTGAAACAGAATGCCATCGCTCGCCTCACACGATTACCCTGAAACAGAATGCCCATTCTAAGGCCTTACACCGATACCCTGAAACAGAATGCCCCATTCTCTCAGCCTCACACCGATACACTGAAACAGAATGCCCATTCGCTCAGCATCACACCGATACCTGGAAAACAGAATGCCCATTCGCCCAGCCTCAAACCGATGGACCCTGAAAAACAGAATGCCCATAGCTAGCCTCACACGATACCCGAAACAGACTGCCATTCGCTCAGCCCTACACTTGGTACCCTGATGAAACAGAATGGCCCATTCGCCCCGCCCTCACACCGATCCCTGAAACAGAATGCCCATTCGTCAGCCTCCACCGCCAACCCTGAAACAGAATGCCCATCGCTCAGCCTTACACTGGGTACCCTGAAACAGGAAGCCCATTTCGCTCAGCTCACACCGATACCCTGAAACAGAATGCCCATTGCTCAAGCCGTACAGATAAAGGTGAAACAGAATGACCATTCGCTCAGCCTCACACCGATACCGCTTGAAACAGATGCCCATTAGATTCCTCAGCCTAACACCGATAACCTGAAAAAGAATGCAATTCGCTCAGCCTAAAACGGAACACTGAAAGAAGGCAAAGGCGGCAGCCGTACAGGGGAACATGAAACAGAAGCTATGCGTAGCGTACACGAGGATACTGAAACAGAATGCCCTTCGCTCGCTCACATGACCGCAACCGACTGCCTGCTAGACAGTACCCGAAAAAGAGCCCTCGCCAGCCCACTCGACCGCCCGCTGCTCCGCCGCTAATAGACGAACCGCCTGCGGAATTTGACGTTTCTGTCTGAGGATTTTTCATTCAGTAGACTATCGCACCACTAATGCGGCCATTCTGCTCGTAGACTTTGTACTTTTTGTTGTCCTTAGTGCGTGAATTCACACCTGCCAGGTGGGTATAGGTAGGGGGGGGGGATACCTGAAACAGACATGCCCTTCGCTCAGCCTAACCACCGATACCCTGAAAAAGACAGAATGCCCATTGCTCAGCCTCACACCGATACCCTGAAACAGAATTGGGCATTCTGTTTCAGGGTTATCGGGTGAGGCTGAGGCGAATGGGCCATTCTGTTTCAGGGTATCGGTGTAGAGGCTGAGCGAATGGGCTTCTGTTTCAGGGTACAGTTGTAAGGCTGAGCGAAGAGGCATTCTGTTTCAGGGTTTTCGGGGTATCGTGTGAGGCTGAGCGAATGGGCATTTCATGTTTCAGGGTATCGGTGTGAAGGCTGAGAGACGAATGGGCATTCTGTTTAAGGGTATCGAGTGTGAGGCTGAGACGACATGGGCATTCTGTTTAAGGGTATCGGTGTGTAAGGCTGAGCGGAATGGCATTCTGTTTCAGGGTACGTGTAGGCTGAGGAAGGGCATTCTGTTTCAGGGTTATCGGTGTGAGGCTAGCGAATGGGCATTTCTGTTCAGGGTATCGGTGTGAGGCATGAGCGAATGGGCTCTGTTTCAGGGTATCGGTGGAGAAATGTGTGAATATTGCGCGGGGAAATGCTTCAAGAATTTGACTGACTTCCACAGTTGGATGAGTGTCATCACCTGCACCACTGCCAACCCTCGCCCGAAAAGGGCCATAATGGGCATTTCTGTGTTCAGTAGGGTGATCCTTCATATTCAGAATAGTCAAAGGAGGTAAGCCTGGTTGACAAAATTAGCGCAGTCTGATTACTGGATGCACGCTGGCGAACATATAATGCAGGCAACAGGGGGACAGGGCCGAATGTTGAGGGTATTACACACACGAGTGTTTTTTTGAAGGGTGGACATACCCTTAAGTGAGTTCACCTGTAACAGCCAGTGTGGGTAGCCTGGGGATCATGGCTGGGTAAAAAAGCATAAGTACGTAGACAATGGGCCAACGTGTCTGTCTTTACAAGATAGTTTTAGGTTGTGGACTCAACCCAGCAATATGCGCCCTATGTACAGCGTCTTACTGGATGTTGGTAAAAGGAGGTTGCCACGACATCTCATGTACTGATATCCGTGAGTTACTCTCGCGCGGGCAGTTTAATTTATATTATTGGAACCACATCAATTTGTTCGAAGCTGCCAAAATGCAGCCAAAACGCAGAGACGCCATTTGACGCGAGCAATTGCTTGGATATGTCGCATGTGTCTACGGATAGCTACTGGACCGCGCTAGAGAAGTAGTCGTATGGCGGGTGTGGAGGGCGTACAGTATTGTGACTACAACTAGGGAGGGTAGTGTGTGGGCTTATCACGTATTGCCGCGATCGGATAAACTGCGTCAAGTGTAATGAGGAAGGGCTGTATATTGAGCGTGAAGTAGGATCACTTGTGCGGGGAGCAACAAAGTAATCCTGGAGGCAGTGCATGCGACAAGACGATCCCGACGCGCGCGACAAAAGAAGGTACATCACGGGTTCTCATTAGGAAAAACATTTATTAATTTACAATTTTGTTGATTATATCTATATTTTCGAACCGTATAGTTACTGATTGGTGCAAAGAGTCAGAACAATATAGTGGGGTGATGGTGCTCGTAGGGAACGTAGAGAGGCATATGCGGCCACCACGGCAATTGTGCGCGAGCGCTCACGTCGAGCTCCGCAGGTTGCCATGCGGTAGTTGCTAATTTTCGCACGCATGCGAGTTTTTCATTAAGTTATGAAACATGCAGCGATTTGGCGAGTGTAAAAAGGCGGAACCAAAGTCGCAGACTGACACCCGAAAATCGTGGGGCATGCCCGCGTTTTCACACAATGGGTGCTGAAAAAGAGCTGTCACGAGCGTAACTAGCGCACAATAGCTAGATTCAACCCGGTTTTTTGAGACCGTGGAAACTGGGGTCTATATTCGCAGCGGCTAGTGCGTGGTTTGCATCGGTTGGACGCAGAGAGCTTCCCCATCATGCGGTATTTTTCATCCGATCATTTCACGGTCTCACTAAATAAGCCGCGCATAGCCGGGGTGTTACCACCAGTATTCTGATTGTACTGGTCGTATGTATATACACGGTCTAGCATATATCCATCGGTTTTTTATATCACTTATCTGTGCGTATTTCGGGTATTTGACTTGACAGCGGACAGCAAGTGGGTTCTTCCTGTCGGTACTCGTGTAAATTCACTGCCGCCGACTCTTAATGCCTAGTGCCCCCGAGGCTTCCCATGTTGGATCATGTAGTTATATGCACACGTTTGTGACTGTCCGGATTAGTGTGATTCGCTATGCATGTTTTCCCGAGTAGTCCCTATATTTTCCATGCTGATGTCAGAAAGTTCCTGTTATTTACAATGGATCAGCCATTGTTTAGGTAGGTTGTGTACGCAGTGTTGGTGTCGCGCCGGTATCGGACTAATGAGCTAGAACATTGTTTATTATTTAGTTGTGTGCCAAAAGCAGCGATGTCCTGTGCCACGCATGGAGCCATCCTTTAGGTGTACCATCGAATGAGGTCTTTGAAGGGTACGAACATGATACCAACGTAGTGTCAAGTTGCTGTGGAGGGATCTGGCTATTACACGAGCTCAGGTTGGTGTGTGTCTTTGCCAGTGTGTGGAGGATCTGGATCACTCCACTTCTCCCTTACAGATTGCGCAGAGGAGAAGGCTTTATGCGGTATTCAGCAACTGTGTGAGGCTGAGCGACACGGGCATTCTGTTTCAGGGTTTCGGCTGTGAGGTCTGATGGAACGGGGCATGGTGTTTCAGGGTCTATCGGCTGTGTGATGTGAGCTGACGAACGGCATCGGTTTCAGGGTTGGGTGATCGGTTTGGTAAAAACAGCCTCCTGCGTATGAGAAATTTGCAGAAACACGATACCTGTATGTCTGATTACATATGCTGTTTACTGGGTTGTGCTTCGTAAGGCATGTCGAGATGTTTCGCGTCCACAGCCGTGGTATTCTTATGTTTATGAGTCACACCTGTGAAAACAATTTCTGTTTCAGGGTATCGGTGTAAGGCTGAGCGAATGGGCATTCTGTTTCAGGGTATCGGTGTGTGAGGCTGAGCGAATGGGCATTATGTTTCAGGGTATCGGTGTAAGGCTGAGCGAATGGGCATTGTGTTTCAGGGTATCGGTGTGAGGCTGAGCGAATGGGCATTCTGTTTCATTGTATCGGTGTGAGGCATTTAACACAAGAAAGGGTTTATAACAAGATTGCCGTCTTCCATTTAGTATTCCTGTTTAGTATGAACAGTTTTGTTGGGGCCACACAATGTGCATCCTGACACATGTATGGGACCTTTGTATGTGTCAGATGTGAGTGGGTTGCCCATTTGGAATCTGAGGTGCAGAATCTAAAGGGGAAACTTGCAGCATTGCAGGGCTTGGCAAACCTGGGGGGTGGCCTGGGGGGTGGAAATAGGGAAGATATAGAAGGTAGTTTTCACCTTGGGAAGTAGGGGTCGGAAGATTAGGGTCAGTTCTTCCCAGCTAGTCCATGCCAACAGATTCACCATCTTAGGTGAAAAAGCAGGGGAGGATTGATCAGAAGTGTAATGTATGGAGCAGGTCAATCCCTGGAGCTTGTAGAGGACCAGCATCTCTAATACAAGGCAGGGAGAACGTAGGGTCAGGAAGACTATGCAGGTGGCTGTGGTAGGGGACTCCCTTATTAGAAAGGTAGATATGGTTGTTTGCCGATAGAACCCCACATGCCGAACAGTGTGTTGCCTACCTGGTGGACATGTGGTGGATCATGTAGACAGATTAATAGGAGTATTAATGTGTGAATAAGAGGGAGGTGTAAGGAGATGCGGCTTGAGTTTTTAGAGAACTGGGCTGATTTTTCTGTTGGCTACAGGCTCTTTAGTAATGGTTCAGCTGTTTTGGTGGAGAAGATAGCTATAGAATTTGAGGAGATGGGGGAGGGAGGTATTGTGGACATCGCTGGGGCAGAAAGTGTAGTATGAAGTCAGGGTGTCAATAGAATAATGAGGAAGAGAGGAGAAGGGGCAGCATAGAGGATATGGAGGCATGTACATCTAAGTGTGGAAATAAATTAAATGATAATAACCTAAAATGTATGTTTAGAAATGCAAGAAGCTTAACTGGAAAAAATGGAAAATAGGAACTAATAGCTATAAATGAAAAATATGTTGCAATTGGTATAGCAGAAACATGGCTAAATAATTCACAAGACTGGGAAGTAAATTTAGATACTATAGAGTAAATAAGAAAGAGGGGGTTATGTATTTTGTGTAAAGTAAAAGTTAAAAGATTTTAAGCGATACCGCGCCTTTAATGGTCAGTTTAACAATCGTTAATCCGATCGTACATTTCCAATAACGCAATCGTGGATGTATGATCCCCATAGAAAACCATTGCAGTAGTTTACTAGTGACGTGCCTCAGGGTTCCATACTGGGGCCACTTTTTAAAATCTGTTTATAAATGACTTAGAAGGGGGCATTGAGAGCAAGGTCTCTGTGTTTGCTGATGATACTAAACTATGCAGAACTTTGGAAACTTCAAATGATGTGCAAGTGCTGCAAGCAGACCTAGATAGATTATCAAAATGGGCAGCAGAATGGCAGATGAGATTCAATGTAGATAAATGTAAGGTGATGCATTTGGGATTTAATACTCCCTGTGCCATCTACACCATAAAGAATCGAAGTGAATCTGGGTAATGGAAAAAGATTTGGGGGTTCTGGTAGATAACTGACTTAGCTGTAGCAAACAATGCCAGGTAGCAACGGCTAGAGCTAGCAAGATATTGGGCATTTATAACGCGCGGTATCCAAATTAAGCGATACCTCGCGTTATCGATAATGTATAATGCTGCGGTCATACATTTAAGCTGAACGTTCAGTCGTAGAATACCACGTATTCCACGGGTAGCATAAATCTACGATCGCGTTATTTGCGATCTTTATCGTATAAAGTTTCATCTTCAGGTTAGGAAAGGTTTCTTTACAGTGAAAACGGTGAAACTGTCTTCCAGCAGATGTGGTAATGGCAAGCTCATTGAATAGCTTTTTGAGTGGGCTGGATACATTTTTAAATTTAAAAAATTAAAAATTACCGTACTGGTATTGGTACTGGAACTCTGAGGTGGCTTAAAGGACAATTATACTCACCTTTCCTCTGCTCCTCTTCTTTGGTCAGTACCTTTTACCCAGGGTGAGGACCTGAACCACTAGGTCCTCACCCCTGGGTTTGCGTAACTTGAAACTCTGGTAGGCTCCGCCCCCTCCTCCCCGTCGGCGACGAGGCCAATAGGAAGGCACGCTTGTTGCAGAGGACATACCTTTGAAGATTGTAATGTTAACATATTGGAAAAGGAACGAGGACCAAAGAAGAGGAGCGGAGGGAAGTGTGAGCTAATAATGTCTTTTAATTATCCTTTAACATATCTGTTTTATCTCTGTTTTTTTTACTTTAATCGTTTCTTTTAAATATATGCTTTAAAATTGATTAATGATTATAAATATTTAAAATTATAAGAAGTAATATATTCCAAAGTGATTATATATTTCCTCTTTATTATATCTCTTTGTTGTGGCCATATGTCTTGACGTAGGTGAATGAGTCTTTTCCATAACGTATATATCTCGGAGATGACAGTCTGTTTTGGGCAAGTATAAGTAGGTCCAAGGGTGCTCGGTCGGGCTGTATTGACTAAACGGTCATAACACCGTATGGACATTTATTTCCCAGACCTGATGGACATTGTGGGTTTGGTCCATAATTTTTGTCACATTTGTAGGAGCTTTAGATGTATTGAGTAAAGACTGCTTATCTATTTCTGCACAGACATTAGATCCTGACCATTCATTATTTACCTACTGCCCAATCCTGTTTTATGGCACGTTTTACTGAATATTCACATCTCATCACAAAATAATTGTAGTGTGTGTGCATCAAGATAGGCCATGGACAGGAGTGGAAGGGCCCATTCTATGTTCTTGTGTTGAAAGAGGGGAGTTCTGGTTGAGGTGATGTGTTAGGAAAAGAGGTGGGCCACCACCACAGACAACGTACCCATCTTGATCACGTCATCACACCATAATGTTCGATTAGTTGAAAATGTAAACTCACAGAATCTTCACAAATGTGCACAAAAGCAACCATAGCAGGGGAGAAATACTCAGCTAGTCTGACGCGTTTCACAGTGAAACCACCGCTTCATCAGAGACCGGATTCAAAAGAGTAGAGATGTTAGAAACTTCGTTCCATTTTTGAATTTTCGAAAATTTTTCGGAAAGTTTGAAAATTCGATTTTCAATTTTCGGAAATCGTCTACTTTCGATGTTCGATTTAAATCTAAAATTAAAAAAATCCGTGTTCCATGAAAGTTTTGACGGGACTTCGAAACCCTCAGATTTGATTCGAAGTTGGGTTCTATTCGAACACCACATTACATCTCTCAAAGACAAAGTAAGGTCATTGGTCCTTCCTCTCTTCTTCATACCATAAAACCTCTAAACATGGAACAGTGCTAGAAAATATTAAGTTGCCAAACACCATGCGTTACATAGGGCTAATCATGCCATCCGTAACAGCATACCTATCCATACAAATGACACTACATAATCGTGTGACTTGGTCTTCGCCTGTATGGGCACTCAGAAAGACCTTGCACCTGTATTATAATATTGTTCGCATATGTGCTACTTCTGTACACACCATTCGCGTCCCAAACCCTCGAGTACGCCATGGATTACGACAGACTACCTATCAGGTTCGAACAATATGGTCCATAGAGTAACCATAGACATAGGAGTACCATGAGACTAGCACTATACATAGACTGAGTACATGAGTAGGACCATAGCTAGGAGTACATGAGCTCATGTACCATGAGCACATCCATAGGAGTACAGCCCATGAGCGCATAGGAAGTCCACAATAGAGAATGAGCATAAATGACATAGGTACATAGCACATAGGTACTACCCCAGAGCACCGATAGGAGTACCATGAGACCAACATAGGAGTACCATGAGACACATAGGAAGTACCATAGCACCAATAGAGGTACCATGAGCACATAGGGAGTAAGACCAGGTGCATGCTACCAGGGGTCACATGACCATGCTAGTAAAGCCAATAGGCAGTACATGAGCACCAAGGTACCAGGAAAATAGGATACCATGAGTACCAGGTGACAGGCACCAAGGGGACAATGAGCACCATAGGAGTCCCATGAGCACCCATAGGAGTACCATGGCACCAATAGGAGTACCATGAGTACCATAGGAGTACCATGAGCACCTAGGATAATGAGACAAGGCCAAGGTACCATTACACAGAGTATGATCCATGAGCACCATAGGAGTACACCAGACACATAGGAGTTAACATGAGATACATAGGAGGACATTAGCCATAGGAGAATGGTCACCTGTCCTGCGTTAATGCGTTCAACCCTGTCCACAGGCCATTCGACTGATCATTAAATTTATTCCATCACTGCCATAATTCTTTTGAGATAAACAAATTGGCCGTGTGTATGTCTACTTGTGTAGTCTTTACTACGGTCAGAGAATGGCCTGCAAGATCGTGTTCCGTCTGATTGATTTTCTATACAAAGTTAGAACTTAATCCTACGGTATAAAATATCCAGAAACTCATGGTTTCCTCTTGTAATTGTATAATTAAACTTGTAATTCCATTCCTGTTTCATAATTGCAATACCTACAGAGTCCATTGCAATTCATGACTTCCATCCCTCCAAAATGATTATTCATCTAATAATCGGTAGAAAAAAGACTATATGATGTTTAAACGGTTATCACTCACTACTGAAGATGGATGCATGTTCCCACCAATCCATGAATAATTAGCATGAACACTCGCCAGCCCGCCCCCATCGCGCCCCCTCTTTTTCTTTATATAATAATTTGTTATCGACATAGTTTAGATGTAGTAGGTATTGCAGTGCTTATAAAAATTTCTAGTTCCCTGGGGTAACAGTTTTACTAATCTAAGCCAAAATTGTACAGCCTCAATATCCCCTCCTATGTTCTATGGGAGGAATAACAGGGCTTGTACATCCATACTAAGCCCTTTATTGAACTTTTCCATTTCCTTAACATAATTCCATATTCAGTAGAATATTTTAAATAATTGGTAATTTTTATCCAAGTGGTTTAACCATGTATCTACATATTTGGCCTGGCGTTAAGAGACCATTAACATCTATAAGATTTGGGACTTTTAGGGTGGGCATTAAATAAAGGAGTTTTACCACCAGGGCCCTCAACCCACAGAAACTCCTCCTCATATTTTTGATAATACCCCAACTCCTATCCCAACCAAAACCATCAGATTATGGAGTTTGGTCCTTTGGTAGCTCCCCACAGGGCGGATGGAGTTCTTGTATAGACTGCAAATCTGACAACTTGGTCGCAACATCTTGTAGTAATATTGTGCATCAAGAATTACCAACCACCGCCCGCCCTTATCAGCACTTTTATGACAATGGATTGTCCTGGGGCAGATCATTTAATGCAAATTCTTTATTGGTTAGTGTTATTACATTTTTTACTTCTTATTTCTTTTTTTATAGTAAGATATCCTCATCCCAACATCTTATAAACGATATATTTTAATATAAAGCCAATAAGACATTTTTATATAAAGATATTGACAGGTGTCAAACAGTTCATAAGGAAACTAATTTTCTACAGAAGGGGACCTTTACGATAGCAGGTAGGCGTATGAACTATCATGTGTTTAAAATTAGCATGTTCAACAGTCCAGGGTGTTAAAGGGCGTGATTGCATAATTGGCTGTTGATATGCTAATTGGGATTTTGCCAGGGTACATAATTGCCACAGATCCTTGTACAAGTCATTCTGAATTGAGAGATCCAGTCGGATGACTAGCAAACGTCTTCAAGAATTAAACTTCAAGTCCGGTTGATCTAATTGAATACACAGATATACCATGGCCTGGATGGATCAGATTGATATGAACCAGATATACCATCTAACCTACAAGCCTGTGAGTCATAGTCAACATTCTAAGTGCCCAGTTTTCCTTATCTATACCAAAGTATTTTTTAGAATGTCTATCATCTCCTCTTTTTCTGGTATCCTGCAATTATTAGTACCTGGAATTGGAGCCATTATTATTCATTGGTTTTGGTTTAGATGGGTCCTTCCACAAGTAGACTTATTACTGTCAATCTAATTCATCACATTTTAATTTTTTTTTGTTTTATACGCTTTCATCTCACTCTCCATATCCATTAGTTGACTATTTATAAATCCTCCAATTTGTTGTCATACACCCTTTGACCTTACCTTATGTTTTCTTTTTTTCACCTCTATATGCTGCCACGCGTTTCCTTATATCTATTACCATTATTTCATTCAATCAGTTGCATTAAGCGAAAAGAACATTCATGACAGTATACAATTCCACAAATGTTTAAAGGGCATCTATTGTGGGAAAAAATTTCCCTCTCTATGTGTTCTATAATTTCTCCCAACCCCCAGAGTACCTTTATTTTTTCAGTTCCTCCTCTTCCGAGATAATACAAGTTTTAAAGAAATGAAGATTTCATACACCACTCCGCTTGAGCTGTCAATCAAACACCCTCAACACATGACAATGTAGTTGCGATGGATTACACAAGTTTTACAGCAAGTCTCCCAATGACTCCTTCCACTCACTAAATGCTTGGCAAATACTGGGTTTAAAAACAGAACGTAAACTAAAGGAGAAGTCCCTCCTACCAAGCTTTTACCAATTTATTGCCTGTCAAAGGAGCTGGACTGGGCTGGGCTGCATTGATTCAGGTCTGTACAAACTCCCCCCCTCTCCATTCCTTATGTAGCACTGTCTTCAGAACTACGGAGAAACTTCCTCTCTCTACAGGCTTACATACAGAGTTTGGTTGTGTTCCACAGTAAGAGTGATGTGTCCTGTGTAGGAGGATTAATGCGCATGAGCGGCTTGTTCACTCACTGGCTTAATTTACAGCCGGACTAAATGAACAGGGGAGTGAACAGAGAGGGGAGGGGGAGCTCTGCAGTAAATCAGACAGTGTGCAACACGGGCCACAGAGGGGTAAGAATACGGCAAGAATACACTAACCTTTATTATGTCTGGATTGGAGCAATGTATACATTTCACTATAGATGCCCTTTAAATTCCTCAGTTAATACTAAGAAGGAACTTTTTAATTCTCATCCCCTGGGTATACGCTTCACTTTGATATAGTTTTCTAGCGTTGTAATGTCCCTACCCACAATCTCAAATTCTTTATCAATGTATTTTTTCCAGATCCTTAAATGCATTAAAATATATGTCGACATCTTGTGATTTAACATTGTCTGTGTTGGATTCCATCGTGGAAAATAGAGTATCTGCTTGTTTAAGCCTATATTCCATGGTTGCCTAGTCTATAGGGTAATGGAATATTCTCCTCCCCCTCTGTTACCATTTTAACTACATTTCCATTGGTCGGGACCGCCCCTGTATCAAATCTGATGGTTTTCTCAGAGCAACTTGTAATTATTGGCCATTATGATTGGTCAAATGGGTCTTCAGATAGGATTCCTGTACCTGGTGAATTCAACTTATTAGCTGTATTTATTTAATAAGAAGGATGGCCTTTAAAAAAAGAACTTAAAGGGACAATTCAGTGGAAATGATCAATATTGTTAAATTGTTAGTTTTGTGTATGCCTTCTTAGTTTATTCTACATATTCTCTTCCATTTTGAAAAATCAGTTTGATTTCATCCCCTTTGCTATTCCCTGCTGTTGACATATGTAGCTGTCCATTTTAGGTTCTAACGATCCTTCTTCTTCCCAGAATGCACCACATCCTTGGAATGTTCTAACAGTAATTTCAACGATTGGCTGTTGGATTGGTCAAAAGATCTCAGATCTCTACTGAGCAACTGAATCAACCCAGGCGCTGGTTCACAGGGCAGACCATACGGTCCTCTATTATAGAGGTCCTGCAAATCAGGAAGTCCCAATTTCGGTTTGCATTTATTTAGTACACAACAAAATGCACTGGTGCACGATTAAGGTCTTGGGAATGAAAAATGCTGCGCTCTTTTTTCAGAAATAGCATATGGATTGCCTGTAATGCTGGTAAAGCTTTTATAGGGAATGTCTCTGGTCTTATTATACATTTATGTAATATTCAAATAAACAAAACGTTAATGAGCATCTATGTGCTCAAAAATATTTTTTCATTTTAAATCTTTATTTCCCAGGGAGGTAGAATGAGTAATCCTACTGATCGTTAGCTCAGGAAGTGACTACATGCCCTTGCCTGACACTCTCACTCTTCCCTCTCCTCCAACATATGGGCACGAGTTATCAATATGCATGAGTGTCTCTTTGACTGCTCACTGCTTTGGTTTAAAGATAAGAACCCTAGAAGAAATCGGTCTCCACTCTTCCTTTAAATATAGATCTAAAATGATGAAAGTTCTCTTGGACATCATAAATGCCCTTTAATTGTAATTTAACTATGTGTGTATAACAAAAAATTGTTATTCCATATCCCAGTGACTTAGAGCTATAAGGGCTAACTGGAACATAAACATTGTATACCTCCCTATATTCACATGTAGAGGGATAGGACATGGGGCTTGGACCTCCTAACCTCACCCCCCCTGACCATCCACATCACTATACATTTTTACACAAGGATTGGCAAGCCTGGGACAGCTTCTCAAAACAGACTGTCCCGTTAGGAAATAGCAGCTGAGAGTATATATTATATCTAAATATTTTGTTATGGTTTTGGTGCGAATGTAGGGCCTTAATTCTCCGTATATATGTATAGTATTTAGGGTTGTGAGGTTGAAATAAAGACATATGTCCATCCAGTTCCTGTGCAATAACCCACATTTCCTGCCTAACTGTTTGATCCAGAGAAGGTAAAAAAACACCAGAATTATGGACTCCAAGTGGCAATCGGAAATTTTCCCTGGATCACTCTACTTTATGTATCAATACCAGTACTTGTAACATTCCTTGTTTGTAGAAACTCATCCAGCTTTTTATTAACTGACCAATGACCTGCCATACAACGTCCACTGGAAGACAGTTCCATAGCTTTAACCCGTTCTCACAGTGAAAACCCTTTCCCAACTCTACTTTATGTATCAATACAGTAACTTGTAACATTCCTTTTTGTAGAACTCATCCAGCTTTTTATTAAACTGACCATTGAACCTGCCATAACATACGTCACTTGAAGACAGTTCCCATAGCTTTACTTACCGTCTCCACAGTGAACAAACCCTTTCCCAACTCTACTTTATGTATCATACCAGTAACTTAACATTCCTTGTTGTAGAAACTCACCCAGCTTTTTAAACTGACAATGAACCTGCCATAATCACATCCACTGGAAACAGTTCCATAGCTTTAACTGTTCTCACAGTGACAAACCCTTTCCCTCTCTACTTTATATATCAATACCAGTAACTTGTAACATTCCTTGTTTGTTGAAACTCATCCCGCTTTTTATTAACTGAACCAATGAACCTGCCATAACAACGTCCACGGAAGACAGTTCCATAGCTTTTAACCGTTCTCACAGTGACAAAAACCCTTTCCAACTCTACTTTATGTATCCAATACCATTAACTTGTAACATTCCTTGTTTGTAGAAACTCATCCAGCTTTTTAATTAAACTGACCAATGAACCTGCCATAACAACTTCCACTGGGAAACAGTTCCATATAGTTTACCGTTCTCACAGTGACAAACCCTTTCCCAACTCTACTTTATGTATCAAAACCATTAACTTGTAACATCCTTGTTTGTAGAAATCAATCTCATCCAGCTTTTTATTAAACTGACCAATGAACCTGCCATTACAACGTCCACTGGGAGACAATTCCATAGCTTTAACCGTTCTCACATGACAAACCCTTTCCCAACCTAACTTTATTAATCAATACCATTAACTTGTAACATTCCTTGTTTGTAGAAACTCCTCCACTTTTTTATTAAACTACCAATGAACCTGCCATACCAACCTCCACTGGAAGACAGTTCCATACTTTAAACCGTTCTCAAGTGAAAAACCCTTTCCCAACTCTACTTTATGTATCAAATCCAGTAACTTGTAACATTCCTTGTTTGTAGAAACTCATCCCAGCCTTTTTATTAAACTGACCAATGAACCTGCCATAACAACGTCCACTGGAAGACAGTTCCATAGCTTTACCGTTCTCACAGTGACAAACCCTTTTCCCAACTCTAACTTTATGTATCAATACCAGTACTTGTAACAACATTCCTTGTTTGTAGAAACTCATCCCTTTTTATTAAACTGACCAATGAACCTGCCATAACACACGTCCACTGGAAGACATTCCTAGCTTAAACCGTTCTCAACAGTGTACAAAACCCTTTCCCAACTCTATACTTTATTATCAATAACCAGTACTTGTAACTCCTTTTTGCAGAAACTCATCCATCTTTTTATTAAACTGACCAATGAACCTGGCCATACAACGTCCACTGGAAGACAGTTCCAAGCTTTACCGTTCTCCTACAGTGAACACAACCCTTTTCCCAACTCTACTTTATATATCAATACCATTAACTTGTAAACATTCCTTGTTTGTAGAAACTCACCAGCAGCCTTTTTATAAACTGACCACTGAACCTGCCCTAACAACGTCCACACTGGAAGACAGTTCCATAGCTTTTCCTTCTCACGTGAAAACCCTTTCCCCTCTACTTTTATATATCAATACCAGTAACTTGTAACATTCCTTGTTTTGTAGAAACTCATCCAGCTTTTTAATTAAACTACCAATGAACCTGCCATAAACAACGGCCACTGAAGACAGTTCCATAGCTTTCTTAATAACCGTTTCACAGTGACAAACCCTTCCTCACTCCTCTTTATGTATCAAACCCAGTCTGTAACCTCCTTGTTTTGCAGAAACTCATCCAGCTTTTATTAAACTGACCAATGAACCTGCTATAAGACAAACGTCCCTTGGAAGAGACAGTTTCCATAGCTTTAACCGTTCTCACATTGACAACACCGTTTCCCAACTCTACCTTTATGTATCATACCAAGTAACGTGGGCGCCAGCCTTGTTTACAGAAACCAATCCAGCTTTTCTTAAACGTGCGCACTGAACCTGCCATAACAACGTCCACTGGAAGACAGTTCCCAAGCTTTACTGTTCCACAGGACAAAACCCTTCCCCCAACTCTACTTTATGTACAATACCCAGTAACGTTGTAACATGCCTTGTTGTTAGAAAACTCATCCAGCTTTTTTTATTAAACTGACCACTGAACCTGCCAATAACACTTCCACTGGAAGACATTTCCATAGCTTAACCGTTCTCCACAGTGACAAAAAACCTTTCCCAACTCTACTTTATTGTCATCATACCAGTAACTGGATACATTTCCTTGTTTGCAGAAACTCATCCAGCTTTTTATTAAACTGACCCAGATTAACCTGCCATTACAACTCCACTGGAAGACGTTCCATAGCTTTACTGTATATTAAATTACCGTTCCACACAGTGACAAACCCTTTTTCCCAACTCTACTTTTGTATCAACCCAGTAACTTGTAAATTCCTTTGTTTTAGAGAACTCATCCAGCTTTTTAATGTAACTGAACCCAATGACCTGCCATAACAACGTCCACGGAAGACCATTCCATACTTTTTACCGTTCTCGGACAGTGACAAACCCTTTCCCAACTCTACTTAATGTATCAATCCCCAGTAGACTTGGTAACATTCCTTGTTTGGCAGAAACTCATCCAACTTTTTTATCTTTAAACTGACCAATGAACCTGCCATAGAAACAACGTCCACTGGAAGACAATTTCCATATCTTTACCGTCTCAGGACAGTGAACAAACCCGTTCCCCAACTCTACTTTATTTATCATAACCGGAACTTGTAAACATTCCTTGTTTGCAGAAACTCATCCAGCTTTTATTAACCTTACCATGAACCTGCCATAGACAAGTCCACATGGAAGACAGTTCCATACTTTAAAACCGTTCTCAGCAGTGACAAAACCCTTTTTCCCAACTCCTACTTTATGTATCAATTAACCCAGTAACTTGTAACATTCCTGTTTGTAGAACCTCATCCCGCTTTTATTAAAACTGACCAATGAACCTGCCATAAAACACGTCCCACTGGAAGACGTTCCATAGCTTACAAAACCGGTCCTCACAGTGAAAACCCTTTCCCAACTCTCTTTATGTAACTCAATTACCATACTTGTAACATTCCTTGTTTTGTAGAAATCATCCCAGCTTTTTATTAAACTGACAATGAACCTGCCATATAAACACGGTCCACTGGAAAGACGAGTTCCATACTTTAAATTAAATTACCAAGATTTACCGTTCTCACAGTGACAAACCCTTTTCCCACTCTAAACTTTTGTATCCCACCAGTAAACTGTAACATTCCTTGTTTGTAGAAACTCCTCTCCATCTATTTTATTAACTGGGACCATGAAACCTGCCATAACAACGTCCACTGAAGACAGTTCCATAGCTTTAAAAAAATTTAAATACCCGTTCTCCTCCACTTTCCTGTTACAACCCTTATCGCTCCCAACTCTACTTAATGTAGCAATACCAGTAACCTTTGGAACATTCCTTGTTTGCAGAAACTCTTCATCCAGCTTTTTCTTAAACTGCCCAATGAACCTGCCATTACAAAAACGTCCACTGGAAGCAGTTCCATAGCTTTAAACCTAAAATCTCACTCTCGCACTATTTTCTTGAAAAAACGCACGGAGTGACAAAACCACACATATATCCCAATTGCCGCTCTACTTATTGTATCAATCCCAGTAAACTGGTACTTTGTAACATTCCTGTTTTGTAGAAACCTCATCCAGCTTTTTATTAAACTTGACCATAACCTGCCATAACAACGTCCACCTGGAAGACCGTTCCAAGCTTTAACCAAAAAAAACCGTTCTCACAGTGACAAAGAAAGAACCCTTTCCCAACTCTACTTTATGTAATCATACCAGGAATTGTAAAATCAAAAACAACCCCCCCAAATTGAACCTCACACCCCAACCGTAAAAAAAATTCAGAAGAAACACAACAACAACTAACATAAAAAAAAAAATAAAAGAGGGGGGGGGGGGGGGTCGCTGGGGAGGGGCAGAATGTTTTTATAACTGGACAAGATGAACCTGCCATATGAGAAGACAACTCCATGGGGTGGGAAGACGTTCTCATAGCTTTAAATTAAAAACCGTTCTCGAGGGGGGGGGGAACACAAGCTGAAAGACGAGGAGACCCTTTCCCAACTCT
Organism: Hymenochirus boettgeri; assembly: GCA_019447015.1. NCBI lineage: Eukaryota > Metazoa > Chordata > Amphibia > Anura > Pipidae > Hymenochirus > Hymenochirus boettgeri. Next base: position 319,239,164 of record CM033476.1, read on the forward strand.
ACTTTATGTATCAATACCAGTAACTTGTAACCTCCTTGTTTTGTAGAAACTCACCAATACCAAAGTCTTTTTATAAACTGACACCAATGAAACCTGCCCATAGATGAGGGGAGGGGAGGGGAAAGGGTAACAACGTCCACTGGAAACAGTTCCATAGCTTATTAAGTAAAAAATTAAAAATTAGCCAGGTTCCAACAGTGACAAAAAACCCTTTCCCCAACTCTACTACTTTATTTATCACTAATATACAGTAACTTGTAACATTCCTTGTTTAGTAGAAAACTCACTTGCACCAAGCTTTTTATTAACACTTGAACCAATGAACCTGCCATAAACAACGTCCACTGTAAGACAGTTCCCTAGGCTTTTTAAAAAAACCGTTCTCCACAGTGACACACCCTTTCCCTTCCCCCGGTCCCACTCTACTTTAATTATCAATATCCGAGTAAACTTGTAAACATTCCCTTGTTTGTAGAAACTCATCCATGCTTTTTTTTAACTGACCAATGAACCTGCCATAAACAAACTTCCACTGGAAGACAGTTCATATCTTTATACGTTCTTCACAGTGATAAACCCTTTCCCAACTCTCCTTTATGTATCAATACCAGTAACTGTAACATCCTTGTCTTTGTAGAAACTCATCAGCTTTTTATTTAAAACTGACCAATGAACCTGGCCCATAAACAAACGTCACGGAAGCAGTTCGCATAGCTTAGTTATAACGTTCCTCACAGTGACCAAAAAACCCTTTCCCAACTCACTTTTATGTATCAATAACCAGTAACACTCTTGTAACATTCCTTGTTTGTATAACATAGAACTTTAGTTTTATTAGAACTTAGGACCAATTGACCGTGCCACTAACAACGTCCACATGGAAGGCAGTTCATAGCTTTTACAAACGTTTCTCACAGTGAAAACCCTTCCCAACTCACTTTAGGTATCCAACAGACTGTAACATTCCTGTTGTGTAGAAAAACGCTACAATCCAAGCTTTTTTTTAAACTGACCAATGAAACCTTTGCAATCACACGTACACTGGAAGACAGTTCCATAGCTTAACCGTTCCCGTGGAACCGCTCGATTATGATGGGGGGGGACAATACCAGATTGAACTTCTGTTGAGAATGATAGCTTTTGTTATTAAAAGCGGAACTGGACGGAAAGCGGGGGACTGGAAAAGCAAGTTACGTTTCAGGGGACAAAAAAAACCCTTTCCGGCAACTTCTACTTTTATGGTAATGGGGTACCCGAGTAACAAGGTGTGTAAACTTCCTTGTTGAGAAACGTACATGCCAGCTGTTGTAGTTAACTGACCAGAACGTGAAGACCTGCCATAGAAAAAACGAACGTCCACTGGAAGACAGTTTCCATAGTTTAAAGCCGGGGGGATTACTTCACAGTGCAAACCCTTTCCAAACTTACTTTATGTATCAATACCAAGTACTTTGTAACATCCTTGTTTGCTGAAAACACATCATGAGAAAGAACCAGGAGGGCTTATAGTTATTAAACTGGACAATGAACCTGGGGGGCTAACTCTAAAAAACCGGTCCCGCGGAGAACATTCCATAGCTTTAAAAAAAACCGGTTCTCACAGTTGAAGAAAACACCTTTTCGCCAAACGAATCTTACTGTTATGTATCAATACCAGTAAACTTGTACTTCCGCTTTTTTGTGAAACTCATCCTAATTACGGCCGTTTTTATAAATGAGGAGACAAAGTACCAATAAAATCTGCCAATAACAACAGCCAACTGGAGACAGTTCCATAGCTTTTAGACGCCGGTGAAAGTTCCATCATATGGTCCATCAGTTACTGAAAATTTGATAGAAATCACCAGCTTCATATACAACTGACAAGACCTACAAAGAACAATGCCAAATTCCACTTCCGTTATAGTGAACCGTTCCACAACTACTAGATCAAACCAGTATACAATTGATAACAAAAATTCCTTGATTGGTGAGGAGGTAAAACTCATCCAGACTTTTTTTAACAAACTGACCAATGAACGCGAGCCATGGGAGACAAACGTCCCACGTGGTTGCGAACATTCCATAGCTTTACTTACCGTTCTCACAGTGAAAAACCCTTTCCCAACTTGAAGCCTAAACCTTTTTTCTTCAAGTCTTACGGGATGTCCTCGATGTGTCCCTGACATGTTCTATTTGTGAACAATGCCACCATTTGTTTCAAGGTGTCCTTTTTTGTACACAGGATTCCAAATTGCACTGCATATTCCAAATGAGGCCTACCAATGCTTTGTAAGAGGGAGAATTACATTTTCCTCCCTTGAATCACCGTCTTTATACAAGGACAATCCGATGCGGCTCTGCTGTTGCTGCCGGCATGCTTGCCCTCCTTAAGTTTGTTATCCACCAAAACTCCAAGATCCGTCCAACAGGGATTCACTTAACACAGAGCCATTTATGTATTCCACAAGGATTTTTAATCCAAATGCATCACCTTACATTTATCAACATTGAATCTCATTGCCACTTAGCAGCCCAATGTGATAATCTATCTGATCCCCTGCAACGATTGCAATCCTCTGAAGTTTTAAGGTTGACAAAGTTTTGTGTCGTCAGCAAACACAGAAACCTTGTGACAATACCCATTCCAATCATTAATAATAGATTAAATAGAACGGGCCCCAACACAGAACCTGTGCAACCCACATTGACTTAGTCCATAACTGATAGAAGCCACCAATTACAACTACTCTCTTGAGTCCTATTATCATAGTACAACAAATTTTCTATCACATGGTAAACAATGTGACATGCCCCAGACAACAGAACCATCTATAGCTATTACATCGCCTATGGGGACTGTATCAAAAGCCTTGCAAAATCAAGGTATACTACATCTACTGCTATGCCAGAAGTGTACATCCTACTCACTTCTCATGAAAGCCAAGCAATAGTTTGACAAGATCTATTCCTCCTAAATCATTCTAATTATTTCTTATAAGGTCAGTCTTGAAACATACTCTAGAACAGGGATAAGCAACCATAGATCCACAGATGTTTGAAAACTACAACTCCCACATTCCTCTACAGCACTCTGTAATTAGGGAATTCGAGAGTTTGTATTTTCCAAACATCTGGAGATCTACTGGTTGCCTTTCCCTTGCTCTAGAATATGTCCTGTGTCAAACTTTCCAGTACTTCCCACCACTGAAGTTAAACTTACAGGCCTGTAATTACCACTACTACCCTCATGAATACTGGAATCACATCAACATTTTTTCCAATCCAAAGGCATACTTTTGGATATAACATTATTGAGTGTTTCTGTGCCATATTCTCAGTTAACCAAAGTGCACTTGCATATTTTTACACCATTTTTGCTACTATACTCTATATCATACTGTACTTGGTCTTCTATAGTGTACACAGAGGAAAAAGGATGTTCAAGACATTTGCTTTATACATCCTCCTTCTTACTATTAAAGGTATGTCCACCCTTAAAACCCATTTTTTTATATATGATTCCCCCTGTCCCCAGCCCCAACCGCTCTACTTATATATTCTTAGAAAGTTCCCCAAACTTTACTTACCTCCCGGCCCTCTGTTGGGCGAGAAATGCAAGCAGGGGAGCGGACCGGCGGTCCGTCTGTGATTGGCTGAGCGGCAGCCAATCACGGACACGGCTGCCAGAGTTCATTGCGGCGGGGAAAGAGGAGCAGGAAAGTAAAGTTTGGGGCACTTCTAAGAATAAAAATAGAGCGGTTGGGGCTGGGGGGACAGGGGGAATAATATCTAAAGGGATTTACACTAGGGTCTGACCTGGGGAGAAGGGTCATACGCATGCCAACTTCTCACGGGAGGGGGACCAGGGGAGGCAGAGTCCATAGATATGACTTGCTATCCCTGGTGGGCAGTTTTGGGACTGTTTGGGGGAGCTACGGAGAATCCATATGTGAGCTTTGGTCTGATTGTGAGTGAGTGATAAAACACCCAACAATAGGGGCGACAGAGATGCAATTATGGGGGGGGGATTATAGTTTTGGGGGTGTACATGCCCTTTAATCAACTTAAAATTTTTTTTAGGGTAAGTGTTTCTTTGTTCAGCTATCCTAACTTCATTATTATTTAGCTAGCTTATTGCTTTCTTACAATCCTTGTTACAGTTTTTATAATTCCTAAGGCCCCTTTCCATTCCTATGAATTAAAGATTTTAAATCCCATTTCTCCTTCCTTCATTCACTCTTTACAACAGAATTACCGTAAGCAACATGGGTGCAAACTTATTTTTACATTTGTTTCCCATGGGTATAAATTTAGATGTGAAATGGTTTAAATCACATAAACACATTACTTCTGTTCAGTACCTGACCTGATAATATACCTTCCCAGTTGATTGCTGAAGAGTTACTTTTAAACTGGGAAACAGCTTCCCCCTTGCTGATGTCACTAACTTTACTGCATTTTTATTGTTTTTAAATATTTTTAAAGATCACAAAAAATCAGCAAAGATTTAAAGACACACACACAAAAAAAAACAACATGAAGACTGTTTAGATGTTATCGACTTTCTTTTTGTGCCAATAAAGGTTTCAGAATCTTGGATTGTCCTTTTTATATCTTTCCAGAAAATAAAACTGAGCATAGGAGGATTGAATTATAAGACCATCATCAGTGATGCGTGAACTGAAACGCTTTCCTGTAAATTCCTGGATTTTCGAAAAATGTGGAAGGTGAGAATTTTTGGGTGACTACTCTCGAGCCTAGGACATTAAACTGGTATGTAAAGGTGATATTATTAAAATGAGTACTGGCTTGTGCTTGCTGCTTGGGCTTGTGCTGGAGGACATGGGTATTTGGTTGTAGTTGGCTATTAAGAGTACTACTTAGGTTACTAAATAGGGTGGCATGTCACCCCACAATTTTGGTACATTCATTGCTATGTAAGTAGAGACCAAGGCTGATAGTATTAACGAAAAGAAACCCCCCGATATCAAGGGGAAAACTATGATGGCGAGTCTAGGGGACTGGAATCCCCTAGAACTTTAAGGTGGTGGAATGTGTTCTTTCTCAATAGCTTTTGAATGCAACCATGAAGGTGAGGATGTCCCGTGATGCTTGTAATGTTGCTAGGGCTTGGAGAGGTGAAGACATTAGGAGAGGACTGTCACCGCAGACCCCCTTCCCCCCCGGGTTATTTGATTTTCCAGATTCTGAGTCGTTTGGGGGTTTTTTTGTTACATTTACAGTGTAACCGTATTGTGGGGTGGTTAAGGAATTCTATTTTTCTAAATTCATATAAAAATAAGTTGCTTCCCTGAAAGATTTCTGACGTGAATAAGTAATATATATAAACTAGTTAGATGCTAACGACAATATCAACAACTGTTTAAAATTCATCATCATCAATCGTCCATTCGTCGTCGTCATCATGCGTCGTCGTCAATCATCGCATCGTCATCAATCATCATCGCATCATCATCGTCGTCATCATCATCGTCGTCATCATCATCATCATCATCATCATCATCATCGTCTCATCATCATCTTCTGTGTTAATGTCACCATCCAAAACATCTTCCATCCAGTCCTTCCAGTTCATCCACATGGGCAGGTCTTCTTCATCATCCATGTCCATCCAAACGCTATTAGCCTACGTCAAGACATAAGATGTGAAATAAACTCAACAAGCTAAAAGCTTGTACAAGATTTTACCATTAGTCCCCCCTAGGTTAGGATTTCACTATACACTGGTGTTAGGATGCTAACCTGGAATTAAGAAATCGTCTGCCCATGCACCAGCCCCCACCCAGCCCCTAGTCACTAGGGATCGTGCATCAGCAAACTCAAAATGTTATATCTAAAACTGAGTCTAGATGTCCAGATTTATAGCCATGGTAGACAGATTCCATGAAAGCTGTTGTTGTTGGCTACAGATTTGGATACACACATTCTTAATAATTTGTACAGGGACTTTGATCATGTGGGTTATCGGAACTTTGTACACAGTTTATCCTGGGAGCAACTTCCAGTAGAATATACATGCTGAATCCGTTCTCCTTTATTGTCTGCAGTCAGGAAAGCGATTCATTCAAATGGAATTTTTATCTTTCATAAATGGAACATCTGCTTTCTCCGTTAGTTCTAACCAAATGTCAACACTATGAATTCCCACTCATAACACAGTAATTATATATACTGTGAGCGGCAAGGAATTCACGGAGGGGTCAAGATAAAAGGGGTGGTGAGGTTAGACAAAGTGTGTGTGGGGGGGGGGTCTGTGGGTAAGGAAAATCGTAAAGACGAGCAAAAGAGGAACCGATGGAATAGGCATAAATAATTCACGCAGAGTAAAAAAGTGAAACCAAAACTCTAGCACAGTGATGTCAATCTTTGGTACTCCCAGCATGCAGCTGGAGTGCTAATGTTTCGTAGGAATCCTGCTCTATCAGAATCAAAAGATCCGTCACTGTGATCTGTGTGAATATGCCTTAAAGCTAAGCAATTCACAAGGTAAGCATTTCTTTGACCATACGGCGGCCATATGAGTAGACGTGACCACACAATTAAATGGACATAACTGCTGACTATCTACCATTAACGGGAGAGTGGTAGGGGCATATTTAGAAAGGGTGTTATAGCGGGCCGCTAATTAAAAATTCCGTAATGCTTTGTCCATTATGGAATTGCTGCTTTACGTAACCATGGGTTTTAAATAGGCCCTTAAGACTTTAGTTTTTAAGCCATGACACAAATTAGACTGATATTGTCAAGTGTTATCGTTGTGTGTATGGCCACCTTAGCAATTTAAATACTGGGGGATTGTTTATGTCCTTAGGGCCGTATTTATAGACCCACGGTAATCGCTTTTAGTGATACCGCATGTTAGTTATAGTACGATCGTGATCGTCCATTTACGACCAAACGTTCGGTAATTACAGAATGTTGGCGTAGAAAACAATACGTTAGTAAACTTCCGCAATGGTATTCTATGGGATAGTAAATCTAAGATTTCGTTTCGTAGATTTGACAATCGGTATCAAAAGACATCAGTGCACATATGTCGAAAAGGGCCATTTTGACACGAAACATCACATTTGTTAATAAACCACTATTTGCTATAAAGACTGTGTGTGCACTGATACCTTGATACCGTTGGATATTCCTGCCCGTGGCTATGGTTAGTCAGTAGCACCCAGCGCTAAGACAACTGAAGTAGATGTGGATAGTGTGCAGGATAAATGACAGATTGATTTGGATTACAACCGTGTATCGGTAACTTCATCATCTCGTAATGTACGATAACAGCCGTAACTAACAATCGTTAAAACCGATCGGAAATTAATGATTAGTTTAACGATCGTTTTAACATCGTGAAGGCACGGTTCGCTTAAAAAAGCCCTTAGGCCATTAGGCAGACAGGTCACGTGATCACGGCATTGCTTCCTCAGGTAAATACTCACGTCCGTGACATTAACGATGCCAATAGAGGGTGAGAAAGGTCGATTCCGAAAGTCCTCTTCCCAGTATGGAATCAACTACAATAAAATAGGGAACATCAGGGAAAAAAACTTAACATAATAATACATTTCATTATTCAATATTGCAGCACTCACGATCATTATCACTTTCACTATTAGAGCCTCTTAGAGGTAATATTGTATTAAAGACAAAACAGACACTTTTACATACAACGTGCCTTGAATTAATGACCAATATGGCAGTTTTTATGTTCATGTTTACTTAACGTGGTGTGACTATTAATTATAACACGCGGTATTTACATATTTAATCTCTATGATACATTTACTACGAGGGGAACAACCTCGTTCTTGTTAATACTGGGCGTTCTCGAGTTATTTTCCGAATGTTCATTCTATACTAGTCCCTTTAACAATGTGCAGCCATTATCCACTTTCTCTGAGTTAATAATGATAATCCTGACAGGTTTCCAAAAGAAATAAAAATGGACCGATCAGCTACAATTGTATAAATGAGTTGCAATGGCATCTAACAGTGAATAGAGATGTACATAATTCTATAGTCTTTCTCTTAAACAGAATATGATATCCAGATCTGAATATCTTTCATTGTTTATCTTTTTAAAAAACTTTTAAAAAATCCCCTTAAAGCAGAATTTCTAGTTATTAAGTAACTGACTGCTTTCTAGCAGTTACTAATAGTTTTCAAGCTCCTCAGTTCCTTATTCATTAACATATTTTCCCAGTGTCCAGAGATGGAGGATCGTCAGACAATGACTGTGGGAGGAGGCAGAAAGAAGTCCATTACTGCATGAGTAATTCTCCTTTAAAGATGAAATAAAGCCCTGTAATTATGAAATTCACGTGATTACCCATATTATGGGTACGAGAAAATGATTATGTTTTTAACTTTAAAGGGCACATCCACCCTAAAACGATATTTCTCTGTGCGTTACGACGCAATAGAGTTCCCGTTTTCTTTCTAAATATAATCCATTCTGTTTAATACCAGTGTTTTTTTCTCTAAATGGTCATTCCATCAAATAGGCTTTTTCCTGCCTGTCGGAGCTTGTTACGTGATAGGGGCAAAGCGAATGAATGAAAATGATGCATTTTTCTGATAGGTGGATTTGGTAACCAAAAGATGGGTACATTTCCTTGGTGTGCCCTTTAATACTATTGATCCACGGTTATTGTTGATGTTTTAACCATCCATTATACATCCACGGTTATGTTGACGTCTTACCATCCATTATACATGGATGGTAAAATATAGAGTGCGAGAGATTAACCGAACTTAATTTAATATTATATTTTAGTTCCTTCCCACTGGTCTACTACATGGGTGTCCAGTTTATAGTATGAATGCCATTACTCCGGGATCGTTTTACCAGTTGCGGCCTTGCACATTGTGATTCCTATGGGACACGTCCCTCCTCCAATTGTATTAATGACTTGGTATGATCAACTTGGTATGATCAAAAGTCAGTCTTCCTATTGGATGCCTTAGGCCCCTATACGCATGTCGACAGATTCCAATATCAAAGGCAATATGGTGTTGGTGCACGCATGACACTTACCCAACTAACACTCCCATACTTACAGGAAGTCATCAATATGGCATTGTATGGCTCCCTGGTAAAGTAAACAATGACTTTTATTGGTTAAAATCACCTCCATAATAAAAGGGAAAGCCATCCTTACAGAATATTATTGAAACAATATTTAATAATTTAGAGGATCTTTAGGGGTACATTCCCAATTTTTACATCTAGAGCTAATTGAACTCATCAAATTCCAACAAACTAGTTGATCCATCTTTTGGATTAGAGCTTGATGCTCTCACTTTCCTGTCCCTGTGTTGTCATCAATCATATTCAGCCATGGTTAGGCTTGTTTCTTATTACAGATCAATTTTCATACTCTATTTAATCGCTAAGAGAATTGGCCAGGGTAAACGCTTTGGTGAGCCAAGTTAGAGAATGTACTCAATCAATACAATATTCCCGAACAACCTTAATCCTAATAATGAACCCTCAGGGTGCTGTTCCATAAATCCACGTACACCTCATGGAGAACACATCATTTATAACAAGACTCATGCACCCTTGGGTGAAATATTATTTTATATGTGGGACATAGCAACTGCCATGCCCCTTTTTTGGGCGTCCCTAAGGAGCGATGGGTGGACTTCATATAACTGTAGATACAAGCAATACTATTTTAGATCTGCACAGATAAGTGCCTGGGCCCTTCCTGTATTAAAGATAGTGGTAAGCATTCCGGAAGCCTGGCAAAAGTGTTTTTCCTTTGGTGCTGCCTTTTTGGACATGCCATTAAACGAGAACTTAAATTATCTGTCTGGGGCTCCACACCGTGGGAAGCTTCGGGTCGATCAGATGATGCTCAGCGTGGGTTGTCTGTATTGTCTATCAGAACTTCTTTAGGATTTCCAGAATTCATGAAGCCATCTGTATCAGGTGAGTGACAGATCAGGTTTAGAAATCCCAGAGCGAAAAACATGGAACATTTTAACAGCAACCGGCCATTTCCGTCTATCCAATAAATATTTGGTGGTGGTTACATCTTGGGCTGGGGCCTGATTTAGTCTCTGACTTAAAGGAAAAGTTTAGGCTAAAAAACACATTTTTCTATCTAGTAGCATAGTGGACTAGAGAAACACCTTGAAATGTGGAACACTAGATTTCTAGAGTTTTTATCTGTGGCGTAGAAAGGGTTTTCCCTGTCGTAACAATAACTATATCTGGAGTAGAACCTGTTTAGAATGGCCGGTACAAGGTAGGGGTTAGACACCATTATATACTGACTGATATATAAAAAGACAGAACCTCTTCTCATTGATTAAGCCACGATGCTGGGGTGAATGCTATACCGGCGATATAAGGGGAATTATGCAAAACCAGACCGCTACCCGATGTACTATCTTGTTTTTTTTTCACTTTAGTTAGTGATGGATGCACCGATTACAACACTTTATAGGAAATATCGTGGCGTAGCCTATTCAGTGATTGAGTTTTCGCTACTCGGTTTATGGTGAAACTGTAATGCCTGTTGTAATGGAGGCGTTACCACCGCCCATGATTCACCTAACCGGCATCCCACTACTAGGGATGGCCGAAACCGGTCAAGTTTCGTTCCATTTTAGGATTTTAAATTGGTAATATACTTTTTAGACTTCGGGAGCCCCATTTTGCTCAATAATCCTCGAAAATTACAAAGGAAACTAATTTCCGAGCGGTTTTTGGAGGATTGATCGAACGTTTAGATAGAGAGCCTATTTTCGTAAATCCTCGAATGTTTCTGTAAGTTCACGAAAATCCGATCCCGTGGAAACATTCAGATGTTGGAAAACGCGGGGGTTCTGCGTCGGATCCGGTGTCCGAGCCTGGATCCATCTTACCCACAACGCAGCAAGTCTCGGCACAGAAGTGTTACTGCATTGTGGGTACGATAAGTAAACTAATAATAGTAATAATATATAAATATTAATACTACAAGCAAAATTGCAATTATAATAATTATTTAAGTATCTAATATCAAACAAACAATAACAAAAAAAAACTATAATAACAATAAAATACTATTAGTATTAAATCATAATATAAAATAATAACCATAAAAATACTCCTAACAATAACATAAAAGAAAACTAATAAATAAAATCATATGATAATTAGAACAGATATTTACCAGGCGTTCCTCTCCTCATGCAAATGCCACATTTGTGAATGTCCATCCAAGACTCCGCACGGTTAACATGGGAAATGAATTAACGAGCGACCTTCTAAAATCCCTAATTGTCTGTTACGAATAAGGCAGGTGGGAAGACAGGGACTGGGTCTTATTACACTATAGAGCAAATTAAGGATTTCCCATAAAGGTAATTTATTGTACATCACAAACTGGGGTTGGGGGGGGGTGCCCTCTACAGACAGAAATAAGTTTTGGGCTAAATGGATGTATGTCCTTTATCAAACCTTCATTACTATGTTACTATGGTAACTGTTATACAGGCATTTATGGGTTAGGGTATAGAAAGGTTGGACTATATGGACTTATGTCCTTTATAAAACCTTCATTACCTATGTTACTATGTACTGTTATAAACAGACATTATGGGTAGGGTATAAAGGTTGGACGTAGATGGACGTATGTCTTTATACAACCTCCCATACTATGTTACTATGAACTGTTTTTCTAACAGGCATTATGGGGTAGGGTATAAAGTTTGCTATATGGACCTCGTCTTTATACAACCTTCATTACTATGTTCATGTAACTGTTATACGAACATTATAGGTATGGTATAAAGGTTGGACTAGATGGACTATGTCTTTATAAACCCTCATTCCTAATGATTACTATTTAACTTTTATACAGACATTATGGGTAGGTTATAAAGGATGGACCTAGATGGACGTATGTCTTAATAACAACCTCCAATGACTATGTTACTATGTAACTGTTTATTGAGACATTATGGGTAGGTTAAAGGTTGACTAGATGGACGTATGTCGTTATAAACCTTCATTACTATGATGACTCTACGTAACTGTTATACAGGCATTATGGGTAGGTGTTATAAAGGGTTGGCTTAGATGGACGTATGTCTTTAATAAAAAACTTCATTACTATGTTACTATGACTGTTATCTATCCTAAATGACACCTACATACTAGGTGACTTGGTCCTGTATGGGCACTCATGAAATATGGTGACCTTCTGTCACCCTTTGTGTAATTGTGTTTATGATTATAACTCTTTCTGTTTCGTAACAAGTTATTGTGTTCCATGAGTACCATAGGAGTACCATGAGTACCATAGGAGTACCATGAGTACCATAGGAGTACCATGAGTACCATAGAAGTACCATGAGCACCATAGGAGTACCATGAGCACCATAGGAGTACCATGGTACCATAGAGTACCCATGAGCACCATAGGAGTACATGACCATAGAGTACCATGAGCACCATAGAGTACCATGAGCACCATAGGAGTACCATGAGCACCTAGGAGTCATACCATAGGAGTACCATGAGTACCATAGGGATACCATAGCCCATAGAGACCATGAGCACCATAGGAGTACATGAGCACCATAGGGTACCATGAGTACCATAGGAGTACCATGAGTACCATAGGAGTACCATGAGTACCATAGGAGTACCATGAGCACCATAGAGTACCATGAGCACCATAGGAGTACCATGAGCACCATAGGAGTACCATGAGTACCATGAGCACCATAGGAGTACCATGAGCACCATAGGAGTACCATGAGTACCATAGGAGTACCATGAGTACCATAGGAGTACCATGAGATATTGTCTGTTTCATAACCCCTGTCCCACAGGCCCATCGCCTGATCATTAAATTTATTCCAATCACTGCAAATTCTTCTTAGCTTAACAAATTGGCCGTGTGGTATGGTCTACTTGTGATAGTCCTTCTACTACGGTCAGAAGATGCCTGCAAGATCGTGTTCCGTGTGATTGATTTTCTATACAAGTTAGAACTTATCCTACGGTAGTAAAATATCCAGAAACTCAATGGTTTCCTCTTGTATTGTATAATTAAACTTTAATTCCCATTCTGTTTCATTGCAATACCTACAGAAGTCCATTGCAATGTAACATAGTAACATAGTAACATAGTAATTAAGGTTGAATAAAGACATACGTCCATCAAGTCCAACCTATTCCCTTTTTTTTTTTTTTTTTTTTTTTAACCCTACCTAACATTGATCCAGAGGAAGGCAAAAAACCCCAGCTAAAAAAGGGGGGAAAAAATTCCTTCCTGACTCCAAACGGCAATCGGAAAGTATCCCGGATCAACAGATCTATATGCATTAATACCAGTAATTCTCAATATTTTTTAGTTTTAGAAACTTATCCAGGCCTTTTTTAAAGTTATTCAATGAACTTGCCATTACCCTCTGCTGGAAGACAGTTCCCAAGTTCACCGTTCTCACTGTAAAGAAACACTTTCCTAACTTGAAGATGAAACTTCTTTTCTTCCAACCTTAAAGGATGTCCACGAGTCCTCTGATATGACCTATTAGTGACAATGCACCAGAGAGTTCACTGTATGGGCCATTAATATATTTGTATAAGGTTATCATGTCCCCACGCAACCGCCACTTCTCAATGTAAACAGCCCTAACTTGTCTAATTGCCTGCATTCAAGCCCCTCCATCCCCTTATTAATTTAGTTGCCCTTTCTGGACTGCTCCATTTCCAAGATGTCCCTTTTGTATATGGGCTTCCAAACTGCACCGCATATTCCAAATGAGGCCTTACCATGCCTTTAAAGAGAGAGAATAATATTTTTCTCTCTTGATTCCATTCCCCTCTTTATACAAGACAATATCTTGCTAGCTCTAGCTGTTGCTACCTGGCATTGTTTGCTACAGCTAAGTCTGTTATCTACCAGAACCCCAAATCTTTTTCCATTTCAGATGCACTTACACAGAGTTATTTATGGTGTAGTTGGCACAGGGATTATTAAATCCCAATGCATCACCTTAACATTTATACAACATTGAATCTCATCTGCCATTCTGCTGCCCATTTTGATAATCTATCTAGGTCTGCTTGCAGCACTTGCACATCATTGGAAGTTTCCAAAGCTCTGCATAATTTAGTGTCATCAGCAAACACAGAGACCTTGCTCTCAATGCCCCCTTCTAAGTCATTTATAAACAGATTAAACAGAAGCGGCCCCAGTACAGAACCCTGAGGAACTCCGCTTAGAACTTTAGCCCACATAGATGTAGCTCCATTAACCACCACTCTCTGTTTGCGGTCCAATAACCAGTTCTCTATCCATGAACAAATGTTTTCTTCAAGGCCAACAGTCCTCAGTTTATACATTAGTCGCCTATGTGGCACAGTATCAAAGGCTTTTGCAAAATCCAAATATACCACATCCACAGCTGTGCCTGAATCTAACTTCTTACTCACTTCTTCATAAAAACCAATTAAATTTGATCTATTTCTCATAAATCCATGCTGACTACTACTAATAAGATGATCTCTGGAGACAAAGTCAAGGATATGATCCCTTAACAAAGTTTCCATCACCTTCCCTACCACTGATGTTAGGCTTACAGGTCTATAGTTACCAGGCTGTGAACGACTACCTTTTTTGAATATTGGTATTACATTGGCTTTTTTCCAATCCAGCGGCACATCCCCAGACAAAAGCAAATCTGAAAAGATGAGACACAGTGGTCATGACTTCCGTCCCTCAAAATGATTATATCATCTATAAATCGGTAGAAAAAGACTATATGATGTTTAAACGGATTATCACTACCGAAGATGGATGCATGTTCCCACCAATCCATGAATAAATTAGCATGAACACATCGCCGCCCCTCTTTTCTGTAGATAATATTTGTTATCGAACATAGTTAGATGTAAGTAGGTATTGCAGTGCTTATAAAATTTCTAGTTCCCTGGGGTACAGATTGTATTAATCTAGCCAAAATTGTACAGCCTCATATCCCCTCCTATGTTCTATGGAGGAATACAGGGCTGTAACATCCATACTAAGCCATTTATATGAACTTTTCCATTTCCTTAACATAATTCAATATATCAGTAGAATATTTTAAATAAGTTGTCAATTTTAGTACCAGTGGTATTAACATGTTATCTACATATTTGGCCGTGGGTTCGTTAAGAGACCATTAACATCTATTAGAGATTTGTGAACTTTAGGGTGGGCATGAAATAAAGGAGTTACCGGGCCCTCAACCCACAGAAACTCCTCCTCATATTTGGATAATACCTCCAAACTCCTACCAAAACCATCAGATTATGGAGTTTGGTCTTGTAGCTCTCCTCAGGGTCGGATGGAAGTTCTTGATATATACTGCAATCTGACAACTGTCGCATAACATCTTGATAGTAATATTGTGCATCAAGAATTACCACCGACCCGCCCTTATCAGCACTTTTTATGACAAGGGATTTGTCCTGGGCCAGATCATTTAATGCCAAAAATTCTTTATGGGTTAGGTTATTACATTTATTTACCTTCTTATTTCTTTTTTATAGTAGATATCTCATCCCAAACCATCTTATAAAAGATATATTTTATATAAAGACATAAAGACATATTTTATATAAAGATATAAAGACATCTTATATTGGCCCTTTCTATTGGTTGGGTAAAACAAAGATGGTTTTTAGAACTCAATATGTACCACATTTCTTGTACATTTGTCTATGACATCATGGCTCAATAGATCACATTAAATAGTCATATTACATATATCCTGAAAACCCTTAATGTTGGTATCACCAATATCCATAGATTCCTATGTCCCTAGTCACCCTTCCACTTCCTGGGGTACAGCTTCATTCAAGCACTGTTGTTAACATGATCTAAATCATTATCTGTAAAATGTCTCAATAATAATGTTCAAATCTATTAATAGAAACAATTTTATGGGAGTGTCCAATACATAATTCAAACCTTTACGTAAAACTTTTATGCTGTCCTTAGTTAGTTCTTTACTAGAAAGGTTTATAACATTATCAGTGAAACATTCTAATTCATTAGAATTAATTGCAAAGGAATTATTATTATCTCTGCTACTTCTATTTGTTTATACCGTTTTCTGAGATTCCTCTTTTTCAGAATTGGCAGTTTTAGATAACTTACAGACAGCTCTTCGTCTTCCTCTAGTGCCTCTCTTCATCCTGGTCCTCTGACCATGCGTGTGTTGGACTGTAAACGTTCTTTGTACGTTCCGAACCATCATCGGACTCACTTCCAGAAGCGTCTGTCCCCAAAAAAGAGGTCCCTGAGTATGCGGAAACCCTGTGAGTCATATCTGTTGTATTCAATTAGATCAACTGGACTTGAAGTTTAGTTCTTGAAGACGTTTCGCTAGTCATCCGACTGGCTCTCTCAATTCAGAATGACTTGTACAAGGATCTGTGGCAATTATGTACCCTGGAAAGTCCCAATTAGCATGTCACAGCCAGGTGTTAAGGGCGTGATTGCATAATGGCTGTGATATGCTAATTGGGATTTTCCAGGGTACATAATTGCCACAGATCCTTGTACAAGTCATTCTGAATTGAGAGATCCAGTCGGATGACTAGCGAAACGTCTTCAAGAATTAAACTTCAAGTCCAGTTGATCTAATTGAATACAACAGATATACCATGGCCTGGATGATTGAGAACCTTCACAAGCCTGTGAGTCATAGTCAACATTCTGAAGTGCCCAGTTTTCTTATCTATACCAAAGGATTTTTTAGAATGTCTATCATCTCCCTTTTTCTGGTATCCTGCATATGATTAGTACCTGGAATTGGAGCCATTATTATCATTGGTTTTGGTGTTAGATGGGTCCTTCCACAAGTAGACTTTATTACTGTCAATCTAATTCATCACATTTAATTTTTTTTGTTTGTACGCTTTCATCTCACTCTCCATATCCATTAGTTGACTATTTATATCCTCCAATTTGTTGTCATACACCCTTTGACCTTACTTATGTCTTTTTTTATCACCTCTATATGCTGCACCGTTTCCTTATATCTATTACCATTATATTCATTAATCAGTTGCATTAAGCGAAAAGAACATTCATGAAGTATACAATTCCACAAATGTTTAAAGGGCATCTATTGTGGGAAAAATTTCCCTCTCTATGTGTTCTATAATTTCTCCCAACCCCCAGAGTACCTTTATTTTTTTCAGTTTCCTCCTCTGTCCTGAGATATACAAGTTTAAAGAAATGAAGATTTCAATACACCACTCCTGCTTGAGCTGTCAATCAAACACCCTAACAGCATGACAATGTAGTGCGATGGATTACACAAGTTTTACAGCAAGTCTCCCAATGACTCCTTCCAGCTCACTAAAATGCTTGGCAAATACTGGGTTAAAAACAGAAGTAAACTAAAAGGAGAAGTCACCCTCCTACCAAGCTTTTACCAATTTATTGCCTGTCAAAGGGAGCTGGACTGGGCTGGGCTGCAGTGATTCAGGTCTGTACAAACTCCCCCCCTCCCATTCCTTATGTAGCACTGTCTTCAGAACTACGGAGAAACTTCCTCTCTACAGGCTTACATACCGAGTTTGTTTGTTCACAAAGGTTAGAGTGATGTGTCATGTGTAGGAGGATTAATGCGCATGAGCGGCTTGTTTCACTGGCTTAATTTACAGCCGGACTAAATGAACAGGGGAGTGAACAGAGAGGGGAGGGGGGAGCTCTGCAGTAAATCAGACAGTGTGCAAACACGGAGCCACAGAGGAAGGTAAGAATAAGGCAGAATACACTAACCTTTTATTATGTCTGGATTGGAGCAATGTATACATTTCACTATAGATGCCCTTTAAATTCCTCAGTTAATACTAAGAAGGAAACTTTTTAATTCTCAGTCCCCTGGGTATACGCTTCACTTTGATATAGTTTTCTAGCGTTGTAATGTCCTACCACAATCTAAATTCTTTATCAATGTATTTTTCCAGATCCTTAAATGCATTAAAATATATGTCTACATCTTGTGATTTAACATTGTCTGTGTTGGATTCCATCGTGGAAAATAGAGTATCTGCTTGTTTAAGCCTATATTCCATGGTGCCTAAGTCTATAGGGTTAATGGGAATATTCTCCCCCTCTGTTACCATTTTAACTCATTTTCCATTGGTCGGGACCCCCTGTATCAAATCTGATGGTTTTCTCAGAGCAACTTGTAATTATTTGGCCATTATGATTGGTCAAATGGGTCTTCATTATGATTCCTGTACCTGGTGATTCAACTTATTAGCTGGTATTTATTTAATGAAGAAGGAATGGCCTTTAAAAAAAAGAACTTAAAGGGACAATTCAGTGGAAATGATCAATATTTGTTAAATTGTTAGTTTGTGTAATGCCTTCTTAGTTATTCTACATATTCTCTTCCATTTTGAAAAATCAGTTGATTTCATCCCCTTTGCTATTCCCTGCTGTTGACATAAGTGAGCTGCCATTTTAGGTTCTAACGATCCTTCTTCTTCCCAGAATGCACCACATCCTTGGAATGTTCCTAACAGTAATTTCAACTGATTGGCTGTTGGATTGGTCAAAGATGCTCAGATCTCTACTGAGCAACTGAATCAACCCAGGCGCTGGGTCAAGGGCAAGACCATAACGGTCTCTATTAGAGGTCCTGCAAACAGGAAGTCAGTATTTCTGTTGCATTTATTTATACACAGACAAAATGATGAATGGGCAGATTAAGGTCATTGGGATGGAAAAATGCTGCTCTTTTTTCAGAAAAGCATATGGATTTGCATTGGTAATGCTGGTAAAGCTTTTATGGGAATGTATCTGAGCTATTATCATTTATGTATATTCAAATAAACGAAAACTTAATGAGCATCTATAGTGCTCAAAAATATTTTTTCCATTTTAAATCTTTATTTCCCAGGGAGGTAGAAGTGAGTAATCCTACTGATCTTTAGCTCAAAGTGACTAACATGCCCTTGCTGACAGCTCTCATGTTTGCCCCTCTCCTCCAACATATGGGCACGAGTTATCAATATGGCATGAGTGTCTCTTTGACTGCTCACTGCTTGGGTTAAAGATAAGAACCCTAGAAGAAATCCGGTCTTCCATCTTCCTTTAAATATAGATCTAAAATGATGAAAGTTCTCTTGGACATCATAAATGCCCTTTAATTGTAATTTAACTATGTGGTGTATAACAAAAAATTGTTAATCCAGATCCAGTGACTTAGAGACATAATAAGGGCTAACTGGAAACATAAACATTGTATACCTCCCTATATTCACATGTAGAGGGATAGGACATGGGGGCTTGGACCTCCTAACCTCACCCCCTGACCATCCACATCACTATACATTTTTACACAAGGATTGGCAGCCTGGGACAGCTCTCAAAACAGGACTGTCGTTAGGAAATAGACAGCTGAGAGATATATATATATGCTAAAATATTTTTGTTATGGTTTGCGAATGTAGGGCCTTATTCTCCAGTATAGTATAGTATAGTATTTAGGGTTGTGAGGTTGAATAAAGACATATGTCCATCCAGTTCCTGTGCAATACCCACATTTCCTCCTTAACTGTTGATCCAGAGGAAGGTAAAAAAAACACCAGAATTATGGACTCCAAGTGGCAATCGGAAATTTCCCTGGATCAACTCTACTTTATGTATCAATACCAGTAACTTGTAACATTCCTTGTTTGTAGAAACTCATCCAGCTTTTTATTAACTGACCAATGACCTGCCATTACAACGTCCACTGGAAGACAGTTCCATAGCTTTACTGTTCTCACAGTGACAAACCCTTTCCCAACTCTACTTTATGTTCAATACAGTAACTTGTAACATTCCTGTTTGTAGAACTCATCCAGCTTTTTATTAAACTGACCATAACCTGCCATAACAACGTCCACTTGAAGACAGTTCCATAGCTTTAACTTCGTCTCCACAGTGACAAACCCTTTCCCAACTCTACTTTATGTATCAATACCAGTAACTTGTAACATTCCTTGTTTGTAGAAACTCATCCACTTTTTATAACTGACCAATGAACCGCCATAACACATCCACTGGAAGACAGTTCCATAGCTTTACGTTCTCACAGTGACAAACCTTTCCCCTCTACTTTATGTATCAATACCAGTAACTTGTAACATTCCTTGTTTGTAGAAACTCATCCAGCTTTTTATTAAACTGACCAATGAACCTGCCATAACAACGTCCACTGGAAGACAGTTCCTAGCTTTACCGTTCTCACAGTGACAAACCCTTTCCCAACTCTACTTTATGTATCAATACCAGTAACTTGTAACATTCCTTGTTTGAGAAACTCATCCAGCTTTTTATTAAACTGACCAATGAACCTGCCATAACAACGTCCACTGGAAGACAGTTCCATAGCTTTACCGTTCTCACAGTGACAACCCTTTCCCAACTCTACTTTATATATCAATACCATGTAACTTGTAACATCCTTGTTTGTAGAAACATCATCCAGCTTTTTATTAAACTGACCAATGAACCTGCCATACAACGTCCACGGGAAGACAGTTCCATAGCTTTACCGTTCTCACAGTGACAAACCCTTCAACTCTAACTTTATATATCAATACCATTAACTTGTAACATTCCTTGTTTGTAGAAACTCTCCAGCTTTTTATTAAACTGACCAATGAACCTGCCATACAACGTCCACTGGAAGACAGTTCCATAGCTTTACCGTTCTCACAGTGAAAAACCCTTTCCCAACTCTACTTTATATATCAATACCAGTAACTTGTAACATTCCTTGTTTGTAAAACTCATCCAGCTTTTTATTAAACTGACCAATGAACCTGCCATAACAACGTCCACTGGAAGACAGTTCCATAGCTTTACCGTTCTCACAGTGACAAACCCTTTCCCAACTCTACTTTATGTATCAATACCAGCAACTTGTAACATTCCTTGTTTGAGAAACTCATCCAGCTTTTTATTAAACTGACCAATGAACCTGCCATAACACGTCCACTGGAAGACATTCCATAGCTTTACGTTCTCACAGTGACAAACCCTTTCCCAACTCTACTTTATTATCAATACCAGTAACTTGTAACATTCCTTTTTGCAGAAACTCATCCACTTTTTATTAAACTGACCAATGAACCTGCCATAACAACGTCCACTGGAAGACAGTTCCATAGCTTTACCGTTCTCACAGTGACAAACCCTTTCCCAACTCTACTTTATTATCAATACCATAACTTGTAACATTCCTTGTTTGTAGAAACTCATCCAGCTTTTTATTAAACTGACCATGAACCTGCCATAACAACGTCCACTGGAAGACAGTTCCATAGCTTTCCGTTCTCACAGTGACAAACCCTTTCCCACTCTACTTTATTATCAATACCAGTAACTTGTAACATTCCTTGTTTGTAGAAACTCATCCAGCTTTTTATTAAACTGACCAATGAACCTGCCATAACAACGTCCACTGGAAGACAGTTCCATAGCTTTACCGTTCTCACAGTGACAAACCCTTTCCCAACTCTACTTTATGTATCAATACCAGTAACTTGTAACTCCTTGTTTGAGAAACTCATCCAGCTTTTTATTAAACTGACCAATGAACCTGCTATAACAAACGTCCACTGGAAGACAGTTCCATAGCTTTACCGTTCTCACATGACAAACCTTTCCCAACTCTACTTTATGTATCAATACCAGTAACTGCATCCTTGTTTAAGAAACTCATCCAGCTTTTTTAAACTGACCAATGAACCTGCCATAACAACGTCCACTGGAAGACAGTTCCATAGCTTTACTGTTCTCACAGTGACAAACCCTTCCCAACTCTACTTTATGTATCAATACCCAGTAACTTGTAACATCCTTGTTGTAGAAACTCATCCAGCTTTTTTATTAAACTGACCAATGAACCTGCCAATAACACGTCCACTGGAAGACATTCCATAGCTTTACCGTTCTCCACAGTGACAAAACCTTTCCCAACTCTACTTTATGTCATCAATACCAGTAACTTGATACATTCCTTGTTTGCAGAAACTCATCCAGCTTTTTATTAAACTGACCAATAACCTGCCATACAACGTCCACTGGAAGACAGTTCCATAGCTTTACTGTTACCGTTCCACACAGTGACAAACCCTTTCCCAACTCTACTTTTGTATCAACCCAGTAACTTGTAACATTCCTTGTTTGTAGAAACTCATCCAGCTTTTTATTAAACTGACCAATGAACCTGCCATAACAACGTCCACGGAAGACAGTTCCATAGCTTTACCGTTCTCACAGTGACAAACCCTTTCCCAACTCTACTTATATGTATCAATCCCAGTAACTTGTAACATTCCTTGTTTGGCAGAAACTCATCCACTTTTTTATTAAACTGACCAATGAACCTGCCATAAAACAACGTCCACTGGAAGACAATTCCATAGCTTTACCGTTCTCACAGTGACAAACCCTTCCCAACTCTACTTTATTTATCATACCGAACTTGTAACATTCCTTGTTTGCAGAAACTCATCCAGCTTTTTATTAACTGACCAATGAACCTGCCATAACAACGTCCACTGGAAGACAGTTCCATAGCTTTACCGTTCTCACAGTGACAAACCCTTTCCCAACTCTACTTTATGTATCAATACCAGTAACTTGTAACATTCCTTGTTTGTAGAACCTCATCCGCTTTTATTAAAACTGACCAATGACCTGCCATAAAACACGTCCACTGGAAGACAGTTCCATAGCTTTACCGTCTCACAGTGACAAACCCTTTCCCAACTCTACTTTATGTATCAATACCATAACTTGTAACATTCCTTGTTTGTAGAAACTCATCCAGCTTTTTATTAAACTGACAATGAACCTGCCATAAAACACGTCCACTGGAAGACAGTTCCATAGCTTTATACAGTTTACGTTCTCACAGTGACAAACCCTTTCCCAACTCTACTTTTGTATCACCAGTAACTGTAACATTCCTTGTTTGTAGAAACTCTCTCCAGCTTTTTATTAACTGACCAATGAACCTGCCATAACAACGTCCACTGGAAGACAGTTCCATAGCTTTACCGTTCTCACTGTACAACCCTTCCCACTCTACTTATGTACAATACCAGTAACTTGTAACATTCCTTGTTTGCAGAAACTCATCCAGCTTTTTTTAAACTGACCAATGAACCTGCCATACAACGTCCACTGGAAGACAGTTCCATAGCTTTACCTTTCACAGAATGACAAACCCTTTCCCAACTCTACTTATTGTATCAATCCAGTAACTTGTAACATTCCTGTTTGTAGAAACTCATCCAGCTTTTTATTAAACTGACCATAACCTGCCATAACAACGTCCACTGGAAGACAGTTCCATAGCTTTACCGTTCTCACAGTGACAAAACCCTTTCCCAACTCTACTTTATGTAATCAATACCAGGAACTTGTAAAATCAAAAAACCCAATTGAACCTGCACACCAAGTAAAAAAAATTGAAGAAACACACACCTCATAAAAAAAATAAAAATCCTAGCAATTTTTTATAAACTGACAATGAACCTGCCATAACAACGTCCACTGGAAGACGTTCCATAGCTTTACCGTTCTCACAGTGAAAACAAACCCTTTCCCAACTCTACTTTATGTATCAATACCAGTAACTTGTAACTCCTTGTTTGTAGAAACTCATCCAGCTTTTTATAAACTGACACAATGAACCTGCCATAACAACGTCCACTGGAAGACAGTTCCATAGCTTTACCGTTCTACAGTGACAAACCCTTTCCCAACTCTACTTTATGTATCAATACCAGTAACTTGTAACATTCCTTGTTTGTAGAAAACTCATCCAGCTTTTTATTAAACTGACCAATGAACCTGCCATAACAACGTCCACTGGAAGACAGTTCCATAGCTTTACCGTTCTCACAGTGACAACCCTTTCCCAACTCTACTTTATGTATCAATACCAGTAACTTGTAACATTCCTTGTTTGTAGAAACTCATCCAGCTTTTTTATAACTGACCAATGAACCTGCCATAACAATCCACTGGAAGACAGTTCCATAGCTTTACGTTCTCACAGTGATAAACCCTTTCCCAACTCTCCTTTATGTATCAATACCAGTAACTGTAACATTCCTTGTTTGTAGAAACTCATCCAGCTTTTTATTAAACTGACCAATGAACCTGCCATAACAACGTCCACTGGAAGGCAGTTCCATAGCTTACCGTTATCTCCACAGTGACAAACCCTTTCCCAACTCTACTTTATGTATCAATACCAGTAACTTGTAACATTCCTGTTTGTAGAAACTCATCCAGCTTTTTATTAAACTGACCAATGAACCTGCCATAACAACGTCCACTGGAAGGCAGTTCCATAGCTTTACCGTTCTCACAGTGACAAACCCTTTCCCAACTCTACTTTATGTATCATACCAGTAACTTGTAACATTCCTTGTTTGTAGAAAAAACTCATCCAGCTTTTTTTAAACTGACCAATGAACCTGCAAACACGTCCACTGGAAGGCAGTTCCATAGCTTTAACCGTTCTCGGGAAAAAAAAGGGAGGGGAAAAAAAGAAAACGAAAGAAATGACAAAAAAACCCTTTCCGGCAACTCTACTTTTATGTATCAAGGGTAACCCAGGATAACAGTGGTTGTAACATTCCTTGTTACAGAAACTCATCCAGCTTGTTTATTAACTGACCAATGAATCTGCCATAAAAACGAATTCCACTGGAAGACATTTCCATAGCTTTAAGCCGAAGGGGTGTCTCGACAGTGCAAACCCTTTCCCAACTACTACTTTGTATCAATACCAAACTTGTAACATTCCTTGTTTGCAGAAAACACTCAGACCAGTCTTTTTATTAACTGACCAATGAACCACTGAGACCTAAAACCGTCCTGGAAGAACAGTTCCATAGCTTTATACGGTTCTCACAGTGAACAAACCCTTTCCCAACTCTACTTTATGATCAATACCAGTAACTTGTACATTCCTTGTTTGTAGAAACTCATCCAGATTTTATTTTATTAACGGACAATGACCAATCCGTGCCATAACAACGCTGCTCCATAATGAAAGCCGTTCTGGAAGGACAGTTCCATAGCTAGTTCACCCTAGTATCAACACGCCACAAAGAACCTTTCCCAACTCTACTTTATGTATCAAATACCAGTAACTTGTAAAATTCCTTGTTTGTAGAAACCTCATCCAGCTTTTTTTTAAAACTGACCAATGAACCGGCCCTGAACAAAACGTCCACGTGGAAGACATTCCATAGCTTTACTCCTTCTCACAGTGGAAAAAAAACCCTTTCCCAACTTGAAGCCTAAACCTTTTTTCTTCAAGTCTTACGGGATGTCCTCGATGTGCCTCTGACAATGTTCTATTTGTGAACAATGCCACCATTTGTTTCCAAGGTGTCCTTTTTGTACACAGGATTCCAAAATTGCACTGCATATTCCAAATGAGGCCTACCAATGCTTTGTAAGAGGGAGAATTAATTTTCCTCCCATTAATCCACCTCTCTTTATACAAGACAATACCATGCTGGCTCTGCTGTTGCCGCCTGGCACTGCTTGCTACCTTAAGTTTGTTATCCACCAAAACTCCAAGATCCCCGTCCAACAGGGATTCACTTAACACAGAACCATTTATAGTATAAGTAGCACAAGGATTTTTAAGTCCAAAATGCATCACCTTCCATTTATCAACATTGAATCTCATCTGCCACTTAGCAGCCCAATGTGATAATCTATCTAGATCCCCCTGCAACGATTGCACATCCTCTGAAGTTTTTAATGGTCGACAAAGTTTTGTGTTTTCAGCAAACACAGAAACCTTGCTGACAATACCCACTTCCAAATCATTAATAAATAGGTTAAATAGAAGGGGCCCCAACACAGAACCCTGTGGCACCCCACTTAGCACTTTAGTCCATAATGATGAAGCCCCATTAACAACTACTCTCTGCATCCTATTCATTAACCAATTTTCTATCCATGTACAAATGTGCCACCCCAGACCAACAGACCTTAGCTTATTCATTAGTCGCCTATGGGGGACTGTATCAAAAGCCTTTGCAAAATCAAGGTATACTACATCTACTGCTATGCCAGAGTGTACATCCCTACTCACTTTCTCATAAAAGCCAAGCAAGTCAGTTTGACAAGATCTATTCCTCCTAAATCCATTCTAATTATTTCTTATAAGGTCAGTCCTTGAAACATACTCTAGAACAGGGATAAGCAACCAGTAGATCCACAGATGTTTGAAAACTACAACTCCCAGCATTCCTCTACAAGCACTCTGTAATTAGGGAATTCTGAGAGTTGTAGTTTCCAAACATCTGGAGATCTACTGGTTGCCTTTCCCTGCTCTAGAATATGTTCCTGTGTCAAACTTTCCAGTACTTTCCCCACCACTGAAGTTAAACTTACAGGCCTGTAATTACCACTACTACCCTTCATGAATACTGGAATCACATCAACATTTTTTCCAATCCAAAGGCATACTTTTGGATATAACATTATTGAGTTGTTTCTGTGCCATATTCTCAGTTAACCAAAGTGCACTTGCATATTTTACACCATTTTTGCTACTATACTCTATCATATCTGTACTTGGATCTTCTATAGTGTACACAGAGGAAAAAGGATGTTCAAGACATTTGCTTTATTACCATCCTCCTTCTTACTATTAAAGGGTATGTCCACCCTTAAAACCATTTTTTCATATATGATTCCCCCTGTCCCCCCAGCCCCAACCGCTCTACTTATATTCTTAGAAAGTTCCCCAAACTTTACTTACCTCCCCGGCCCTCTGCTTGCGAGAAAATGCAAGCAGGGGAGCGGGACCGGCGGTCGCGTCTGTGATTGGCTGAGCGGCAGCCAATCACGGACACGGCTGCCAGGAGTTCATTGCGGCGGGGGAAAGAGGGCAGGAAAGTAAAGTTTGGGGCACTTTCTAAGAATAAAAATAGAGCGGTTGGGGCTGGGGGGACAGGGGGAATCATATATCTAAAGGGATTTACACTAGGGGGAGGGAATCCTAAGAGGGAGGGGGAGAAGGGCTTCAGTACGCATGCCAAACTTCTCCCGGAGGCCAGGTAGGAGGCAGAGTCCTATATGGACTCTGCTATCCTCCTGGTGGGCAGTTTTTGGGACTTTGTGGGGGGGACTACAGGAGAACCATATGGAGCTGGGATGTGAGGTAAGGATTAAACTACACTACACAATAGGGCCAGTAGTGGGGGGGATTATAGTTTTGGGGGTGGACATGCCCTTTAATATACTTAAAATTTTTTTAGGGTAAGTGTTTCTTTGTTCAGCTATCCTAACTTCATTATTAATTTTAGCTAGCTTAATTGCTTTCTTACAATCCTTGTTACAGTTTTTATAATTCCTAAAGGCCCTTTCCATTCCCTATGAATTAAAGATTTTAAATCCCATTTTCTTCCTTTCCATTTCACTCTTTACATCAGAATTACCGTAAGCCACATGGGTGCAAACTTATTTTTACATTTGTTTCCCATGGGTATAAATTTAGATGTGAAATGGTTTAAAATCACTTTAAACACATTACTTCTGTTCAGTACCTTGACCTGATAATATACCTTCCCAGTTGATATGCTGAAGAGTTACTTTTAACCTGGGAACAGCTTCCCCCTTTGCTGATGTCACCTAACTTTACTGCATTTTTATTGTTTTTAAAATATTTTTAAAGATCACAAAAATCAGCAAGATTTAAAGACACACACACAAAAAAAACAACATGAAGACTGTTTAGATGTTATCGATCTTTCTTTTTGTGCCATAAAAGGTTTCAGAATCTTGGATTGTCCTTTTTATATCTTTCCAGAAAATAAAACTGAGCATAGGATTGAATTATTTAAGACCATCATCAGTGATGCGTGAACTGAAACGCTTTCCTGTAAATTCCTGGATTTTCGAAAAATGTGGAAGGGTGAGAATTTTTGGGTGATATCATCTCACCTAGAGAGACATTAAGACTGGGTATGTAAAGGTGATATTATATAAAATGAGTACTGCTTAGTGTTGGTGGCTTGTGCTGGAAGACATTGGGTATTTGGTTGTAGTTGGCTATTAAAGAGTACTCTAGTTACTAAAATAGGTGGCATAGTCACCCACAATTTTGGTACATTCATTGCTATGTAAGTAGACCAAGCTGCTATAGTATTAACGAAAGAACCCCACCGATATCAAGGAGAAAACTCATGATGTCGAGTCTAGGGGGACTGGAATCCCCCTAGAACTTTAAGGTGGTGGAATGTTTCTTTCTCAATAGCTTTTGAAGAACCATGAATGGGATGTCCCTGATCTAGGATGTTCTAGACTTGGAGAGGTGAAACATTAGGAGAGGACTTCCCCCCCCCCCCCGGGATTTGGATATTCCAGATTCTGAGCGTTTTGGGGTTTTTTTTACATTTACATGGTGACCGTATTGTGGGGTGGTTAAGGAATTCTATTTTTCTAAATTCATATAAAAATAAGTTGCTTCCACTGAAAGATTTCTGACGTGAATAAGTAAATATATATAAACTAGTTAGATGCTAACGACAATATCAACAACTGTTTATTCATCATCATCATCGTCATCATCGTCGTCGTCATCATCGTCGTCGTCATCATCGTCATCATCGTCATCATCATCATCGTCATCATCATCGTCGTCATCATCATCGTCGTCATCATCATCATCATCATCATCATCATCATCGTCATCATCATCTTCTGTGTTAATGTCACCATCCAAAACATCTTCAATCCAGTCCTCCAGTTCATCCACAGTGGGCAGGTCTTCTTCATCATCCATGTCCATCCAAACGCTATCAGCCTACGTCAAGACATTAAGATGTGAAATAAACTCAACAAGCTAAAAGCTTTGTACAAGATTTTACCATTAGTCCCCCCTAGGTTAGGATTTCACTATTACCACTGGTGTTAGGATGCTAACCTGGAAGTTAAGAAAGTCTGTCTGCCCATGCACCAGCCCACCACCCAGCCCCTAGTCACTAGGGATCGTGCATCATCAGCAAACTCAAAATGTTATATCTAAAACTGAGTCTAGACTGTCCAGATTTATAGCCAATGGTAGACAGATTCCATTGAAAGCTGTTTGTTGTTGGCTACAGATTTGGATACACACATTCTTAATAATTTGTACAGGGACTTTGATCATGTTGGGTTATCGGAACTTTGTACACAGTTTTATCCTGGGAGCAACTTCCAGTAGAATAAACATGCTGAATCCCGTTCTCCTTTATTGTCTGCAGTCAGGAAAGCAGGATTCATTCAAATGGAATTTTTATCTTTCAATAAATGGAACATCTGCTTTCTCCGTTAGTTTCTACCAAATGTCAACACGATGAATTCCCACTCATAACACAGTAATTATATATACTGTGAGCGCAAGGAATTCACGGAGGGTCAAGATAAAAGGGGTGGTGAGGTAGGACAAAAGTGTGTGTGGGGGGGGGTCTGTGGGTAAGGAAAATCGTAAAGACGCAGCAAAAGAGGAACCGATGGAATAGGCATAAATAATTCACTGCAGAGTAAAAAAGTGAAACCAAAACTCTAGCACAGTGATGTCAATCCTTGGTACTCCCAGCATGCAGCTGGAGTGCTAAGGTTCGAAATCACTGCTCTAGCAGATCCAAAAGATCCGTCACTGTGATCTGTGTGAATATGCCTTAGAGCTAAGCAATTCACAAGGTAAGCATTTCTTTGACCATACGGCGGCCATATTGAGTAGACGTGACCACACAATTAAATGGGACATAAATGCTACTATCTACTCATTAACGGGAGAGTGGTAGGGGCATATTTAGAAAGTGGTTGTTATACGGGCCGCTAATTAAAATTCCGCTAATGCTTTGTCCATTATGGATGCTGCTTTACGTAACCATGGGTTTATAAATAGGCCCCTTAAGACTTTAGTTTTTTAAGCCATAGACACAAAATTTAGACTGATATTGTACAAGTGTTATCTTTGTGTGTATGGCCACCTTAGCAATTTAAATTACTGGGGGATTGTTTATGTTCCTTAGGGCCGTATTTATAGACCCACGGTATCGCTTTTTAGTGATACCGCATGTTAGTTATAGTACGATCGTGATCGTCCATTTACGACCAAACGTTCGGTAATTACAGAATGTTTGGTCGTAGAAAACAATACGTTAGTAAACTTCCGCAATGGTATTCTATGGGGATAGTAAATCTAAGATTTCGTTATCGTAGATTTACAATCGGTATCAAGACATCAGTGCACATATGTCTGAAGAAGGTGCCATTTTGACACCGAAACATCACATTTGTTAATAAACACGATTTGCTATAAAGACTGTTGTGCACTGATACCTTGATACCTTTGGATATTCCTGCCCGTGGCTATGGTTAGTCAGTAGCACCCAGCGCTAAGACACTGAAGTAGATGTGGATAGTGTGCAGGATAAATGACAGATTGATTTGGATTTACAACCGGTATCGGTAACTTGCGATCATATCGTATATGTACGATAACAGCCGTAAACTAACAATCGTTAAACCGATCGGAAATTAATGATTAGTTTAACGATCGTTTTACCAATCGTTAAAGGCACGGTATCGCTAAAAAGCCCTTAGGCCCTTAGAGCAGACAGGTCACGTGATCACGGCATTGCTTCCTCAGGATAATACTCACGTCCGTGACATTAACGATGCCAATATGAGGGCGAGAAAGGTCGATTCCGAAAGTCTCTTCCCAGTATGGAATCAACTACAATAAAATAGGGAACATCAGGGAAAAAAACGTTAACATAATAAATACATTTCATTATTTCAATATTTGCAGCACTCAGATCCATTATCTCTTTCACTATTAGAGCCTCTTAGAGGTAATATTGTATTATAAAGACAAACAGACACTTTTACATACAACTTGCCCTTGAATTAATGACCAATATTGGCAGTTTATGTTCATGTTATTACTTAAAGTGGTGTGACTATTAATTATAACACGCGGTATTGATACATATTTAATCTCTATGATACATTTCTACGAGGGGAACACCTCGTTCTTGTATAATACTGGGCGTTCTCGAGTTATTTTCCGAATGTTCATTCTATACTAGTCCCTTTAACAATGTGCAGCCATTATCCACTTTCCTGAGTATAATGATAATCCTGACAGGTTTCCAAAAGAAATAAAAATGGCCGATCAGCTACAATTGTATAAATGACGTTGCAATGGCATCTAACAGTGAATAGAGATGTAACATAATTCTATAGTCTTTTCTCTTAAACAGAAATGATATCCAGATCTGAATATCTTACATTGTTTATCTTTTTAAAAAACTTTTAAAAAATCCCCTTAAAGCAGAATTCTAGTTATTAAGTAACTGACTGCTTTCTAGCAGTTACTAATAGTTTTCAAGCTCCTCATCCTTATTCATTAACATATTTTCTCCAGTGTCAGAGATGGGAGAATCGTCAGTGACAATGACTGTGGGAGGAGGCAGAAAGAAGTCCATTACTGCATGAGTATAATTCTCCTTTAAAGATGAAATAAAGCCCTGTAATTAATGAAATTCACGTGATTACCCATATTCTGGGTACGAGAAAAATGATTATGTTTTTAACTTTAAAGGGCACATCCACCCTAAAACAGATATTTCTCTGTGCGTTACGACGCAATAGAGTTCACCGTTTTTCCTTTAATATATAATCCATTCTGTTTTACCAGTGTTTTTTTCTCTAAATGGATCATTCCATCAAATAGGCTTTTTCTGCCTGTCGGAGCTTGTTACGTGATAGGGCAGAGACGTGAATGAAAATGATGCATTTTTCTGATAGGGGTGGATTTGGTAACCAAAAGATGGGTACATTTCCTTGGTGTGCCCTTTAAATACTATTTGATCCCACGGTTATTGTTGATGTTTTACCATCCATTATACATCCCACGGTTATTGTTGACGTCTTACCATCCATTATACATGGATGGTAAAATATAGCAGCTGAGGATTAACCTGAACTTAATTTAATATTATATTTTAGTTCTCCTTCCACTGCGTCTACTACATGGGTGTCCATGTTTATAGTATGAATGCCATTACTCCGGGATCGTTTTACCAGTTGCGGCCTTGCACATTGTGATCTCCTATTGGGACACGTCCTCCTCCAATTGTATTAATGACTTGGTATGATCCAACTTGGTATGATCCAAAAGTCAGTCTTCCTATTGGATGCCTTTAGGCCCCTATACGCATGTCGACAGATTCCAATATCAATGGCAATATGTGTTGGTGCACGCATGCACTTACCCAACTAACCTCCCATACTTACAGGGAAGTCATCAAATATTGGCACATTGTATGGCTCCCTGGTAAAGTAAACAATGACTTTTATTGGTTAAAATCACCTCCATATATAAAAGGGAAAGCCATCCTTACAGAATATTATTGAAACATATTTTAATAATTTAGAGGATCTTTAAGGGGGGTACATTCCCAATTATTACATCTAGAGCTAATTGAA
Source organism: Hymenochirus boettgeri (assembly GCA_019447015.1). NCBI lineage: Eukaryota > Metazoa > Chordata > Amphibia > Anura > Pipidae > Hymenochirus > Hymenochirus boettgeri. The sequence goes on from CM033476.1 coordinate 319,271,704, forward strand.
CTTCATCAAATTCCAACCTAAACTAGTTGATCCATCTTTTTGGATTTAGAGCTTTGATGCTCTCAATTTCCTGTCCCTGTGTTGTCATCAATTCATATTCAGCCATGGTTAGGCCTTGTTTCTTATTACAGATCAATTTTCATACTATATTAATCGCTAAGAGAATTGGCCAAGGGTAAAGCTTTGTGAGCCAATTAGAAATTGTATCTAATCAATACAATATTCCCGAACACCTTAATCCTATAATGACCCTCGGGTGCTGTTCCATAAATCCACGTACCACCTCATGGAAACAACATTCATTTATACAAAGACTCATGCACTCCTTGGGTGAAATATTATTTTATATGTGACATAGCACATGCCCCTTTTTTGGGCGTCTCCTAAGGAGCGCATGGGTGGACTTCATATAACTGTAGCTACAGCACATACAGATTTTATCTGCCAGATTAGTGTCCTGGGCCTTCCTGTATTAAAGATAGTGTTGAAGCATTCAGGAAGCCTGGCAAAAGTAGTTTTCTTTGTGCTGCCATTTTGGACATGCCATTAACAGAACTAAATTATCTGTCTGGGGCTCTCACCAGTGGGAAGTCTTCTGGGTCGATCCAGATGATGCTCAGGTCTGGGTTGTCTGTATTGTCTTCAGCAACTTCTTTAAGGATTTCCAGAAATTCATAACCATCTGTTATCAGGAGGACAAGATCAGGTTAGAAATCCCAGAGCGAAAAACAATGGACCAGTTAACAGCCAACGGCCATTTCCGTCTATCCAATAATATTTGGTGGATGGTTACATCTCTGGGCTGGGGCCTGATTAGTCTCTGACTTTAAAGGAAAAGTTTAGGCTAAAACACATTTTTCTATCTAGTAGCATAGTGACTATAGAAACACCTTGAAATGAGGAACAATAGAGTTTTTATCTGTAGGCGTAGAAAGGGTTTTCCCTGTAGTAACAATAATAATATATGGAGTAGAACCTGTTTATAATGGCCGGTACAAGGTAGGGGTTAGACACCATTTATATACTGACTGATATATACAAAAGACACCTCTTCATTGATAAGCCACATGCTTGGGTGATGCTATACCGGCCGCTATAGGGCGAATTAATGCAAAACAGACGCTACCCGATGTACTATCTTTGTTTTTTTTCACTTATTTAGTGCTGGATGCACCATTTACAACACTTTATGGAAATATCGTGGCGTAGCCTATTCCAGCTGAGTTGAGTTTTGCGCTACCTTGTAGGGTGAAACTTAATGCCTGTTGTATGGAGGCGTACACCGCCCATTTCACCTAACCGGGATCCCACTACTAGGGATGGCCGAAACGGTCAAGTTTCGTTCCATTTTAGGATTTATAAATTGGAATATACTTTTTAGACTTCGGAGCCCATTTTGCTCAATAATCCTCGAAAATACGAAAGGAAACTAATTTCCGAGCGTATTTTGGAGGATTATCGAACGTTTAAGGCTATTTTCGATAATCCTCGAATGTTCTGAAGTCCCGAAATCCGATCCGATTTGGAACATTCAGATTTCGGAACCGAGGGGTTCTGCGTCGGATCCGGGTCCGAGACCTGGATCCCATCTTTACCCACAACGCAGCAAGTCTCGCAAAGAAGTTTACTGCATTGTGGTCAGATAAGTTAAACTAATAATAGTAATAATAATATAAATAATAATAACATAAAAGTCAAAATTGCAATTATAATAATTATTTAAAGTAATAATAATATAAAACAAACAATAACAATAAAAATAAATATAATAACAATAAAATACTATTAGTATTAATAATAATAATATAAAATAATAACCATAAAAATACTCCTAACAATAACAATAAACGAAAACTAATAATATAAAATAATAATGATAATTAGAACAGATTATTACCAGGGTCGTCCTCCTCTGCAAATGCCACAATGTGAATTCCATCCAAATCATCCTCCTGTTAACATGGAGAAATGAATTAAACAGAGCGAACTGTATAAATCTATTGTCTGTTACTATAAGCAGTGGGAAGACAGGGACTGGGTCTTACAATGATAGGAGCAAATAAAGGATTTCAATAAGGTAATTTATTGTACAGCACAAACTGCCCATCTACAGACAGAAATAAGTTTGGGCTAAATGGATGTATGTCTTTATAAAACCTTCATTACTATGTTACTATGTAACTGTTATACAGGCATTATGGGTAGGGTATAAAGGTTGGACTAGATGGACGTATGTCTTTATAAAACCTTCATTACTATGTTACTATGTAACTGTTATACAGACATTATGGGTAGGGTATAAAGGTTGGACTAGATGGACGTATGTCTTTATAAAACCTTCATTACTATGTTACTATGTGTAACTGGATACAGACATTATGGTAGGGTATAAAGGTTGGACTAGATGGACGTATGTCTTTATAAAACCTTCATACTATGTTACTATGAACTGTTATACAGACATTATGGGTAGGGTATAAAGGTGGACTAGATGGACGTATGTCTTTATACAACCTCCAATACTATGTTACTATGTAACTGTTATACAGACATTATGGGTAGGGTATAAAGGTTGGACTAGATGGACGTATGTCTTTATAAAACCTCAATACTATGTTACTATGTAACTGTTATACAGCATTATGGGTAGGGTATAAAGGTTGGACTAGATGGACGTATGTCTTTATAAAACCTTACATACTATGTTACTATGTAACTGTTATACAGACATTATGGTAGGGTATAAAGGATGGACTAGATGGACGTATGTTCTTTATACAACCTCCAATACTATGTTACTATGTAACTTTATACAGACATTATGGGTAGGGTATAAAGGTTGGACTAGATGGAGTATGTCTTATTACAACCTCCAATACTTGTTACTATGTAACTGTTATACAGACATTATGGGTAGGTATAAAGGTTGGACTAGATGGACGTATGTCTTTATACAACCTCCAATACTATGTTACTATGTAACTGTTATACAGACATTATGGGTAGGGTATAAAGGTTGGACTAGATGGACGTATGTCTTTATAAAACCTTCATTACTATGTTACTACGTAACTGTTATACAGGCATTATGGGTAGGGTATAAAGGTTGGACTAGATGGACGTATGTCTTTATAAAACCTTCATTACTATGTTACTATGTAACTGTTATACAGACATTATGGGTAGGGTATAAAGGATGGACTAGATGGACGTATGTCTTTATACAACCTCCAATACTATGTTACTATGTAACTATTATACAGACATTATGGGTAGGGTATAAAGGTTGGACTAGATGGATGTATGTCTTTATATAACCTCCAATACTATGTTACTATGTAACTGTTATACAGACATTATGGGTAGGGTATCAAGGTTGGACTAGATGGACGTATGTCTTTATATAACCTCCAATACTATGGTACTGTGTAACTGTTATACAGACATTATGGGAAGTGTATGAAGGTTGGACTAGATGGACGTATGTCTTTATACAACCTCCAATACTATGTTACTATGTAACTGTTAGACAGACATTATGTGTAGGGCATAAAGGTTGGACTAGATGGACATATGTCTTTATACAACCTCCAATACTATGTTACTATGTAACTGTTAGACAGACATTATGGGTAGGGTATAAAGGTTGGACTAGATGAATGTATATCTTTATACAACCTCCAATACTATGTTACTATGTAACTGTTATACAGACATTATGGGTAGGATATAAAGGTTGGACTAGATGGACGTATGTCTTTATACAACCTCCAATACTGTTACTATGTAACTGTTATACAGACATTATGGGTAGGGTATAAAGGTTGGACTAGATGGATGTATGTCTTTATATAACCTCCAATACTATGTTACTATGTAACTGTTATACAGACATTATGGGTAGGATATAAAGGATGGACTAGATGGACGTATATCTTTATACAACCTCCAATACTATGTTACCATGTAACTGTTATACAGACATTATGGGTAGGATATAAAGGATGGACTAGATGGACGTATGTCTTTATACAACCTCCAAATATGTCTCATTTTGTGTAGAAAAGGGATTATATTTATAGACTTCTCAAATGATCGCCCTATCAGATATTTGAAATCAGTGACCGCCATACAGGGTAGTCCAAGTGGAATAATGTATCAAGGGCCATTTAATTCACATAGCAACCAAACATCATGTTTCCATGGAAACTCAATGAAGAAAATAGTCTTTCCATCTCGCTTCTTGGTTTCTAAACGTCCTCTCGGCAGCCTCTTTGTCCCTACATATTCCTGTCAATTAGCAATGAGATTTGTTTTGGCCTTCCTTTGAATTAGGCTTCTAATGTAATGAACTATATGAAAGATTTCCCAGCTATGGCACTTGAGTACCATTAGGAGGATATCCCTTATTGAATACATGTGGGTAAGCTGACCTAATGGACTGTTTTTAACATCCTTCTCTAGCATAGAGCTTTTGAAGATCAGAGCTGGAAGCTAAATTAGTGTCTAATAATTGCAGTGGCTTTGCTGACAATAAAAATATTTAAAAAATCCTTTTAGTTGTTGGGATCTAAATAAATCAAACTAAAGTATTCCAAAGATGTCTCCTCTGCGAGGTCATCCAAATACCATTGACATAACATTTGACCTAGGCAACTCAATATAAAGATCCCATCATAACATCTTCTTCTAAGTATCTCTTTGGTTCAAAAACAACCCCAATGAGATGCATTATATATTATCGATTTCCAAAGATGGAAAGAAAAAGTAGCGACCCACAATGCTCTGTAAAAGTTCTAAATCCCAAGGTGATCATAGTCAAGTGAGGTAAAGAAATGATCCCACTTGTGTTAGTATTAGAAGTCAAATCTCCATTAAGAGTCAGTAGATATAGCGAAAAGTTTCAAGAGTGTACAGAGGTTATATTTAATGTTTCTGAGACTGTGAGTATAAAAATTACAGTTAAGTAAGGTTCATGTTTCTTTAAATGTGTTCAACTGAGCAACATCAAGAACCTCTTTACAAAATACAACATTCATGTATGTTCGTCTTTGTGTGACAACCAGAGTATATTGCATTGGAGAAGTAACGTTTGGGCGAGGATATGATCACTATAGAAATATATTAATGGGCCATACAATAAACTCTCTGGTGCATTGTTCACTAATCGGTCATATCAGAGGACTCGTGGACACCCTTTAAGGTTGGAAATTTGGAAGAAAAGAAGTTTCATCTTCAGGTTTCTTTACAGTAAATGGCTCATTGAATGTGGACTGGACATGTTTCTAAAACTAAAAAATATTGAGAATAACTGGTAATTATATTTATATACTGTAATTCTGGTTGATCCAGGGATATTTTCCGAATGTCATTTGGAGTCAGGAAGGAATTTCCTCCCTTTTTTTAGCTTTTTTTTTTTTTTTTGCCTTCCTCTGGATCAACTGTTAGGTAGGGTTAAAAAGGATGGTAAAAAGGTTGGACAGGATGGATGAACTCTATGTCTTTATATAACCTCCAATACTATGTTACTATGTAACTGTTAGACAGACATTATGGGTAGGGTATAAAGGTTGGACTAGATGGACGTATGTCTTTATACAACCTCCAATACTATGGTTACTATGTAACTGTTTACAGACATTATGGGTAGGGTATAAAGGTTATACTAGATGGACGTATGTCTTTATACAACCTCCAATACTATGGTTACTATGTAACTGTTATACAGACATTATGGGTAGGGTATAAGGTTGGACTAGATGGAACGTATGTCTTTATACAACCTCCATACTATTTACTATGTAACTGTTAACAGACATTATGTTAGGGTATAAAGGTTGGACTAGATGGACGTATGTCTTTATAAACCTCAATACTATGTTACTATGTACTGTTAACAGACATTATGGGTAGGGTAATAAGGTTGACGGATGGATGAACTCTATGTCTTTATAAAACCTCCAATACTATGTTACTATGTAACTGATACAGACATTATGGGTAGGGTAAAAATTTTGGACTAGATGGACGTATGTCTTTATAAAACCTCCAATACTATGTTCTATGTAACTTTAACAGCATTATGGGTAGGGTATAAGGTTGACTAGATGGACGTATGTCTTTATACAACCTCCAATACTATGTTACTATGTAACTGTTATACAGACATTATGGGTGGGTATAAAGGTTGGACTAGATGGACGTATGTCTTTATAACACTCCAATACTATGTTACTATGTAACTGTTACAGACATTATGGGTAGGGTATAAGTTGGACTAGATGGACATTTGTCTTTATACAACCTCCAATACTATGTTACTATTGTAACTTTTACAGACATTATGGGTAGGTATAAAAGTTGGACTAGATGGACTATGTCTTATACAACCTCCAATACTATGTTACTATGTAACCTTAGACAGACATTATGGGTAGGGTATAAAGGTTGGACGAATGATGTATGTCTTTATACAACCTCCAATACTATGTTATTATGTAACTTTACCAGACATTTGGTAGGTATAAGGTTGGACTAGATGGATTAAGTCTTTTCAACCTCAATACTATGTTATGTGCTATTAACTGTTTACAGACATTATGGGTAGGGTATAAAGTTTGGACTAGATGGACTGTATGTCTTTATTACACCTCCATCGTACTATGTGATCCCTGGTTGGAGGTGTACTTTTTTCTGTACCACTTGGCAGACATTAGTGTGGTTTATTTGTTTTTTTTTGTTTGTGTGTTTTTCTCTTTATCCTTCTCTCGGTTTGTGAATCTGGATTTGTCCTGTTATGAATCTTTTATGTGGGGGACAACCTCCAATACTACAGGAGTGGTACATTAGGAGTTTATAATGTTAAACAATTAAACAGTGCAAGTTACAATTTATAGCAAAAATGTTACAAAATGAAATTTATCATATACACCAAAAATGTTACATTATAGTTCTTGCCATATAAACCAGAAACCTTATAATAGAGAAATGCTCAAATTCAAAATATAATATTGAATTAACCATATACACCAGTGATGAAATTTTAAGGAACTTATCATGCACACCATAAATATTACAGTATAGTTCTTAACCATACACTAGAGTATGTTATAATGTAGAATTGATCTTCTACCCCATTCATATTATTTTATTGAATTAACCATATACACCATAGATGATATAATATGGACCTTATCATACACACCATAGATATTACATTAGAGTTTTTAACCATAACTTAGAGTCTATGTTATAATGTAGGATTTATCTCATACACCATTCATATTATAATATTACATTTACCATATACACCAGAAATAATATAATATGGACCTTATAATACACACCATAGAGATTACATTAGAGTTTTTAACCATACACTAGAGTCTGTGTTATATTATAGAACGTATCTTATACATAATTTATATTATAACATTAAATGTATCATATACACCAGAAATTACATAATATGGAACTTACCATATTCACCATACATAGAATCCCACCATATACAACAGCCATGGTATATTGTGTATATCTCAGTGTACAGCAGCATCAGTATTTTATTTTACCATATATAGTAACATATTATATATTTTATCTTTTGAATTTCACTATATACAATTTAAATTGTAGTCTGCCATATACAGCTAAATATTCTCTAGTTGGCCAGGAGCAGCACATTTTGTGTGTGTGAAATACAATTTCATAATATAACTGGAGCTCACCCAAAAAGGAGGATATTATTAGCTGCATACACAAAATGGGAGCCTATAAATCTTACCATATGCACAATGATGTCATTAGTACCTGATAATCTCAATATTAAGCAGGGGAGTTGCTCAAAGTAAGCAGGGAGTTGCTCATTTTAAATCTAGTCGTACCTTATGGGGGTTTCCAATAAACATACTAACTGGTACAATGTGGAGCTTGTCATAAGCAGCATCTGTGTCACATTATGACCTCAGAAACAGTATTTTATGACATCATTATATGGTCACAACTGTACATGCAACTGTCATCCCAGCAATATAGAAGAACTTGCTCTACAAAGTAACAATTGTATAATCCCCAGGCATTATTCCATCAGTTCGGTGTTATGGTGATATAAAAGCCATAATCATTGGTTGTTACCAATAAAATATTTATGGATCTGTTTGGATCAGTAGCTTGTTAGCCCAATGTTTCTATAGGATTTATCTTATATAGTGTCCCAGGCAGGTAGGTAATAAACAAGTCCCAGCTCATTGTATGTTTAACTAAAATGTTTGTTGGTTTTTCCGCTTCCAGTGAGATTAAAATTAGCCAAGCTTGGGGGAGTGAATAGACATTCCACTGTAATATATATTATTCAAATCAGTCTCCGCAGGTGAGATGCTGGGATGGATTAGTGGGGACCTTTTATACAATTGGATACTGGTGCATTAAGAACTCGTTTAACTGATCATTGTCAAATGGATTGCACAGCCTTGCCTGTGGGTGAGTGGAACAATCTAACAAACCACCTTTAATTCATGGAGGGGGGTGTTGGCCCCACATTAAAATAATAAATAAATAGTAATAATAACAATAATGATAGAAAGTACAGCTGGGTGCAGGTTGCTTTTGCAGCTTGACCCTTGTTTCCTTCTGAATGTCAACTTTTGTGTGCAGAGGGTTTGAGGGCGAATTGAGAATCTGACATCTTTCTGATTATGTATGTTAAATGTAGGACAGAGAATAGACAGTGATTTTGTAGAGGCTGTGAGATTACAAAGCTTGTCTCTTTAAATTGCCTTGCCCTACCCCCCCCTCACTAAAATGAGGGTCTGCTGAGGACAACATTGCTACCTTATTACAGCTAATATGTTACCCCTTCCCCCCAGCATATACACACCTGAGGTCTCATTCTTGATATTTTTTAATCCCATTGTCTACTTGGTAAAGCAGATTCACACACAGACAGACATACAGGCAGATTATTGGGAATCTGGATTATGTTTAGACCACATCAGATCACTGGTGTCATTGGGGGTTCTGATTTAACTTGCAGTTTCTGGTTAACTGAGCTGAATGGGAAATGGGTGGTTCTGATATGATCAGGGAACTGTTTGTGTTTTTAAAGATTTTAAAACAAAGGAACACGTTTGATGTCTTTAGGAAAGGATATAAACATCCATTAGTCATTAAAATAATTGCAGATCCCCAGCAGGAAAATAAAGAAATAAATAAATACATGTAGAGGGGGAAAAAAAATCACAAATAAATAACTTTATCTCTGGGGGGAGGAGAAATCAGCACATAAAAAGAAAGACTATTTATAATGTATGTTCAGACATAACTATTATCTATTATCCCAAGTTCAAAACAACACAGGGAATTTTTGGAATGAGAGAGAGAGAGAGATAGAGAGAGAGAGAGAGAGAGAGAGAGAGAGAGAGAGAGAGAGAGTTTCCCCAATAAAATTACAGTCAACACAAACCATTTAACTCAACCTGGTGGGTAAACTGGGACCCCCCATTTCAATCAGCTATTGTAGAGACCCCTGCAATCACTGGAGGATTCCAGTGTCACCCTGATAATATCCAACAGTTTCAAACCAAGAAAAATAATTTCATTGGAAATATTCTTTCATTTCAGTCCAAAAATATATATAGAAACGACAACAACATAATAATAATAATAATAATAATAATAATAATAATAATACTAATTGTAATGCTGTAAACATAAATGGGATGTTAATTATATTAATAAGAATATTATATAGGTAATATTATTATTAATAATAATAATATACTAATACTAATACTAATAATAATAATACATTTAAAAAGACACGATCAATGCTATTTATTGCATAAAGAGATTTCATGTTTTCCCCTTTAACAATGAACGGAAACTTTTTGTTTATATATTAAATACATTGTTGCAGATCAGCATCTAAAATAATCAGTGGCTAATCCTGAGCAATTTGCAGGAGGTATAATAATCTCTCTGTAATGTACCACATGTATGTTCATAAACACAACCTGCGGTAGCTTAATACAAGGCAGACCTCAGGCAAGGTTATTACACCTCAAGTAAGGGAACAGTAGAACAGTATATAGATAATTACCTTAATTACTAGGAGGGACTCTAATTGGCTTTTTTTTCTGTATGTATTTTTTTTCTGTTGCACTGTGTCTATATCCAACATCCCTTGATAAATATTCTAACCTGCCTCTACATGTCTCTTTGTTTTGCAACGAATTATCGACAACAAAAAACCATTACATTAACAGGTATAATGGGATCCCCTGAGCAGTTACAATATACACACATGAAATATCCTCGTTTACAAAACATATTATTGGAGAAAACAAATGAAATTCGTTCCATAGGATGGAAATGAAAATAATACTAAATAATAATAATAATAATTAGAACAAGATGGGGATCTGAAAAAGACGAAAGAATTAAGGGAATGAAATAGATTTCCTTAACACAAAAAATAGAAACAAATTGTAACACAATAAGAATGTATATAATAATTCCAAGGAATACTCAATACATTAGTATTTATAGTATTATTATTATAGGACATATCTATCTATATGTGTGTATTTGAATCAATGCAGGGATGAGAGAAGAAGAGAGAAAAGTGCGATAAAATAATAAATCTACAGCAGGATCCCTTCTGACGGGAAAGGCTGCAGAAAAAGGCAAGGAGCTGAATCTATAATTGAGAGTAATCGTGTTAGTGTTTGAATAAAAAAATGACACAGGGTGTTTAAAGCCGATAACAACATGTTTAGAAATAAGCTATTTCTTCAAACTGGTATTTTCTTCTTTTTTTTTTATTTAAAAAAACAAAACAAAAAAAAATAATTAATTCCCAGACGAAATACTTTTTTAATTTCCGATTTTGAGCCCCCCTTTTTCAAATAAAACCGTCCAAAACCCTTATTAAAAGAAATTGTCCTTACTACAAAGGTTTTTTTCCCCCTAGCAGTGCCAGAATAGCGCCACCTATAGGGAAATCTCGTTATTTGCCTGCTTCTAGCCTGACAAAGGGCTTGGATTTATAATTTTTTTTTTGCATTTGTTTCAAATTAGAATTCTGTCAGTTCTTCTCCTAATCTGGGAAACTATAAACAAAATATCCTTAAACATAAAATAAAATTCCAATTGTCTAGTTTTTTTTTTAATTAACAATTGGTCAAATCCCACTGGCAGAAAAAATAAACAAAAACAAATGAACTCACTTTATTTTTCAAGGTCAGATGATTTAATTTTTTTTTAAAATATATAAGTAGTTCCTCTAAATGTGTGCTATTAAATATAAACCACTCTGTTTATATTTGCTGTAATCTAACCCAGGCTGTCTCCTTTCTATGCTGTTAGAATAGTCACAAATGGTCCCAGTTGTTAAACCCCCCCCCCCCTGTTTAGTTTTTTGAAAACTCTGATGAAAACTCAAATGAAATGGTCATTTAGTGCTGGAGATATAAGTGGGACTTTCCTATATCAATTCCATTTAGCAAAATTAATCTGAGTTCTCCTCCATAACTACACTTTCTTTCACTGCCAATAACCGATAAAATAGAAAATTGTAAACGATTTTATTGGTTCGGAAATTTTTTTTTAAAAGGTAAAAAAAAAAATGTTTGTTTTTTTGCGAATCTTTGTGCAAATCCTTTAATGGAAATATCGAGTTTACCTAGATTTTTGACAGTACACTGACATTGCCAGATTTGCTTAATAAAAAGCTTTAAAAAATGTTCCCAACATGACAGCCAATTGTGTCTCAACACTTTAGTGAACCAATGGAAAGATCCTGTAATCCTTTAATAATCCTTTAATCACCTTGGGCAACAATTGCGCAAAAAACGCAAAAGTTGGATGCGCCTTTTACCCCCCAGTTTTTTTTAAATTTTCTGAATAAAAAAGAATGATCTTTAACCAAATCAATGGGCCCCTAAAAAGGGTTAACCTGGGACTTATTAAATATTTCAGTGTTTCCCTAATGTCTGTCACCAGAGAGCTTGTCACCAGTGTACACAAGGTTTAAACCAATTAGTTGGTGATATTTCTCTCCCTTTTCTTCCTAGGGATAGTTGGAGGATTAAAATAATGGGGAGAATTAGTGGGTGTTTTATGAAATGGTCCCAAGCACTAATCTTTCCCCACCACTCTCCTTGGAATAATACCTATTCCTCTATTGGACATGAACTTTCCCTGTTCCCTTTCTTTGGGAATACAATACTTTATTCACACTTTTATAAGACCTCTGAGAAGCAAAAGGAGAAAATAATGAACTGACCCCCCCCCCCCTTTTTTTGTGAGAGTCACAAATACTGATCCCAAATGTTACTAGCAGGTCTGGGAGTCCCCTTGTATGACTAGAACCAGGCAGATGTTGCCTCTTTCTACGTGTGTAGGCTGCTAATGGCTACCATTAGCACAAACATGGATGGGGGGCTACTTGGAGAGAGTCCCAAAACCTGCTCACACATTACATTGGGATCTTCCCCTTAAAGATGTAAGGTCACTTTCCCAGATCTCCTACAATAAAAAAAACAAAAAACACATTTATTTATAAAAATGACACATGTTGCCCTTGTATTTGTCCTTATCCCCTATGGGGAATCTTATTGAGGACAGTCTGTACCCTTAGAGGGTGGGGCAAGTTGATAAATCCTGTTAGTCTGTGTACAAGCCAACAGCACCCCCAGAGACCAAAAGGGATCACTGTATTGCATGGGGGTGGCACAGATCTCACATTGCTATTGTCAGCCCAAATAAAAATAAAAACCTTTAAGAACAGGACCCCCCCCCCCAGCCCAGAAGGACACCCTGGTCTCATCATCATGCATCTGTCAAAAGAATCATTTGCAAGGAACAAAACAGCCATTGAGAGGTGACAGCTTCTAATGCACAGCACTTTCCAAAGTGATGAAAGTTTGGGTGATGGGGCTCATCAGAGCTTCTGGCATTGAACATTCTACTGTCTTTTTGCTTGGCAGGCTGCAATGGATTGCAAGGCAAGGAGTGCTCAAAATATAACACAAGCACAATAAAGATGACAGAAGGCACATACTAATGCAATTACACAGCCAGACCACAACAGTGCCTAGGCATAAAATAACATTTAAAAATGCAGTCACACACAATATTTGGCTAATTCTGTGTCTGCCTGATTAACTGATCCCTTACATGCTTAGCACACATTCAACGCTTTGCAATGAAAAGTCTGGGTCATTCGGACAAGGTAACTAACCTTCATCTGCACAGCTCGGGCGCCCCCCAGCGGCCACAAGAGGTAAATAGCATGTCTTTTATATATTCCTATGCATAGTTCACTTTTCCCAGAACTTGTTCTGGTTTTGTCTCTGTCTCATATTGTTATAGGAGTGGGAAACGATTTGTATGTGTAGCTGGAAAGAGGGACTTTTAACAGAATCTGTCAAACTGGGGGGCAAACACTTTAAATATACCAATTAAATGCATACATTAGTAATAAATCCATTCCTAATCAGCACTGTTGTTGCAAGGACCAGGGTTTAATACACAAAACAAGACTGCACACAGTGGAATTTCATAGGAATTCTGATGTTCCAACTACAGAAATGATCACCAATTCTACTGATATGAACATTCTCAATTGGAGCAGTTTTGCATTCATTACATAGAAATGTAAAGTAATGGGAATCATTCTGGAGCGTTCAGTGTGGAACCAGAGAAGGTATTCATGGTTAGGTTTATTTCCCCTTTAAAGAAGAACGCAGAAGGGGATATTGATATCCAATGGGTAAGAATAAAACGCTCCAGTCTGGTTGGGATCTCCTCAGTTAACGAATTCCTGTAGTTTTTCAATGGGCAGAATATAGATCAATGCACAGGGACTATACACATACCATATACATATAGATCATACACATACTATATACATATAGACCATACACATAGACTATACACATACTATACATATAGACCATACACATAAACAACTATATACATATTTACCATAGCCATTTCTCTTACTCACAGACTGATTAAAACCAGATTATATTACTATTATTATTATTATTATTATTATTATTAATAATAATAATAATAATAATAATAATAATAATAATAATAATAATGTTGTTGTTGTTATTATTATTATTATTATTAATAATAATAATAATTATTATTATTATTATTTATTTGTAGCAAGAAATAAAATAACAAAAAATAAAAGCGAATTATTAAAATGCAATGAGCACACAATAATAATAAAAAAATAACCTAATTAAGTAATTCTAATTAATATGTATATTGCCCAGCTAACAAGATCACATAACATATAATCACCATGGAACGGATCTAGTATATTTACCTGTGACAAGACTGATGGCTTATGTCCTAGTAGGGATCAGTCTAGTTGGGATCAGTAGATAAGAGTGAACAGAATGCTATTATATTGTTTTTAATGTACACATCTACTTTAGTCAATCACAGAATTCAACCCAAAGTAAAACTAGTAGTGGTTTGAATAATGTGCAATTACCAGGAGCAAACATATTTCATTCCTAACACCAGTGCCAGAAATAAAAGAAAAAAACAAATATCTACCAGCTGATTCTTATTAACAAAATACATTGTACTTAGAGTAGATAGATATATAGATAGATAGATAGATAGATAGATAGAATAGATTTATTTTCAACATTTATAAATATAACAATTCAACAGCTATACAGATAGATAGATATACAGTAAGACAAATAGATAAGTGAGGCAGATAGATAGATAGATAGATTAGATAGATCTATTTTCAACATTTATAAATATAACCATACAACAGCTAGATAGACAGACAGATAGATAGATAGATAGATAGATAGATAGATTAGATTAGATTAGATTAGATAGATCTATTTTCAACATTTATAAATATAACAATTTAACAGATATACAGACAAATAGATAAGTGACACAGATTTTCCTTAATGACACATTTTAAGTCACATGTGGAATGATGTGTAACAATATATGTAGACTGTCATGGTCATATTATAATGACATGTAACTTCCTAATACTGAGATCTTTTAGGTCAGTCAGTGAATATGACCTTATGGTAAGGAACAAATTACAACCCTCTATAATCTCTTATATTAATGATGATTATTAATGATGATTTCCCTATTATATTAGTGTAACATAGATAGAACCCCCTCACTCTTCTCAATGTGCTAAACTGCTCAGTGAGGGATTTAAATGGGAAATAAATGTGTAATTTGTTTAAATCCCACATTAAAACTGGTGGATAAAACCAGCATCCAAATGCAACTATCTTGCTTTGTGCATTAGATACTGTTGCCTGTGTGAATATCCCTATAGAGAATAATGCAATCTAACTCTATGCCACTTAAAGATGCAGTTTCTCCAAAGTTGCTGAATACCATTTCAATAGATTCCTTAGGTAGGTCCATAAGTTATACAGTGTGGTGAGATTGTTACAACTATTGGTAAGTCAGGTAAGTCATTCCCCAACTTCTGTCTTGTAAAAATATTTTCACTAACTTAGCCAGGAAGACTTAAAGCTGCAAATAATGTAAAACTGCAAGAAGCAAATTACGAGTATGTGAAAGCATTACGTCCCATAGATTTATATATTTGGGGGTTAGGGGGGTAGATGCCATTTTTAGAGACAGGTATTAATTTTAATGAACATTAATTCAGCAACCATCCATCTAATTATTACCAGCTCTGTGCTATATACATGTCATCTGATTACCCAGTGGGCCCTAACAGTCCAGTCTGACACCGTCATCTGTAATCAGCTATTCAGCCTGGTATGCAACATATAGCAGCACCAACATTTTGGCAGTATGCATATAGGGGTGTTCCAAGACCTATTATCACATAAAACAAATATTTAAATCCGGCCCGGTATCAAGTGCAGCACTGGGGGAAAATGGGAGTGGCTTGATGATGTGGGTGTGGTGGGTTTACTAACAATGACTGGTGAACTGGAGGGCTGACTTAAAACTGATTGGTGAACTGAAGGGCTGACTTCAAATTGGCTGGTGAACTGGAGGGCCGCTGACTAAGCACTGGCTGATGAACTCTAATTATAAGATGCCCAGCTAACACAGACTTGTAAATATAAGATGCCCAAATGCCTAGCCCACACAGACAGGTAAATATAGGATGCCCAAATGCCCAGCCCACACAGACTGGTACATATAAGATGCCCACATGCCCAGCCCCCACAAACTGGTACTTATAAGATGCACACACATCCCCCTACAGCTGGTTATAGATGTGAGATTGTGAACTCGACCAGCACCAAATGAGTGCCCGTTGAATGGCTGTACTGCACGATAATCATAGTTGTATGACCACTTGGTCGAGTATCAATTGTGGACCGACCTAGCAGATTAACAAACAATCAGGGAGATTCAATAAAAGTTCTTATCGTTTAAAATGGTGCTACTTTTGCCCCAACCAATCAGAACTTATGTAACATTTGAAAGCTAACATCTGATTGGTTGGGGCAAAATTAGCACCATTTTAAACGACAAGAACTTTTATTGAATAACCCCCTATGTCCATCCAAGCACCCATACATGTACAATTATCGTTTGGAGCAAAGTGAAGAGCAACAAAGTGGGGTAAAATGTGTCTCTAATGTTATATGTGTCTAAGAACCTCTCTAGGGCTCTATTTCATGCAGTTAAATGTTGCACAGATTTAGGCCTTTTTTTCCTGGAAGAATCTATTTTAACCACACTCTGCAACCCAAACAGGAAAGTTTCTGCAACTGAGAGGAATATAGACTTGCTGTTTCCTTGACTCAAACTGCATTTTCTTTAACTCAAACCCCATGAAATTCTCCTTTGGAATCAGACCACGTGAACACATAACTGCAGGTGCATGTTTGTCAGGCTTATTGCATATAGTAGCACAGTTGTAGAACCCATACACTAGATGGTAAACATCCTGCAGATGTATTCGCTAGGCCACACACATTGTTCTGTTGGGACCACAAAGGGGACCAGGTGTCTGAGCAAAATCCAAATGATACACAGTATTTCCCCCACCACCATTAAAAAATATCCTATTTATATGGCTAGTTAGGCCTAGTGTTCAATGTAATTATGGAGCAATCCATACCAAATTTTTATTAGGATAGAAAAGGATGAATAAATGAATAATGGGTATGGTAATATTGCACCTTGATTATTTGATGTCTGTGTGTCCTACAACCTCAGCATTAAAGTCATGCAATGGCTAAGACTGGATTGCAATGCACTGAGGCGCAGATATAGCTTTATAACATTGCGTTTATTATTACACCTGCTCTCCGTGCATCTTTTTTTAAAATAATTAACTGTCTATAGGGAAATGTAGCCTTCAATATTCAAATTGAAGTTTTCTGGGAAGTTTAGTTCCACATTTGAAAAAGCCGTCCTTTTGAGACCTACATTTCGTTTTTTTAGCTAGTGAGACCCACTAGCAGCGCACGGAAGCTTAACACTTAATTAACACTATTGGATTGTATGCAATATGGAGAAAAAATTGTGATCGTGTGGTAAAGATACTGGTAAAGGATTACAGGTGCCCAGAATCCCCTCTTTGTGCTGTCTATTTCTTTTTGTCTTTTTTGCAGTTCTAACATCCTGACATCATCAGAAAGAGCAAGGGATCAGTGTGAAAGGGGATTAAAACAACGGGATCCAAGATACAAACATGAACAGTTAGAGCCACTTGTGATCTGATTGCGCATTAAAAAGTGAACGCTAGTTTTGGCCAATTGGTCTGGTCTGCTTTTTGGAGAGCACACTATCACCATTTTTCGTGTGAAAAGCATGCACTTCTATTGCGCATTATTTCACACTTTTCCATGCATTCCCGTGTGCCGTAGTGTAGCCTCAGCCTAAGTGTTACTTGTTTGGGGAAAGGTGTGAAACTGATCACATAGAGACAGTGAGACAGTGAGGCAACAAAGTAACAAAAATGGAAACTCATCATCCTTGTTAGAAATGGCTTTCAAATATCCGTTCTGCTTGAGGATTCGCAAAATTCGAAAATCCGCTAATTTTGCCATTTAAGTCAATGGGGAAAAAAGTTCGGAAATATCCACCTAAAATAAGGAATTAAACAGCAGTTGTAACTTACTGTAAATGGCTCTGGGACCTGGGAAATGGTCCAAGGAACACGTCCCCACACACATTAACCAATAATATTGGAATAATAAAATTCAAAAATGATTGGTTAATGTGATAATATGATTGCAAGCATTGAAATTTTAACCAATCACAATTTGATTTGGTCCATCAGCAAACCCAGCGGAGCTCAGAAGTCATCACAGTGATGGCAGAAGAAAGAAGATGAGGGCAACACTGGCAACGTTGATGTCGCAAATGCTGGTGGTGTCACTAGTGACCACAGTGACATCGCCTGGTGTTGGCAACATCAGCGGAGTTGGTGTCTCCGGCTGTGCAGAAAGAAGACTTCGGATCAAGATGCCGGCCACACCGGCAACATTGATGTCGCCAGTGCCGCAATGTCACTGACGCCCGCAGTGACATTACCTTGTGTCGGAGACATCAGTGGCGCTGGTGTTTCTGGTTGGAAGAAAGAAGACATGCCCCCAAGGGCTATTCTGAGAATCCAAGGGGGTCCTGTTTTTGATTTGCAGGACCCCAACAAAGGCACTGACACAAAGGCACTTCTAAGTGCCAGGGAGGGGGGTCCTGGTTCGAGCTGCGCCAAAAAGGCACTTGTCAGTGCAACAAGCGACCTTCCAAGGGGCCATAAGGGCACTTATAAGTGCTGGGAGTGGGTCCTGGGTTGAGCAGCAGGACCAGCCGCAGGACTTTCTGCCGTTCGGAAATCCTCGAACATTTGGAAATCCGCGAAGGTTCGAAGATGTCTGAACATTTTTGAATGGCATTCATAGAAAGTTTGGGAAACCGATTCTGGGAAAATCCACAAGATCCATGATTAGAGCCCCCCCCGAAATCCAGGATCCAGGTTTGGCCAACCCTAATCCTTATCCTTATTGTCCTGGTGGTAGTATTAGCGTGAACCGGGGTCCAGAAAGGAACAAGGAATTATATGACAATATTGTTTTGACTATTATGAGGTTTGCACCTTTAACAAAGGATAGAAAATATTTTTGCATTTTAAGATACTTTATACATATTTATACTTTTATGTAGTCATGGGACTCCTTGGTGACTTCTAATATCCTTATATTTTATAATAAAGGGTAACATTATTCAAGAAGCAAAAATCTAAGGGCAAGGGGAAAAAAATCTATATGCTTTAACATTAAAATGGGTGTGTGTGGTTAAAATAGGGGTATGATGTGCTCTCCATATTCAATGCCCATAATAACCCTTTTAGGAATCCCTCCCTGGAAAATCCTGTGCTTACCCCTGAATGTTGTAATGTCCATTGCAAAATACTCCAGCGGTATTGCAATAATCTGCCATTCTGTTGACTTATTTAATACATTTAAATGATTTCAAATTTACAGTTTAAAGAAAAATAAAACTAAAATGCAAATTAGTCTAAACAGATAGGTCAATAGCTGTTTGCACAAGTGAACAAGTGGGAACCATTCTGCTAGTGGGTCCACAGATTTGGTCAACTATTTGGTCATTGAAATCAAAGTTCCGTATCAAAAGTTGAAGCAGGATTCTTCCAAAACCGTATCTGGAGAGCTGGGGAGAAAAATTAGCTAACTCTATGTTTAAGGGTTTTGCAGGGGTGCCCATGAACACAAGGCTTCCTTTTTTTGTGTGGTGTTTTTAAAATTCTTAATATCTGGTTAGAAGCTTAACTTATATATTTTTATAATTACTAAATTAAACCCAATTTATTATAACTAGATATAAACTAATCTGTCCATTTTCGTTGCTGTTCCGTGGAAATTGCGGTTCCGTGGAACCTATCAAATTTCCGAAAATCCTAATTAGACCCAATTGAATCAGAAATTGTTTGTATTTTCGATTACAAATTTCAAGTATTCAACAGAATTTTTAAAATTTGAAAATTTCTACATTTCTAATTTGTTTCAAAACTGGGACTAATAACTAATTATAACTAGCCTATTATAACTAGCCAATCATAACTAGCCTATTATAACTAGCTTATCATAACTGGCCTATTAAAACTAGCCTATCATAAGTAGAGATGGTATCTGGGTCCGACTCGGGCTCAGATCGGACACTGAACTCCTCGGTTCCGTCCGAAACCCGAAATTTGGGACTTTGGAACGTATTTTCAAATGTTACTGAATGTACTAGGTTAATTTCAGTAACTCTTTAAAATAACCTTGAATTTTCGATAACCCTTGAAAATACGATCGTAAACTCGAAAGTAAGTTCCGTTTTCGGATATTCGGTCTTCATTTTTTTCCTGAGTTGCGTAAATCCGAATACGGGACGAAACTTCAGAATTTGGCCATCTGTAATCATAAATAGCCTATCATAGCTAGCCTATCTTAACTGGCTTATCATAACTAGCCTATCATTACTAGCCTTTTAAAACTAGCCTATCCTAACTTGCCTATTATAACTAGCCTATTAAAACTAGCCTATCATAACTAGCCTACCATTACTAGCCTATTAAAACTAGCCTATGATAACTAGCCTATCATAACTAGCTAATTATAACTAGGCAATCAAAACTAGCCTATTATAACTAGCCTATCATTACTAGCCTATCATAACTAGCCTATTATTACTAACCTAATAAAACTACCCTGCTAGGGTATTATAACTAGCCTATCAAAACTAGTCTATTTTTACTAGCCTATTATAACTAAGCTATCATAACTAGCCTATTATACCTAGCCTATCATAACCAGCCTTTCATTACTAACCTATTATAACTATCCTATTGTAACCAGCCTATAATAACTAGCCTATTATTACTAGCCTATTATAACTAGCCTATAACTAGCCTATCATAACTAGCCTATAATAACTAGCCTATCATTACTAACTTATCATAACTAGCCTATAATTACTAGCATATTATAAGTAGCCTATTATAACTAGCCTATCATAACTAGCCTATCATTACTAGCCTATTATAACTAGCCTATTATAACTAGCCTATAATAACTAGCCTATCATTACTAGCCTATTATAACTAGCCTATAATAACTAGCCTATTATAACTAGCCTATTATAACTAGCCTATTATAAATAGCCTATTATAACTAGCCTATCATTACTACCCTATCATTACTAACCAATTATAACTAGCCTATCATAACTAGCATATCATTATTAACCTATTATAAGAAGCCTATTATAACTAGCCAATTATAACTAGC
This sequence comes from Hymenochirus boettgeri, assembly GCA_019447015.1. NCBI lineage: Eukaryota > Metazoa > Chordata > Amphibia > Anura > Pipidae > Hymenochirus > Hymenochirus boettgeri. The sequence goes on from CM033476.1 coordinate 319,293,012, forward strand.
CTATAATAACTTGCCTATTATAACTAGCCTATCATTACTAACCTATTATAACTATCTTATAATTACTAACCTATTATAACTAGCCTATCATAACTAGTCTATTATAACTAGCCTATCATAGCTAGCCTATTATAGCTAGCCTATCATAACTAGCCTATTGTAACTAGCCTATCATAACTAGCCTATCATAATTAGCCTATCATAACTAGCCTACTATAACTAGCCTATCATTACTAGCCTATTCTAACTAGCCTATAATAACTAGCCTATTATAGCTAGCCTATCATAACTAGCCTATTATAACTAGCTATCTGTTGTATTCAATTAGATCAACTGGACTTGAAATGTAGTTCTTGAAGACGTTTCGCTAGTCATCCGACTGGCTTTCTCAATTCAGAATGACTTGTACAAGAATCTGTGGCAATTATGTACCCTGGAAAATCCCTATTAGCATATCACAGCCAGGTGTTAAGGGTGTGATTGGATAGTGGCTAAGAGGTGTTATAGGAACGCCCAGAGTAAGGTGTTAAAACAGCATTGTACATGGCAGACAGTTGGTGTCGAATTGAATACAACAGATATAAGATTAAAAAGAGTGAAAGTGAAACTTGCTGCCGGAATTTCTGTATTGTAAGATTTTATTAATCACCGTTAATAAATTTTATTTATTGCCGGTAATGTTAAATAATACCTGGTAATGGTAAATAACCCATTAGTGTTAAATAATCCCCGGTAATGTTAAATAACCCCAGTAAGTGTTAAATAACCCGGGAACTGTTAAATAATACCTGGTAATGTTAAATAATCCCGGTAAGTGTTAAATAATCCCCGGTAATGTTAAATAAATCTAATAAGTGTTCAATAATACCCGGTAATGTTAAATAACCCATTAGTGTTAAATAATACCTGGTAATGTTAAATAACCCATTAGAGTTAAAAAATCCCCGGTAATGTTAAATAACCCCGGTAAGTGTTAAATAATACACAGTAATGTTAAATAAATCTAATAAGTGTTCAATAATCCCCGGTAATGTTAAATAACCCATTAGTGTTAAATAATACCTGGTAATGTTAAATAACCCATTAGAGTTAAAAAATCCCCCGTAATGTTAAATAACCCTCGGTAATGTTAAATAACCCCGGTAAGTGTTAAATAATACACAGTAATGTTAAATAAATCTAATAAGTGTTCAATAATACCCGGTAATGTTGATTAATCCCGGGAAGTGTTAAAAAATACCGGTAATGTTAAATAACCCCGGTAAGTGTTAAATAATACCCGGTAATGTTAAATAACCCCGGTAAATGTTAAATAATCCCCGGTAATGTTAAATAACCCATTAGTGCCTGGTAATGTTAAATAACCCCGGTAAAAGTTAAATAATCCCCAGTAATGTTAAATAACCCCGGTAAGTGTTAAATAATCTCCCGGTAATGTTAAATCACCCCGCAAGTGTTCATAAATCCCGGTAATGTTAATAACCCATTATGGTTAAATAATTCCCTGGTAATGGTTAAATAACCCCGTAAATTAATAATCCCAGTAATGTTAAAAATAACCCCGGTAATGTTAAATAATACCTGCTAATGTTGAATACCCTGGTAAGTGTTAAATAATCTCCAGTACTGTTTAAATACCCCCGGCAAGTGTTCAATATCTCCGGTAATGTTAAATAACCCCGGTAGTGTCATATACCGGTAATGTTATAACCCATTAGTGTTAAATAATCCCCAGTAATGGTTTAAATAACCCCAGTAAGTTTTAAATAATCCCCGGTAAATGTAAAGACCCCATTAGTGTTGAAATAATCCCCAGTAATTGTTAAATATCCACGGTACGTGTTTAAATAATACTCTTGTAATGTTAATAACCCGTTAGTGTTAATAATACCTCTTCATGTTCAATAACCCGGAAAGTGTTAAATAATACTCTGTATGTTAAATAACCGGTAAGTGTTAATTAATCCAGGGAAGTGTTCAAAAAAAAAGTAATGTTAAATAATCCCGGTAAGTGTTAAATAATCTCTGTAAGTTAAATAACCCCGGTAAGTTTTACATAATTAGCCCGTTAATGTTTAAATATACCCATTAGTGTTAATAATCTCCCCAGTAATGTTAAATAACCAAGGTAAGGTGTTTAAAAGATCCCCGGTAATGTTAAATAACCCATTAGTGTTAAATAATCCCCAGTAATGTTAAATAACCAAGGTAAGTGTTAAAGTAATCCCCTGTAATGTTAAATAACCCCGGTTAAGTTTTTAAATATTACCCGGAAATGTTAAATAACCCCGAAAAGTGTTTAATAATACCGTAATTTAAATAAACTGGTAAGTGTTCATTAATCCAGGGAGCTGTTAAAACAAAAAACACTGTAATGTTAAATAATCCCGGTAAGTGTTAAATAACCCCCGTAGGATTAAATAACCCTGTTTTTTAAGGTTAAATAACACTCTTAATTTTAAATAACACCCGTTGGTATTAAATACACACCTGTCAAAGTTAAATAACCCCCTTAGTAATTAATAACCCATTAATGCTAAATAACTCCGCTCCTGTTTAACTTTAAATAACCCAACCCCCGGAATGGTAAATAACCTCCGTGGATTAAATAACAACCGTTAGTATTAAATAACACCTATTATGTTAAATAACACCTCTTAGTATTAAATACCACCGTTAGTTTAAATACACCCCATTAGTATAAATAACACTGTTATATTAAATAACACCGTTAGTATTCTATAACCACCCGTTAGAATTAAATAACACCTGTTAGTGTTGAATAACCCACTTTAGTATTAATAACAACCCGTTCGTATTATAAACACCCGATAGTATTAACTAACACCTGTTTAGTATTAATAACACCCATTAGTATATCACACCTGTTGTATTTAAATAACACCCGTTAGTATTATCTACACACCCGTTAGTATTAATAACACTTGTTATATTACATACACACCATTAGTCATTAAATAACACCTGTTATATTAATAACACCCTTTATATTTATAACACACTTAGTATTAAATAACACTCGTTAGGATTAATCACACCCATCAGGGATTAATACAATTTTTAGTATTAAATACCACCCCTTAGTATTTTATATAACACCCAACTTAGAATTAATAAGACCTGTTATGTTGACTAACTTACTTTAATAGTAAATAACACCCGTTAGTATTAATAACACCCGTTCTTATTAAATACACCAGTTAGTGTTGAATAACCCCTTAGTATAAATACACCTGTTAGTATTATAAACACCCGTTGAGTATTAAATAAACACCCGTTAGTGTTATAACCCCCTTTCATACAAATGACACCCTAAACATGCGCAAGGATTTGTTTTATATGTTATTTCATAATTTGTCCTATTTTTAGCTATCTACTAGGAAGGTATCTAAAAAAACAAAAAAAATCTCATAAAATGATATAATATTTCTATTTCTATGTAGACATATCTCAAGCCTTTGCAGTTTGAACTGAACACTCACAAAGGCTAAATAGTACCTGTCTATGTAAAGCTTTTTCTCCGAGGCCAGAGCCGTCAAGTGATCCCATTGACCCAGCATTTGAGATGTGTGAGGGATTTTATAGTGGCTGACTTTATGATGTTAAATAATCTCCGGTAATGGTAAATACCCCGGAATGTAATAATACCCGGTACTTTTAAAATAACCATGAGTGTTTTTTTTAAATAATCCCCAAGTATGTTAATAACCCCAGTGAGTGTTAAATAACCCCCGGTATGTTAAATAACACATTAGTGGTTAAATACTCCCCATAATGTTGAATAACCAAGGTAAGTGTTAAATAATACTCTGTAATGTTAAATAAACCGGCTAGTGTTAAATAATACCCGGTAATGTTAATACCCCGGAAGTGTTAAATAATACTCTGTAAGGTTTAATAACCTGGTAAGTGTTCATTAATTCCAGGGAAGTGGTTAAAAAAAAGTAATGTTAAATAATCCCGTTAAGTGTTAATAATCTCTGGTAATGTTAAATAACCCCGGTAAGTGTTAATAATACCGGTAATGTTAAATAACCCATTGTGTTAATAACCCCGTACTGGTTAAATAACCAAGGTAAGTGTTAAATACTCCCCGGTAATGTTACTAACCCATTAGTGTAAATATCCCCAGTAATGTTAACATAAACACCAAGGGTAAGTGTTAAATAATCCCCCTGTAATGTTAACTCACCCCGTTTAGTTGGTTAACTATACCCGGTAATATTAAATACCCCGGAAAGTGTTTTATAATACTCTGTAATGTTTAAATAAACCTGTAAAGGTGTTAATTAATCCAGGAGTGTTTAAAAAAAACGGTAGATGTTTTAATTAATTCCCGGAAGTGTTAATAACCCCCGGTAGTATTAAATAACACCTGTTTTTAATGTTAAATACACTCATTAATTTAAATAACACCTGTTAGTGTAAAGAACAACCCTGCAAAGTTAAATAACCCCCGTTAGATTAAATAACACCCATTAATGCTAATAACGCCCGTTTCACTTAAATAACCCCCGGTAATGGTAAATAACTCCCCGTTCTTATTAAATAACACCCGTTAGAATTAAATAAAACCCTTAGTATAAATAACCCTGTTAGTATTAAATAACATCGTTATAGTATATAACACCCGTTAGAAATAAAGAACACCTGTTTAGTGTTGAAATAACCCACTTTTAATACTTAAATAACCCCTTATGTATTTATAGACACCCTATATTAAATAACACCTTTTAAGTATGAAATAACACCCATTAGTATAATAACACATTTTAGGATGAAATAACACCCGTTATATTATATAACAACCCGTTAGTATAATACCCCTCGTTAGTATTAAATAACACCCGATTAGTCTTAAATAACCACATGTTTTTAGTATTAATCACACCCTTATATTATATAACACCCTTAGAATAAATAATACCTGTTAGTGTTGATAACCACTTTGTATTACATAACACCCGTTGTAGTATATAACATCGTTAGTATTAAATAACACTGTTAGTACTTAAATAACCCCATATAGTATTAAATAACCCCTGTTATATTAATCACACCCGTTAGTATTTATAAACACCCGTTAAGTATTAAATAACCTTGTTAGTATTAAATAACCCATTAGTATTAAATAACACCTGTTAGTATTAATAACACCTGTTTATTATTATATAACCCCCATTGTATTAATCACACCGTTAGTATTAAATACACCCATTAGTAGTAAATAACACCTGTTATATTAAATAACACCCTTAGTATTATATAACACCCGTTATAAGTAATAAGACCCGTTCTGGTTGAATAACCCACTTTAATATTAAATAACACCCATTAGTATTATATAACACCCGTAGTTTAAATCACACCTGTTTAGTGTTGAATAACCCCCTTTAGTATTACATACACCTGTTAGTATTGAAATAACACCTGTTGTATTGATATAACACCCATTATATTAAATAACACTCGTTAGTATTAATAACACCCATTAGTATTAAATTACACCTGTTAGTATTAACTACACCCGTTAGTATTAATACACCCATTAGTATTAAATACACTCGTTAAAGTCTTCAATACACCCGTTAGTGTTGAATACCCCCTTTAGTATTACATACCAAACACCCTTTAGTATATATAACACCCGTTAGAATTAAATAAGACCTGTTAGTGTGAATCCCCACTTTATATTAAATAACACCCGTTAGTATTATATAACACCCGTTAGTATTAAATAACACCCGTTATGTGAATAACCCCTTAGTATTAAATGACCCCCGTAACCTGCAGTATTTGTTTATATTATATTTCTATATTTGGCCCTATGTTAGCTATTCTACTAGAAGGCCATCTCAGTAAAATGATGATATTTCCTATTTCTATGTAGAAATATCTCCTCAAGCAGCTTTGGCAGAGTTTGACTGAACACGTCACAAAGGATAATAGTAACGTCCTATTGTAAAACTTTTCTTTCCTCGAGGCCCAGAGCCGCAGTGATACCATTGCCAGAGCATGAGATTTTAGGGATATTTTATAGTGCGGACTTTATGATTGTCACAATGATGTTGTACACTCCCCCGATATCGGTCTGTGAATGAGGCGTTCAGGTTTCGGTAATGTCAAGGCAAATCACCTTACAGTTCTAAGTGATTCCTTATTACCCTTGCAAGTCAAGCCCGTTCAAACTCGCTCAACAGCGAAGTTTAATCTGAGTATCACATATCTTTGTATTCAGTTAAATCAACTGGACTTGAGTTTAAGTTCTTGAAGACGTTTCGCGATTCCTCCGACTGTATCTCTCACTTCAGATGACTTGTATCAAGATCTGTTGCAATTATTGTACTCCTGGAAAGCCCAAGTAGCCAGGTGTTCGGGACCTGAATGCAAGGTGTTGGATTACAATTTAAAACCAACTTTATGGAGAAGGTCCGCTCACACCTGGCTGTGATATGCTCATTGGGAGTTTCCAGGGGACATAATTGCCAACATGTTCCTTGTCAATCATTCTGAATTGAGAAAGCCAGTCGGATTACTAGCGAAACTCTTCAAGACTAAACGTCAAGCCGAGGTGAATCTAACTGAATACAACAGTATATACTGAACCTGGATGAAGAAGAGTAACAGATATACCCGTGCCTGGAATGAATGAATTATTACAGATATACCATGACCTGGGGATGATGAATATTAATGATAAACCATGACCTGGATGGATGAATATTACAGATACCATTCCTCTGGATGGATGAATTATTACAGATCTACCATGACCTGGATGGATAATTACAGATATAACATGACCTGGATGAATGAATATTACAGATATACCTGACCTGATGGATTAAATATTACAGATATACCATACCTGGATGGATAATTACAGATGATGCCATGACCTCTGGAAGGAATGAAATTAACAGATAACGCATGAACCTGGATGATAATATTACGACAGATATCCATGACCTGGATGGATGAATATTTACAGTATATACCAGACCTTGATGAATAATATTACAGATATACCATGACCTGGATGGATGATATTACAGATATACGCTGACCTGGAATGGATAAATATTACAGATTGTCCATGACCGGCTGAATGAATATTACAGATATACCCTTACCTGGATGATGAATATACAGATCTACCTGACCTGGAATGGATAAATATTACAGATATAACCCTGACCTGGATGATGAATATTACAGATATACCATGACCGGATACTGAATATTATCAATATACCGTGACCTGGATGGATGAATATTACGAAATTAAAAAATACCATGACTCTTGATGAATGAATATTACAAGATAACCGTGACCTGGATTAATTTAATATTTACAGATATCCCATGAACCCTGGATATGACTATACAGTCTAACCATGACCTTGATGGATATAATTTACAGATTACTGGACCCCCTGATGGATGAATATTACAGATATACCATGACCTGATGAATGAATATTACAGATATACCATGGACTTGGATGGATGAATATTACAGATATACCATGACCTGGATGAATTAATATTACAGATATACCATGACCCTGGATGATTAATTTACGAGATACCATGACCCTGAATGAATGAATATTACAGATATACCATGACCCTGGATGTGGATAGTAAGAATACCATGACCTGGATGAATGATATTCAGATATACCATGAACCTGGATGAATGAATTACAGATATACCATGCCCGATGAATAAATATTCCAGATATACCATGACCTGGATGAAGAATTTACAGTAATACCTTTGACCCTGGATGAATGAATTTACCATATACCATGACTTGGATGGATGCTATTACGATATACCATGACCTGATGAATGAAAGATACAGATATACCATACTGGAATGAATGAATACTAACAGATATACCATGGACCCGGATGAATGAAATATTACAGATTAGACCGTGACCGGGATGAATGAATATTACAGATATAACAGCCTGGATGAAGAATATTACGATATACCATGACCCTGGATGAATGAATATTTCAGATATACCGTGACCTGGATGGATGAATATTACAGATATACCGTGACCGGGATGAATGAATATTACAGATATACCGTGACCTGGATGATGAATATTACAGATATAACCATGACCTGGAGGATGAATATTACAGATATGACCATGACCTGGATGGATAAATATTACAGATATACCATGACCATGGATGAATGACTATTACAAGATATACATGACCTGAATGAATGAATATTACAGATATACCATGACCTGGATGGATGAATATTACAGATATACCATGACCTGGAAATGAATATTAACAGATATACCATGACCTGGTGAATAATATTACAGATATACCCTTGACCTGGATGAATGATATTACAGATTACCATGACCCGGATGAATGATATTACAGATATACCATGACCTGGATGGTGAATATACAGATATAACCAGACCGATGAATGAATATTACAGATATACCATTACCTGGATTATGAATATTACCATATCCATGACCTTGAGGGATTAATATTAACGATATACCGTGACCTGGATGGATGAATATTACAGATAGACCATGACCTGGATGATGAATATTACAGATATACCATGGACCTGGATGAAGAATTTACAGATCTACCATGACCGATGAATGAATATTACAGATATCCGCATGACCTGGATGAATGAATAGTACAGATATACCTGACCTGATTCTGATATTACAGATATACCATGACCTGGATGAATGAATATTCAGTATACCATGACCTGGATGGATAATATTAAAGATATACCATTACCCCGGAATGAATGAGACCATTTCACAGCATATCTGAGGAATAACATTCTAGTGTTGGTCCGGCCTTAGTTATCCCAGTGAGCTAGGGAGAAAGGATTGAAAGAGCTTTTATGATAAAATGGATAAAGAAAATCAATACATAATTTTTTTTTTGTCCAAAATGAACAAGGTGCACCTATAGTAGCGTTATTATTTGCGCTGTATATGGCAATATAGGCCTCGCTGCATAAGGCGCCTTGAACTGTCACTGTTGATTGCTGTCACTTTTTTGTCCATTTTAATGTTTGGTTTGGGTCACAAGTACATTACAAGAAAAAAAAGTCAACCCTTCTTGCTCAGGATTCTTTTATGATATTAGAATATATTTATTCCTGGCCCCACGTGGGACAATATAGCCCCAAGTAACATCAAATTCTCCAACGTTTCCATAACAAGCCCTATAGTCAAGGATTGGCTAAGGAGGGGGTCGTATAGAGAAAACAATCATAATATATTGCTCGCTGTCGGTATAAAGGCATTGTTGCCATACTAACCAGCGTCTCCTATCTGCCGATATTTAAAGTGCGCATCTGAGAAACTGAGCTTTATCGCCAGGGACAAAAAAACAAAAGAAGGAAAGGAATGGCCCCCCATCTCATATTAACCCCTCATCGCATGCAGGAATGTTTAAAATAATAATAAAAAAGAAACAAATGCTTATATTTATATAATAATATGACTAATTTAAATTACTCATTTCCCATTGAACGGTAGTTTCTTATTCTTGAGCATTTCTTCCCCCCCCATAACAGATTGTCAATGTGTCAATCATTTATTTTACACAGTCTGCCTTCCCTTTAGGACATCCAGTGACAAACCCTACTACTGCTTTATCATGTTACCATTTCCTTCATTCTTTGGGCTAGTGTACCCTTTAACATCCAACTTCCCCTGCAGAATTCAAATTATAGTAATTTATTAATAATTAATAAGGAGCCTTCCCAACCCCTTTTTCCCTATACTTATTATTACCTAAGACACTTCTAATACCTTACTTTACAACCCAATCCCTCCCTGGCTCTAAGACACCTGCTGCTGACATGATGAAAGGCATTACTAACCATAATTTTAAGGAAATTATTGTCCCCTATTCTGGCAGAGTAATTCTCCTCCCTTCCATGATCAATGACATCACATCCAATGATTTTGACTCCTTTTTCATCACTGCTGCCTCCTCTGCACATTCTCCAGTCTTATAAAAAGCCTCATTGAGCAGAAGATACATTTGCCAGAAAAAGGAAATAAACTTAGCATTGAATATCTGGCTACAATACATTATTAAACTGGGAAAAAAAGTGTGGACATGCCTTAACTGCAGTTCCATCATGTAAATATGTATCAATTGGCAATGGTAAGTTCCTTTAAAAGTGGCAGTATCCCAAACTCCTGTTTATAGGTGTAAACGCAGGGAAATAAACACGTTTTGAAAACAAACCCCACTGGTGTGCTAATGACACAATAACAGAGCGATGATCTCCCAGTAAAAGGCTATTTGGTTACTCGAAATAGACATAGAAATGTTCTCCTCTGTGGCTCTCCTTAGATCGTAGCTCGCGCGCTGTGTGATACAATGAGTTAATTCGCTTCGCTGTAACAGGGGTTACGTTGCCGGGTTGGTAAAAGGAAAGTCGGCATCTTATAAACCACACAAATGTGTTTTTAAAACGTTACTATACTTTATAAAAAACCTTCGGTATCTAAATAAAGAAACCACAAGTATTAACAACCAAATCGTTTGTTAAAATGTGGGTGTCAAATAATGGTCGTCATCCGTCATTTTTAAATTTTAACCCACCCAGATGTAAAGTAATCAACTGTTAACCTTTAATTTAGGGTAACTATGTAGGATAACTAACACTGTTTAGATAAAACTGACCTTGTACAATAAACGTTGGTCAGAATTTAACATTGGCCTAATGCGTTTAATTTACACCACTTAACACCCATCTTATGTTAACATTTCCATGGTGTTTTCCAAATGTTCCTGATAACTTTCCACGCTTGTACATGGCGTGGGTCAACACCGTGTTTAGGTGGCGGGTTGTAATATTGGTTTCACGGGGAAATCTCAGAAAGACGCTGTTTTTTCTAATTGGAATTTTTGCCTATTTATTGGATATTATTTTTATGGATAGTCTATTTCTTGTATGTCCATTTCATTAGATAGTTTAATTTATTGAATAGTCCATTCATTGGATAGCATATTTATTGAATAGTCCCATTCATTGGTATGTCTTATTTAATTGTATAGTCCATCAATGATAGTATATTTAAGATTGAATATCCTTCATTGGAATAGTCTATTTTATTGAATAGCCCTTCATTGGATATTTTTTTATTTATTGAATAGTCCCCATTCATTGGATAGCATATTTATTGGATGTCTTTTATTGTTATAGTCCATTCATTGGATAGTCTATTTATTGAATAGTCCATCCATTGGATTAGTTCTTATTGAATAGTCCATTCATTGTGGATAGCATCTTTATTGGATAGTCCTATTTATTGCATATTCCATACATTGGATTGTCCTATTTATTGGATATTCTATTATTGGATTGTCCTATTTTAATTGATAGTCTATTTATTAGATAGTCCATTATTGTATATTCTATTATTGAAAAGCCTATTTATTGATAATTTCTTTATTGGATAATCTCATTTATGATAATCTATTTATTGGATTGTTTATTATTTTATTGGATCGTCTATTTCTTAGATAGCCCCATTGATTGGATATCTCTTTTGTTGTAATAGTCTATTTATTATACTTTATTGATAGCCCTATTTATTGGAAATTCTATTATTGGATTGTCTATTTTATTTGACAGTAATCATTATTATATAGTTCATTATTGGATAGTCCCTCCATTATTGATAGTCTTATTTATTGATGCCCATTTTTTGGATTTTTTATTTATTTGACAGCAGATTTATTCAGTATGTCCTTTTATTGGATCTTCTATTTATTGAATAGTCTATTTAGTGGGATAGTCCATTATTGGATAGTCCATTTATTGATAGCCTATTTTATTGGATTGTCTATTTATTTGACAAGTAATTAGTGGATAGTCCATTTAATTGGATGTTTTCTTTATTGGATAGTCCCATTTATTGGATAGTCTTATTTATATTGGTAGTCCCTTTATTTGTCGCCTATTTATTTGGGATTGTTTAATTATGGCTAGTCCTATTATTGATAGTCCCATTATTGGATTGTCTATTTATTTGGATTCGTCTAGCTTTTCAGATAGTCCCTAGTCTGTTTATCGCAGTGGTCCTATAATTGATAGTCTATAAGTCTATTAGGATTGGTTAGTATTTGAAGTTTTGTTTCAGGAAGGAATTGAGAAGGGTTTGTTGAACTGCTGTAGACTGGGGATTGTAAGCATTAACATTAACAAACTTGTCTGCAATTAGCATAACGTTTAAAGATGCCTTAAGGCCTCACAGCATCGATATTCCAATCCAGTTTTTTGATAGACAGATATTGTCTGTCTAATAATTCTCCATCGACCCCTTCTAACAGAACGCAATCTTCCATCGTTTTCAAGATGAAATCTACAATATATCGCCAGCACAAGGTGAGGCTTTTTCCATAGTTCTTTAGATTGAATTTCGAAACGATTTAACCGTGTCAATGGCTACTTTTATATTTATTATGGCATCCCAGCTGCCTTGGGACCCTTATCCTAAAAGAGTCTATACATAAAAATATTCTCTGTATAATATCTGGGAAATCCTAATATCATATAAAATCTGAAACATCATGAAAACCTTTAGAAAGGATGTATGATATTGGGTTAGGTGATTGTTATCTTTGTGTGTGTGATCTCTATAACAACTAAGGGAGTCAATACCATTGTATTCCCTATCCCTCCACAATTATACCACTGTCTAAAGTGTTCGCTTTACACCACTTTTCCATTGTCTTTAATTATCCTAGCTCATAGCTTCTGTTTTTCCATATGTTATCCATGTCTCTAAATAAATCCCCCCTACAAATGCCTGATAGTGCCGTCACATTAGGAAATTTTAACTTTATAGGTTAATTGCCCTTTTTTCCTTAAATAATGGATGCTTCTTTTTTAAAAAATATATTTTTTACTAATTGTAGATTGAAGATCCCTGCATAGTGACCGTAAAGACAACCCGACACGAAGAAATAATTTAACGTTACCGGCCTCTTTAAGACGACTGATACTTGAAAAAGAAAAGCCAATAAATAAATAAATGAGAAAAAATAAATCAAATAGGAGAAAATGATTCTGATCTTTTTTGATTGAGAGAAATGTTTCTATGGCCTGAATTGTGTTTTTCTCAGATTCCATGGCCAACCAAACCATCATGTCTACTCCTTCCACAACGCGGGCAGTTTAACAAATCTTCACAATCACTGCGCAATTAGAACAAAAAAAAGGAATTGGCAAAAGGGCTGTATATAGGGCTTAAACCCCTAACTTCTGGCATTATGGACATCTTGGTCCCACCTTGTAATGGGCACAGGCTAAGTTTTTTCTTACCTCTTGTGTAAGTGGCAGGAAGTCCTACAATTTCTTGTTCACTGTTGGTTGGTTTGGGGATTGTTACGGGCTCTCATCATGGAAAGGTTCGTTAGTCAATCTCATCATCTTCAGTTCCATTTTCTTGGCAACCTGTTGAGAAAAGGACAATGATCTTTATTTATATTCCTCACTGAAGGCTATTGGACCTCAGGTTTTTCCCATTGTGGTTTTTGGAAACCAACTAGTGAATCTGCCATGGTTAAACACGGACCAACATCCTTTAAATGGTTTACTACTAGGTGAGGAGTGCATCTGAGTAATAAGTTTACTTCCATAACCTTCCCATAGAATGGCCTTGTGTACCAAAAGAAATCAATAGATGGCTACTGACATAAACAGCAATTCTTGCCACCCCAACCAATTGGGAGAGACGTGTAAATTAACATGCCCGCCTCTCCATAAAAGCAAACTATTTTGAATTATGTCACGTTTCAACAGAACAGGTTGACAATAGAATACTGGGTGCTTGATGGTCCACGACACTAAAAACATTCGGAAAATAACTCTAGAAGAGAAATAGGAAATGGAGAGGATGAAATAACGCAATATTCGTTTTGCTTCTATTCATCAAGGACCGTTAACGTGCGCCCGCTAGAATCCAATGTTGTTGTAATATAGCTATAAGGATTATTGTAAAAATTAACCCCATTTATTATATGTCTACAACAAAATGCCCAAACATTCAAACCCCTTTTAATGACGATTTCAGAGATGTCACAAACACGCCCATAAATGTTATGGATGGTTACGGAGAAATCACACAATTTTGAATATTTGGGCATTTTTGCAGCCAAATCAAAATCAAACTCGTGTTTTGGTCAAAAGACCCCTATTTTTCCTTATTATTTTTATTCTTTATAAATAAATATATGTAATGTAAACTTCTACTCGCGGACGTCATCCATGGTTAGTCCCACAAAAAAAAAACAACAACAATTTTTTTAGGGTCAGGGGGGGGGGAAGATATAATGTGAACTTGGTCACAGAAAGATAATGTTTTTTTTATTGGATCAGGAAGGAACAATTTCTTGTTTTATTCTAAGGAAGGAGTTTTTATGTTTCCATGGCAAAAAAAAAAAAAAAACTTGTTTGATTTATTGATTCTGTAAGTACCTCCCTTGGGGGAAATAGAAAAAGCACAAACATTTTTATCTATAAACTACATTGTAATAAACCAACATTTAAAAGCTGGGTGTACTGACAATTAAACAATAAATGATTTAATTGGATCCAAAGTAATCCAACGTAATTGTCCCTTAACGTTAACGAAGCTCCTGAGTGTTCTGAAGATAACCACGTTGGTTTTGGGATCACTTAGAACCTGTCCAGAAATTCAACTTGCTGTGTTCTGCACTAAAGTAATAGAGGGAGTCTCATGTTCTTCCTATACTTTCATACGTACTTTACGTCGTATGGGAGAACGCTCTTAAAGGTTCTGTCACATCTTGAGTCGCTGCTGACCTGGAGGAAGAGGGTAGATTCCATCGCAAACCTTGTCTATAGAGAATGTTCCCGAACTTTTGCAAAACCGGTCCGCCGAGGTCCTCAAATTTTCGAAAAAATTAAAAAAATTCGCCATCCGCGAACGTACCCCTTAAAACCTATTAAAATGAAAGTGTCGCAAATCTGTTCTTCGCAAATACGAGGATTCTTTCGGAAAACACGAACCGAAAATGTGGGGTTGCTTCCGTCCCAAAAATGTGAAGAATCCGTGAAATTTTGAAATTTATGAGTAATCTCTCGTATTTTTCCCGTATTGTTGAAAATACGAGAAAATCCTCGTATTTCAAATGTTCCGAAAAACGCCGGTTCTGAAAAGTTCGGAAAAAGCGGAAACCGAAAATCTTCTGCGATGATCCACCGTTCTCAAACGAGGAAATCCGCCATCACTGGACCATCACTACTTGTCTACAAAATAAAAGCTGTTAGTCCATTAAAGTATCACAGTGTCTCTAACTTTTACTTTTTTCATCATCTTTTAAATAATCTTTGCTGGCTTACCACGACCTATCTTTTTCCAAATGGAAGCAAAGATTACAGGATTAACCAGAAATACTTTCAGGTTAAGCCGCAGAACACGCTTCCCCCATCTCTCTATTATTGATACAGGCAAATCTGAATACACCTCAAACCTAAAGCTTGTACCACCTATCGATTTTTCCTCCTACCGCTACTTTTTGAACGTCGGCCAGAGGAAGGACTGTCGTCGCGGCAAAAGCAGCCGCGCCGATAGTCACCGCGACCGATCTGCGGTCCATGAGGACCGCACAATCCGGACGAGGTTTTCCACCCTGTCCGATCGTACCTTTTAATCGTCCGATTCGGCGAACGGTCGATCGGACATGGGCACTTTCGGGATGCGATAATTTCGTTCGATCGACAGATACACTGACTATCTCATCGTGGTGTACCCAGCTTTATAGATACACAACCTCTTGTATCAGACACAGCCATTGTAATATCCTATTCGATTTACAAGCTAATAAATATAGGAAATGTCGAATGGAATCCATAAGCGAGAATTAGGGCAAACCCATCCAAATGTGGGAACGCATGGACACATATCTAACACTCTTCAATTCTTAACAGTCTAACGTCTGTTTTTTTATCCCTGCCTGAGTAGGGATTTGAGAATTAAAATGTACAAGTCCCATTAATGAGCATCTATGCCCTCCCGGGTAACAATCTATGGAAATGGTTTATTTCCAGAAACGAAACTCTGTGATAATATATATATATATATATATACTATATATATATATATATATATATTATTATATAGGATATCAGAAAAACTCCAGAGCCACACTGGGATTTACTTTGCAGATACGCCTTTAATTAGCCATGGGAACAAAAAACGTTTTGCCTCATATGTAAGGCCTTTGTCAACCAAATATTTAGCTTGACAAAGTTTTTCTGAGTATCCTCTATATCTCCCCTCTTTACTTGTGCACCAGGGAATATGTGGAACATTTTAGATCAACACTTTAAGGAAATACCCACGTATGACTGTATAATATATAGATATGGCTATCACGTAAACACAAGGGGTGATACAATTGAATTTAATAAAAAAGCGAACCTAAAGGATTATTTTTTTTTATAGCTTAAATAGATTATAACTATTAACAAGCTGAGATTAAGTCACCATAGCAAGTTGGATATTAACCATAGCAGATGAGAATATTCAACCATAGCAGATGAGATATTAACCATAGCAAGCTGAATAATTAAACATAGCAAGATGAGATATTAACCATACAAATGAGATTTAACATAGCAAGATGAGATATTAACCATAGCAAGATGAGATATTAACCATAGCAGCTGAGATGATAACCATCGACATTAGAGATTGATAACCATAGCAAGCTGAGATATTAACCATAGCACGCTAAGATGTAACCTAGCAAAACTGAGATGATTACCATAGCAAGCTGAGATGATAACCATAGCAAGCTGAGATATTAACCATACAAAGCTTATTTGATAACCATAGAAAGCGTAGATTATAACCATAAGCAAACTGAGATATTAACCATAGCATCGGAGATGATATCCCTAGCACTTGAGTTATACCATAAGCAACTGATATGATAAACCATAGAAAGCCGAGATGATATTCATAAAAAGCTAAGATTATAACCATAGCACCTTAATATTAACCATAGCAAACTGAGAGGATAACCATATCAAGCTAATTATACCATAGGCAATCTGAGTGAGAAACCTAGCAACTGAGATTTAACCAGAGGCAAGCTGATATTATAACCATAGCATCTGAAATACTGAACCATAGCAAGCTGAGATGATATCTATAGCAAACTGAAGATAAGAGAAAGAACCATCAGCAAGATGAGATTAAACCATAGCAAGCTGAGATTTACCATAGCAGCTGAGAGAGACCATAGCAAGCTTCGAAGGATAACCATAGCAATCTGAGATGATAACCATAGCAAGCTGAAGATATTAACCATAGCACGCTGAGAGGATAACCATAGCAAACTGAGATATTAACCTTGCAAGCAAAGAGGATACCATAGCAAGCTGAGATATGAACCATAGCACGCACAGAGATAACCATACCAAGCTGCAGATATTAACCAGAGCAAGCAAAGAGATAACGGATAGCAACTAGATATTAACCAGACAACTGAGATTATACCATAGCAAGCTGGAGGATAACATAGCCAAGCAAAGAGATAAGATAGCAAAGCTAGATATTAACCAGAGCAGCTGAGAGATAACCATAGCAAGCTGAGAGGATACTAGCAGCTGAGATATTAACCATAGCAAGCTGAGAGGAAACCATAGCAAGCTGAGAGGATACCATAGCAGCTGAGAAAATATTAACCATAACAGCTGAAGGATAACCATAAGCAAGCTGAAGATAACCATATCAAGCTGAGATATTAACCATAGCAAGCCTAACATTATAACCATAGCAGCTGAGATGCTACCCATAGCAAGCTAGTGATAACCTGCAAGCTGAGAGGATCACCATAGCAAGCTAAGATGAATAACCATAGCAAGCTAGATGATACCCCTAGCAAGCTGAGTATTAACCATAGCAAGCTACGATATAACCATTAAGCAAGCCCTGAAGATGATAACCTAGCAAGCTGAGATATTAAAAATAGCAATTGAAAACATTTAGAATTTCTAAAGTCCGTGATATTTTCAAACTATCAACTCAGAGAAATGTGTGGAAATATAAATCTCATAAGTAAAACTTTAAAAAGCTTTTCTTTACGTTTCAGCTCCAGAACTATTATCCTGTAACTATGAAAGGCTGAGGACAGTTTAGGACATTACTTGTTGTCGAAAGTAGCAAAGATAAGGGGATTAAGGGTGAACTCCTCAGCATGCATCCAAGTATTGCTTGTACTCTGTAGAAGAGTACAAGAGAGCCTTAGTTTATGGATGGATTCCTTTGAATAATTACAGAGATCACTCGTAATTTCCACTCGATGTTTCAATGGTTGGGGTGGGTGTGTGGGAAATACATTAAAAGTGAAAAGCAACAAATGACTTAATTGTGTAAAGACTGTTCCTCTCTAAGTATAGATGTAATGTGGGTTCGAATCGAATCTGAGGGTTTCGAAGGTCCCCACAACACTTTCAGAACTCTGAAATTTCCAGTTTTTTATTCTAAATTTCGAGGAAACTCGAATCAAAAGTAGAAATGATTATCGAGAAATCCGAACCGTGAAATGAAGGTATGATTGTTTCGGTAACCCTCAACATACTGATTGATTTCGTATAACCCCAAAAGTATGATTGATTTTCGGATAACCCTCAAAATAATGAATTGGGAATTTTGGTGATGACCCTCGAAAATTAATGAGATTTCAGTGAACCCTCGAAAGTAATGATTGATTTCGTTAAACCTCGAAAGTAATGGATTGCTTCGGTAACCCTCAAAAGTAATGATTGATTTTCGGTAACCCTCAAAAATAATTATGATTTGTAACCCTCGAACTTATGATTGATTTCGGTCAACCCTCCAAAGAATGATTGATTTCGTAAAACCCTCAAAATAATGATGATTTTCGGGTAACCCTCGAAAGTAACGACCGATTTCGGTAAACCCACGAAAGTAATGATCGATTTCGGTAACCCTCGAAAGTAATGATTGATTTTGGTACCCCTCAAAAAAGTAAATGATGATTTCGGTAACCCTCAAAGTCTTGATTAATTTTGGTAACCCTCGAAGTAATGATTGATTTCGGTACCCTCAAAAGTAATGATTGATTTCGGAACCCTCAAAAATAATGATTGATTTCGGTACCCCTCAAAAGTCATGATCGATTTCGGTACCCTCAAAGTAATGATTGATTTCGGGTGACCCTCAAAAGTAATGATTGATTTCGTGACCCTCGAAATAATGAATCGATGCGTAACACCTCGAAAGTAAATGATCGATTTCGGTGACCCTCGAAGTATAATCGCTTTCGTGACCCGAACTCGAAAGTAATGCATCGATTTCGGTGACCCGCGAAGTAATGATCGATTTCGGTGACCTCGAAGTATAATGATCGATTCGTGACCCCTCGAAAGTAATAATCGATTTTTGGTGACCCTCAAAAGAATGATCGATTTTGGTGACCTCGCAGTAGCGCTCGATTTCGGTAACTCTCGGCGCTCGAAAACAGTCCGATCATGAAAAGAGATAGTTTTTAAAAAATACATTTTGGTTCTTTTCCGGTTTCCCATACCATTCTCCAGGTCTCTGTGTCATTTACAGTAAACCTACTATTACTAGTTCTCCCTCAAAATGGACAGAACCTTTTTTCTCTCAGAACTTCCTAAGGGTCTCGTTCCACTAAAGACAAACTGAACAAGAAACTGACAGAAACACACAGAACGAGTTCTCCTCAAGGGTTCGTTTTTTCGAAATTTCGAAAATTTAAAATGGAACAAACTCCAAAATTTCGAACATCGCTATCGATAAGTTACTGAAGTCCATAAAGGGTACTTATACTGAAAAAAAAATTACTTTGTCTCATCATTAATCTTATCATTACATATCTTGAAGCATCAATTTTCTCTGTGGTAAAGTTGTTTGAAACTGTTGAATTTCGTTCCCGTTCGAATGCGGAAAGTTCGAAGTTTGAAAAATTGTCTACTTTCATTATTGTTCTACTTTCGTATTCGGTTGTTGAAAACGTCTCCTTTCTACTTTCGATTTTTGTTCGGAAATCGTCTACTTCGATTTTCGAAATCGGCTACTTTTGATTTTCGATCATCGTCTACTTTCGATTTTCGATCAAAATAGAAAATTCGAAAAATCCCGGGTTCCGTGAAATACCCGGAGTTCCCGAAAGTTCAAAACCCTCAGATTTTCATTGTAAAAAAAAACGGTTCTATTCAACTCACAAACTATTTCTACTCTGAGGTGTGTGTTTGCTGCTGCTTTTCCATACAGAAAAAAAAACCCCTTTTGTTTTGCTCAGATTCAGTATCCCCCCTCCGTCCCTTAACCCACTCCTCCAGACCTGACTTTTTAAAAACTGAGTATGCTCAGCAATCACTATTTATCTAGCACTTGAGAGATGGAATGCCCCCAACTGTCACCAATCCATTTACAGTAACACCTTCCAGTTTACAGCAAATCCCGTACTTTGCAGCACAGCAATTTTTATTATCAAGTCCTTGATGGACAGCTGACTCTATTACCTTTATCTGATATATAAAGAAAATAGGGGCAGATCACAAAATAATGTGATAGTTGGGAAGAAGTCCAAACTGCTTACCTCTGTTGGTGCTGCATAACCTGTATATAGATTTTACGATTAACTCGACCACATATTTTCAATCGATCAAAGGCATTCCACCCACAAAAAGGAATTTTCCCCCAACCAGAAACTGTAATAGTCTCACTGTTCTCAAGCGCTGCTATACGGGACTATTCAGCCCCATGTTTTACTAGTCCTGTACTAATTCTCCTTACTCATCATTTATTGGTCGTCTAATGTAGGCTTTCATGTTACACAAGCAGGGGTCTAACCGGGATTCCTTCACTGACATGTGCAAAAGCTCCTTAAGCTCATTCAAGCACTCCAGAGGAGGTTAAGGTTGCGGAGGCATGCATAACTCTTTTTAACAAATGCTGAGACAGTTTAAATATTACAGTTTTCATGGAATGGGGGTTGTTGTACATGCGGACAGTTTCATTTTGTTGTGGACATGCGCTTTAACTCTGAATGTCAATATTCCCCGCCTTTACATCAATAATATAGTTGTAATGAAATAGAACGTTAAGAAGTAGACTACTAGCGTGTGGTCCACATAATCCAGGTGAAAAAAAAATCTGTTGTGTTGAATTAAAGAGCAGCGATACCAGAGTTATCATACAATTTAAAACCATTTTACCCATTTAATGGAATTTTTTCGTATTAGGTGGGTATTATAATAGCTGTACGACAGCCCTGTCACAATGAGCCGAGCTACCGTACAATGGCCCCCGGTAAATACTTCTAATTATACATGTCCTTGCAGGTTTATACCACAAACGCACCTATGTGATAGACTACTTCCAATTCTGAGTGGCATTGAACAGCGGGAAAGTTGAAAAAATACACTAAATGTGTACGTAAACATAATGAGGCAGTCCCCTACTTTAAATAAATAAATGTAAAAAATGAGTAACAATGGTTCTGTGGGCTTTAAATGTGCATTTTTATAACCCCCTTACGGAGCTATAAATATTCACGTTTCACATTAATTAATTTTAAATTCTCCTAAGACACGTATGATGTCAACATTATTTTATTTCAATTTACCTAACACACATGTGATGTCACAATCGTTTAATTTCTATTTCCTAATGCATGTTGATTTTAAATATTTGATTTCCATTTCCCTGAAGATACGTATGATGTCACTTATTTCATCTATTTCCCTAATGCATGTGGCTGTCACGCAATCTAGTTCAGATTTCCCTTACCACTATGTGCTGGTTCACATTATTTAATGTCTATTTACCTAACGCGCGTGTGATGTCACTATTTCATTTCCATTTCCCTAAAGCACTTTGTGATTGTCATGTTATTTGAATCTCCATTTGCCTTACCCATGCGTGATTGTCACATTATTTAAATCCATTTTTCCTAACACATTGACTTATTTATGTCACATTATTTCATTCCCATTTACCTAAACACGTGGGATGTTCACATTATTTAATTTTCATATTTATTTCCATTACCCAATGCAAATGTGATGTCACTTATTAAATTTCCAGTTCCCTAATGCATTTTGTGATGGTCATGTCAATTTGATCTCTATTTGCCTTACCACCCGTGATGTCACATTATTTAATTTTCGCATTTTCCTAACACACACCTTATAATTCACTGATTTAATTTTCCATTTCCCTAAACACGTCATCACTGTATGATCATTTCCATTCTCCTATCCACAGAAATTTCTCGTGTTGTTTGTATTTTTAATTTTATCTCCTATGCCCGTTTGGAAATTGTATCAAGTAACAGAGAAATAAAATCTAAATTTTGAATGGTTTTCCAGGTTGGGGGGGGGCGTAGGATTTCTGGGTTTAAATTTTCATGAACGCTCCTTCTGGCAAACATCAAATCTGTCATTTACATCATGGACGGTGGTTCAGCACTTTCAATTAGTGAGACCCCTGGCGCTGTGTTAGATCTGGGGCTAAAATGAAGCAAAGTTCCTCAGTAGGGACTGGATATAATTAAGGTCTGGGCTGGTCCACACTCTCCTCTCTTTATCATTAGACTGCACATGTTGGGAATATTTTAAACAAATCATTTTATATGTAGAAAACCTTCATTCACCTTCCCCTTAAAGGCAGTGGTCACCACCTGAGTCAGTACTATTGTTAGTTTTTAATTATTCAGACTTGGAGCAGCTTCTTACATCTGCAATGGGAACAAGTTTTAAATGAAATGCTCACGTATTCTGTAAATTTATGAGAATGCTCACGTATCCTTTAAAATGTATTAGACTGCTCATCGTATCTGTAAATGTATGAGAATGCCTCCCCCCACGTATTCTGTAAATGTATGGAGAATTCTCACGTATCTGTAGATGTATGAAAATGTCACTTATTCTGTAAATGTCTGATAATGCTCACGTATTCTTTAAATGATGAGAATGCTCACGTATTCTTTAAAATGTTTGAGAATGCTCACGTACCGAGTCTTATGTATGAGAATGCTCACGTATTCTGTAAAAAATTGTATGAGACTGCTCACGTATTCTGTAATGTTCCTTGCATGGCAGGTTCTGTACTATCATTTCTGAATGACGGGCGAGAGAGATATCTTAAAGGAGATTAATATAAATGTCAATGAGTCTAAATGGATGGTATATGTCCCTTAATAGAGACGGTTGAAACCGGGGAGTTCATAAATCCGAATCTGACTCATGAATTCCAATACAACAGAAATTAGGGTAAACAAACCACAGTTAATGGTTTAGGCAGGAACACACCATACAGGGCTTCCTCCTGACCGACCGGTCGTTCACTTCGGACCAGTCGGCCGAGTAGGGACTTCATCCGCTGGCAAAAGTAGCCGCATCTGACAGTTAGCCGTGACCAATCGTGTGGTGCATAGAGGACCATCCGATCTGTTGTGATATCGAACGATCGAACGGTCAGGCATCGGTCGCGCCACCTAAAACCCACCAATATGCGGCCCGACCAACCGAAAACCACTGAAATGTCGGTGGGTGGGCCGAATATTCTATGGTGTTGTTACCAGCTTAAAGCACCTGTGAAAGGGCCGGATAACACGTACAAATCACCCAAACATTAATAAAGTAAAGTCCGGTGTAAGTAGCCTTTTATATTTCGGTAACCCTAAAAGTAGCTTCTGTAACCCTGGAAAGTATTTCTGATTTTGAGGGTTAACCGAAAATACCAAACGCCTAATTTACACTATTGCTTAAGTCTCCGAGGTAGTCCTTTAGATTTCTCTCTTTATGGTGTATTGAATACCATCTAAATCGGTACCTTTTTAGTGTGGCCATTGTTCCCTATACTATGTAAATAGCCTCATTTGGGCATTGGGTATTGCTTTTTGCGATCTCTAATATAAATATTATCCTCTCAAGCCTACCTTAGAGACCCTGGCAGAAATACCCACTAAGAACCCTATTTTTAGTGAACAAAAACCTCTTAAGCACATTAGATGGCTGCTAGTCAAAATGTTTTCTTCTGGATCAGTAAAGATTACTTAAAAGGCTTGGAATATTTTTCTTGCTTTTCAGGCTAGCAAGACAGATTGAGTTATCAGGAGGTTTTAATCAGTTGATCCACATTGTAACTTTTAAAAAAAAAAAACGTTCAGATTCTTCTCTCTTGAGTATCCGATGAGTTTTGCTCATCTCAATGTTTTTCAAATGCAGTCAGATTTCATTACTTCCTCAATAAATTCTATTGGGTCCTTCAAGTACCTAAACACAAAACATTGATTAAAGTAAAATGTAGTGTCCTATTGACGAAACAAGAATTCCATGGATTTATCCATCAGCTATATATGCAGGTTACCTACCAAACTTCTGATGATAGGGGCTAAGTGTGGAGAACATCATTTAGCAAAAAAAGTTCCAATTGTTGGGTGGTTTTCATGTGATTTAAACCCTCATATCCGGAGGAGGTCTAAAAACTGATCCTAACAATGTTGATTAAACTAGAGACACAGTGCTACATCTCAGGTCACGCTAACCCATTTACAAAGGGTGTGTTTTCCTGTCTGGTTCGCTCACCTTTACATAAGGGGGAACTTTTGGCTGGCGGTTGACATACTGAACAGTTTTTTTCCCATGTTACCCAATGACCATTCCACACCCTGATGACTTGAAAAATGAATCAACTTGCCTTGGTTAATATAATTTATTTTTATGTGGCACCAAGTTAAATAAGCATTCTAATACATTAAATGTCCAACATTTAATTAGACTAGAGATTTTAGCATAACCAGAATCATTCGAGTGGCAACCCTACACTGTAATACATTATTAATTTCCCGGAGGAATGGGTTGAACCTCCAAAACATTGTAAATGTCACTTGCACATAAATTAACTTTTTGATGTTATATTGAAGTTTTCACCCAACACTTTCATTTGGGTGTCCTTTGCTTGGAGTGCACCTAATTATTATTGGCAATTCAATTTGGAGTGTGCTAGATTTCAAATACATTAATTAATTCTCTTACATCTACAAGCCACGGTGCAAAAAATTGGTTATGTAATAATGGACTGGTTGTCATAACCATTAGCTCCAGAGATTCTATTGAGCATAGTGCAGCTTATGTCTCTGGGTCTGTGACCACTTTGTAAAAACCCAGAATCCTGCAAAGATAAAATTAACCCAGAGGTGATCGCCACAGAACACATAATTATGTTTAGTTTGGGGGGGGGGGGGGGGGGGGGTTTCTATAGAATTCCTGCGTGGTTAATTTTCCATTTTAAGATTTCTGTTTATTTTGGAGTTTATTATTACATGTATATATTCTTTTAAATATTACAATGTTACTTAATATGTTATAACATGTTAAAACAGAAGAAAAAAGAAGTAAATATTTTATTTAACAACACTGACATTCCTGGCCGAAGGACAGCATAGTGTATTAATCTGTTTCAGCTTTTTTTTCTGTTGCCAGGGAATTTTCTACTTCAATTATAAACCTTTAAACTCCTACCTAATAGGGATCAAAGAGCATATTCTTTTAATGATAGAAATAAAATGTATACAGGGATGGGAATCATTGGCTTTTTACAATCAAGAGCAAGATCTGGAGCTTTGCTGCACTGGCATGAAACTGCTAAAGTAAATAGGTTTCGCTTCTTGCAGACTTTGGAACTTATACTAAAAGATTTCCGAAGCATCTAGTCCACCCCTCCTTATAGGCTGCCACCCCACTTTAATCTGCAGGAGCACATAAATTCAAATATGTCGGTCATTGTCAGTGATGTATTTGTCATATCATCAAGGCTGAACTGCTCTAGCTCCAAGTACCTGGAAGAAGAATCGAACTAGCTGAAAGAACCTCGTTCACTTCATAATGGGTTTTGGGAGGGTACTTAAGCTATGTGTGAAATTTAGATGGGGGTGGTGTGTACATTGTGCATGATGTAATACAAACAAATTAAAGGGGAACTGTGGTCTCAAACAAGTTGAATTTAAATGAGATCCCAGGTTCCTACCTTTAAAATGAGCCATCAACCACCATTAACTTTCAGCACAGCCCAACAGTAAAGAAAATCACTGATCAGAAAGTTAGGGGGTGGGAAGTTCTGAATCTGCATCACAACTACTTTGTTCCCCTTTTCCTTCAAATCTGCGGCTGGCACATGCCAAGTGCAGGAGAAAGCAGAGGAAACAGGAAGTTACAGTAGGAGTTACACCTTGAATAAGAAAAAAGTGACTGAAGGAGGACTTAAGGGTAGGGGGAACAGCCACAGCAGGGAGTGTGTAAGGGTCCTGTAAATTTTTAACTAATGTCACAGGGACTGTCACATGGTTCAGAGCAGAAGCAGGAAGTGGCATGGGGATCCTGGATAGGCTGCACCATAAAATATAAAAAGTATACATACTTCAAACTAGTAAAAAAAAATAATGAATTAATTGAAAAAATACTCAGGATAGCAATTCCTGACAATTTACCTTAAGTCATTTTTTTTTGGCACCATTTCCCTTTAATAGCTGGCAATTACAGTCATGTTGTAGGTAATTACTTGGGATTTTATAATTTCTGGGGAATTCCATTACAATTAATGACATTCCACTAATTCCTAATTGTTTTCCGTTTTGTACAGTTTCATTTTTAAATATTCATATAATTTAACTACAACTTTCATTTTTTTATAACGCAATAAATTTTGGAAAATGTTTACTTACGTCCAACAGGAATTCTACCAATGTGTCAGCAGAAAACTCCCCATCTATTCAAATGATTTCGTCCTCTTAAATACATAGATACTGTCTTCCTTCTGAAGCCCTGGTGGAGAGAAAGGTAGAAGATCATGGTACATTGTTTGGGCCAAGTGTCATTTAATGATGGATGATTAGAAATTTTGCTTTACACAAACTGGATCCTTTCTCCTCCTCAACTTATGATCTCCCTTACTATCTCACAATTCTAATGAATTGAAGTAGAGACTGGAATCTGTTAGTGTGATAATCAGCAAATACCCAATGGGACCCCAAACAGTTTACTGATATTGCCAATGTGTAATGGGATAGTTCTTCACGCCCACATGCTACCCGCCATAGGCATCACCATTAATGGTCTAATTGAAAATTTCCCACCAGAATGGGTTCCAGACGATAATGAGCCTTCCGCCATCGGACAAGTCACTCAGATTTCGTGTATGGCCTATAGAAGTGTATATAGAAGATCACAGCTTGCCTTGATTCAGAGCTGCATTGGGAATTTCCTGTTATCTTTCCTTACTCTAGCAGCTCATGTATGAATTACCCAGATGTTTTTGAACCAAATGGAGACACACAGCATTGGCACCTGCTGTCAACACGTACCAACCTTTTAAATTGCTTATTCGTAAAGAAAAATCTAATTTTGAAACTAGTCGATCGCTTTCGTCCCAATTCAGTTGTATGCGCACAGTCCATTAATGGCAACCAGCTATTCCGACACATATACACACAGCCTCAAACATCAGACGAATGCACACATACGGTAGAACCATGAGTATGTAATCCTTCATACGAAGGCACACATACGGACCATGATAGGTATCTTCATATGAAGGCCCACCTATAACCATGAGTCAATGTAATCTTCATAGAAGGCACCATCGAAACGTGAGTATGTAATCTTCATACTAAGGCAACACTAGAACCGTGAGTATGTAATCTTCATATGAAGCACACCTAGAAACGGAGTATGTAATCCCTCAGAAGAAGTCACACATAGAACCGTGATTATGTTAATCTCATACGAAGGCAAACCTAGAATCAAGAGTATGGAATCATCATATGAAGGCACAACCAGAACCAAGATTATTCAACAATATACGAAGTCACCCTGCTATAACCAAGAGTCCATGCACATCATATGAAGGTATCAGGCCTGAGAAAAACCAAGTGTATTTATTCATCATCCACAAGCACACTAGAACCAAGAGAATGAAAATCATCATACGAAGGCACACTAGCACCAATAGTATGCAATTATCATACAATTGCGCCCTAATACTAACAACATGGACTCATCAAAGAACAACGAACATATAATCAACCCTACAATAGCATGCCTTGGTCCAGTCCTACAATCCCCATACAAATCTTTGAATCTAAATACATAAAATCTTGGCACAAAGACATACCTAGAACCAACATAACATACAATTGCCATTGATTGCAAATGTTTTCTGCCAGCTTGCAATTTATAACTGATAATTAGTGAATACACGCTGGCCATTGATTGGTCACACGGGAAGCTGATTCAAACCCATAATAACACACACAATGCGATCACGACAATACAGGCAGCTGGTTTACTGTATATCTCCCAGGACATTCGCCTGGCAGACCGAACAGATCTTTCAAGCATAAAAATATTTGAGCATATGGGTACTTATCCTTGGATAAATAAAAGCTTTGTCACAAGCTCCACAGAATAGAGAAATCAAATAGAGGATGGGAGCCAAGCTAAGGTGTTTAATAACTGATTAGATGCCAGCACACGACGTACTCATACCATGGATTAAAGAAAAGCAGAGTTTCTTAAAGGCAGGGTTAGAAAATAAAGACATTTTTTTTTTTTTGTTTGGAAGGCCACCCTTTAACTTAACCTGATGGCACTTACCCTTCAAGCTTTTGTTGATTGCTTAAATGTCCTACCTATATCAGTATCGAGAATTGCAACTGAAAAGGGCCGTTCAGCGCGGATGGATCCTTACTCTAAGGTCTTTTAATGACCCCATATGCCCTATTCTAAGTCTTTAGAGGCCTGGATTTAATAGTGGCACCAAGCGCACTATAAACCATAACCATTCCGGAGATGTTTCCTGAAAAATGTCTTTCGGACCTAAGTTTTAAATCTTGTGATGATGGGGTCCTCTTTGGAACTGCGATTTAGGATCGGAGAATTTTCAATGGACGACCCCACAATTACATCACATAGAAACCTTTATTATTTCCTAATTAAGTTACTTTTGCTCCCCACCATCTCCCTTGTAAACTCATCAAACACATCCATTTTTACCCAAGACAAACAATCTCATATTCTCTCCCACGCGCCATGGTAGCTCCCTCCTTTATCTTACATCTCTAATTACAACCCAGCAAAGGGAAATATGTTATTTTAGCACCGAACCAGGAAGTTGTTCGTGCAAAAATAATTTTTTCCTCCGTGCTAATTTTTACCATCTACATCCCTCTGAGCCTGACGTGGATTCAGAACTGAGTAAACACTTTCCCAAAAACAAAAACACTTCTAAAGTTAGCGATAGTGACCATAAGGAGATGGAATCGTCACAATTGTACTGGGATTACTGGACATTTCCCATAACCAACCTCCAATACTATGTTACTATGTAACTGTTATACAGACATTATGGGTAGTGTATAAAGGTTGGACTGGATGGATGTATGTCTTTATATAACCTCCAATACTATGTTACTATGTAACTGTTATACAGACATTATGGTAACAATAAGTCTAATATGTAAATGATGTGTAATAAAGACGAATCCGTCCCAGACATACGTCACTACACCCTTTGATACAAACCCTATAACCCATAAATTGTCTGTAAAACAGTAAAGTTTAGCATAAGTAGACTAAGTAAGTGGAGGGTTGTATAAAGAAACATAATCTCATACTACGTACCAGAACTTTATATCCTACCCATAATGCTGTCTAAACAGTTACTAGTAACATAGTATTAGGGTTTTATAAAGACACTAGTCCATTCTAGTCCAAATTTATACCCTACCCATAATGTCTGTAACAGTTACATAGTAACAAGTATGTGGAGGTTATATAAAGACAATAAGTCATTCATCTAGTACAACCTATATATACCCGAAACCCATAATGTACTGTATAAAACATTACATAGCATAAGATAAGCAAATAGATTTGGAGGTTGATCATTAAAATACAAAAATACGTCAAACACATCATCCAGTCCAAGCCATTATACCACTATAGAACCTCTAAGAGCGCATATTTGTTTCTAACACTTATAACAATAGTACATATATTGGAGAGGTTGTTATAATATAAGAACAATACGTCCATAAACTAAGTCAAGAATCCATTTTATACCACATACCCTAGCCCTTTAATGAAGTCAGTGAATTATCAGATTGAGCGTTTTATACAACAACTAGTAACGAAATAAAATAATTAAGGACGTGTACTGACAATAGCAACAAAGACCAATGACAGGCTCAAATCTAGATCTAACGGCTTTTAACGAAAAAGAAAAACACTACCCATAATGGGTAATGTCTGTATAACAGTTACATAGTAACATAGTATTGGAGGTTGGACTGGATGGATGTATGTCTTTATATAACCTCCAATACTATGTTACTATGTAACTGTTATACAGACATTATGGGTAGGGTATAAAGGTTGGACTAGATGGACGTATGTCTTTATACTTGCCCTATCTCCCTAAATACTCTCATACCCATCCTCTCTCTTAGTAACGTTCTTATGTCAGTCCATCTAGTCTGTCTATTCCCCTATCTACTAAATATCTCAATACCCATCCTCTCTCTTAGTACGTCCTTATGTCAGTCCATCTAGTCTGTCTATTCCCTATCTACCTAATATCTCATACCCATCCTCTCTCTTAGTACGTCTTATGTCAGTCCATCTAGTCTGTCTATTCCCTATCTACCTAAATATCTCATACCCATCCTCTCTCTTAGTACGTCCTTATGTCAGTCCATCTAGTCTGTCTATTCCCTATCTACCTAAATATCTCATACCCATCCTCCCTCTTAGTACGTCCTTATGTCAGTCCATCTAGTCTGTCTATTCCCTATCTATCACAATATCCATACCCATCCTCCCTCTTTAGTACGTCCTTATGTCAGTCCATCTAGTCTGTCTATTCCCTATCTACCTAAATATCTCATACCCATCCTCCCTCTTAGTACGTCCTTATGTCAGTCCATCTAGTCTGTCTATTCCCTATCTACCTAAATATCTCATACCAACCATCCCCTCTTAGTACGTTCTTATGTCAGTCCATCTAGTCTGTCTATCCCCTATCTACCTAAATATCTCATACCCCATCCTCTCTCTAGTACGTCCTTATGTCAGTCCATCTAGTCTGTCTATTCCCTATCTACCTAAATATCTCATACCCCTCCTCCCTCTTAGTACGTCCTTATGTCAGTCCATCTAGTCTGTCTATTCCCCTATCTACCTAAATATCTCATACCCATCCTCTCTCTTAGTACGTCCTTATGTCAGTCCGTCTAGTCTGTCTATTCCCCTATCTACCTAAATATCTCATACCCATCCTCCCCTTAGTACGTCCTTATGTCAGTCCATCTAGTCTGTCTATTCCCCTATCTACCTAAATATCTCATACCCATCCTCCCTCTTAGTACGTCCTTATGTCAGTCCATCTAGTCTGTCTATTCCCTATCTACCTAAATATCTCATACCCATCCTCCCTCTTTATACGTCTTATGTCAGTCCATCTAGTCTGTCTATTCCCCTATCTACCTAAATATCTCATACCCATCCTCCCTCTTATGTACGTCCTTATGTCCAGTCCATCTAGTCATGTCTATTCCCCTATCTACCTAAATCTCATACCATATAATTATCTCTACATCTATACTCATCTCCTAGTTCTATTTTTATATTCTACCATACTCTTATGTATATCCACTCATCTCATCTTTATACTCTTCATAAACAGATATACCCCATCCCTCTTCTATACGTCCTTATGTCAGTCCATCTAGTCTGTCTATTCCCTATCTACCTAAATATCTCATACCCATCCTCTCTCTTAGTAACGTCCTTTGTCAGTCCATCTGTCTGTCTATTCCCCTATCTACCTAAATATCTCATACCCATCCTCTCTTTAGTACGTCCTTATGTCAGTCCATCTAGTCTGTCTATTCCCTATTTACCTAATATCTCATACCCATCCTCCTCTCTAAGTACGTCCTTATGTCAGTCCATCTAGTCTGTCTATTCCCCTATCTACCTAAATATCTCATACCCATCCTCCCTCTTAGTACGTCCTTATGTCAGTCCATCTAGTCTGTCTATTCCCCTATCTACCTAAATATCTCATACCCATCCTCTCTCTTAGTACGTCCTTATGTCGTCCTCTAGTCTGTCTATTCCCCTTCTACCTAAATATCTCAACCCATCCTCTCTCTTATGTACGTCCTTTTATGTCAGTCCATCTATCTGTCTATTCCCCTATCTACCTAAATATCTCATACCCATCCTCTCTCTTAGTACGTCCTTATGTCTCCATCTAGTCTTCTCATTCCTCTATCTACCTAAATATCTCATACCCATCCTCTCTCTTTAGTACGTCCTTATGTCAGTCCATCTCGTCGTCTATTCCCTATCTACCTAAATATCTCATACCCATCCTCCTCTTAGTACGTCCTTATGTCAGTCCGTAGTCGTCTCTATTCCCCTATCTACCTAAATATTCCATACCCATCCTCCTCTTAGTACGTCCTTATGTAGTCCATCTAGTCTGTCTATTCCCCTATCTCACCTAAATATCTCTACCCTCCTCTCTCTTAGTACGGTCCTTATGTCAGTCATCTAGTCTGTCTATTCCCCTATCTACCTAAATATCTCATACCCATCCTCTCTCTTAGTACGTCCTTATGTCCAGTCCATCTAGTGCTGTCTATTCCCCTATCTACCTAAATATCCTCATACCCTCCTCCCTCTTAGTACGTCCTTATGTCAGTCCATCTAGTCCTGTCTATTCCTTCCCCTATCTACTAAATATCTCATACCCATCCCTCCCTCTTGTTGTCCGAGTAGAGTCCCGGAGGTCAGTCCATCTAGTCCTGGCGATTCCCTATCTCCCCTAAAATATCCTCAACCCCCTCCCTCTTAGTACGTCCTATGGTCAGTCCCGAGGCTTCTATGTCCCATCTACCTAAATTCTCATCCCATCCGCCCGTTAGTACGCCTTTATATGGTCAGTCCCCAGCTAGTCCTGTGTCGATTTCCCCTATCTACCTAAAAGATCTCATAATCCCATCCCTCGCGCGTAGTACGATCCTTAGGTCAGTCCATCTAGTCATGTATTCCCCGATCTACACCACCCTAAAGATCTCATACCCATCCCTCCCTCGTAGTACGGCTTATGGTCAGCCATCTCAGGGCGTCGATCCCCGACCTACCAGGAAAGAGCTCAGACCCAGCCGCTCTCTGAGGACGGCCGGAGGGCAGTCCAGCTAGGCGGTCGAGTCCCCTACTACCTAAGATCTCAGACCCAGCCGCGCTCTGAGGAACGGGGGCCGGTGGCAGGCCATCTAGGCGGTCCTAGGCCCCTATCACC
Organism: Hymenochirus boettgeri; assembly: GCA_019447015.1. Classification (NCBI taxonomy): domain Eukaryota; kingdom Metazoa; phylum Chordata; class Amphibia; order Anura; family Pipidae; genus Hymenochirus; species Hymenochirus boettgeri. Next base: position 319,326,484 of record CM033476.1, read on the forward strand.
GAAAGAGCGCAGAAACCACCGCTGCGCCCGGCTCGGTAGGAACGAGCTTCGCGCCGTAGGCAGTCCAGCTAGTCCTGGCGAAGTCGCCTATCACCCTAATAGCTCATACCATCCTCCCTCTTAGTACGTCCCTTATTCAGGCCACGAGTCGGTCTATTCCCCTATCTACCCTAACTATCTCATACCCCTCCTCGTCTCTTAGTAACGTACGGGTCGTCCATCGAGTCTGTCTAGTCCCCGAGCTACCTAAAAGCCTCATACCATCCGGCGCGCTGGTAACGTCCGTATGGCCGGTGCCCAGCTCTCAAACGGAACTCTTCGTCCTGTAAACTTTGTCACGCTTATCAGAGACAGATCCATATTGGATATACTATTTAAATAATTTCATGTACACCTACCACATAAATATATTTGGCTCAAACAGACTCCCTCCATATAGAAATTATTTAATGCTACAACGGTAACTCTTTCGAGTCACAGTTCTTTTCAAGCTGACTGTTGCTTTTAAGAATTAAAGGCATTGTCCTCTTGCCATCTCTGTAATTACAAGCAGAACCATTACCTTTTGTGACTATTGTGATGGCTGCTGTAGATAATGTATGTTGGGTTGTAATTAATTCCCTGGGCTCCACAATTTTATAAAGATCATTCGGTATTTATCTGACAGTGTCTGTCCTAACACATACACAATGTTATGTACACTTTCCAGCCCGACTCGTCTTGTCGTTCTCCCCAGATGTGTCTTCCACCTGATGAGAATGAAGACAGGGATACCCTGTGGGTACTGGTTAAGCAAGGGCAGAAGGAACAGGTGCAAACCTCTCACCACTGTTCTGTTCTGTTATTTCGTTATCGTCAGTTCAGAAAAATAAAGCGTAAATGAATTGTATGGTCACTGTCACTGTCCACATGCAGCCCTACTCCTAGTGACAAGAGGACAATCTAGGTCCACCCTGTAGTTTAACTTTAACCACTCTGTCAAGAGAAGAGGAGGGGCTGGAGAATTCACCTGAGCATTGCAAATCTGTATCTGGGTCAGTGACTCCACTGTGTAAGAGGGGAGAAACATGCAGAATAGAAGATTCCAATAAAGTTTGTGGATTTTTACAATCTTGTTTTAACGGACTGAAAGCTCTTGTATTTAGGCTTATTCCTGTCTATCCCCATCATACCATAGTCCTATCCATCCCCATCATACGAGTTCCCCATCATCCCCATCATACTAGTCCCATCCATCCCCATCATACTAGTCCCATCCATCCCATCAACTAGTCCTATCCATCCCATCATACTAGTCCCCCTCCATCCCCATCATACTAGTCCTACCACCATCCATCCCATCATACTAGTCCCACCCATCCCATCCTACTATCCCATCCTCCCCATCATACTAGTCCCATCCATCCCCATCCTACTAGTCCTATCCATCCCTCCCCACATACTAGTCCCATCCATCCCCATCATACTAGTCCCATCCATCCCCATCAACTAGTCCCATCCATCCCCATCATCATCCTATCCTCCCCATCATCTATGTCCTATCCATCCACCCCATCATACTAGTCCTATCCATCCCCATCATACTAGTCCCATCCATCCATCCCCATCATCACTAGTCTATCCATCCCCATCATACTAGTCCCATCATCCCCCCTCATACTATCCCATCCATCCCCATCATCTAGTCCCATCCATCCCCATCATACTAGTCCTATCCATCCCCATCATACTAGTCTATCCATCCCCATCATACTAGTCCCTATCCATCCCCATCATACTAGTCCCATCCTCATCCTACCATCCATTCCCCATCATACTAGTCCTATCCATCCCCATCATACTGATCCCCAATCCATCCCCCATCATACTAGTCCTATCCTCCCCATCATACTATCCTATCCATCCCCATCATACTAGTCCCATCCATCCCCATCATACTAGTCCATCCTCCCCATCTACTAGTCCCATCCTCCCATAATACAGTCCCATCCATCCCCATCATACTAGTCCATCCATCCCCATCATACTATCCCATCAAATCCCCTCATACTAGTCCCATCCATCCCCATCATACTATTCCTATCCATCCCCATCATCCTATCTATCCATCCCCATCTACAGTCCTACTCCATCCCATCATCCAGTCCTATCCATCCCCATCATACTAGTCCTATCCATCCCCATCATACTAGTCGCCTCCATCCCCCTCATACATCCCCATCCATCCCCATCATAACTAGTCCTATCCATCCCCATCATACTAGTCCTATCCATCCCCATCATACTAGTCCCTATCCATCCCCATCATACTAGTCCCATCCATCCCCACATACTAGTCCCATCCATCCCCATCATACTAGTCCCATCCATCCCCATCATACTAGTCCCATCCATCCCCATCTACTATCCTATCCATCCCATCATACGTCCCATCCATCCGCCATCATACTAGTCCGACCATCCGCATCCATCATCCAATCATCCATCAATACAGTCCCATCCATCCCCATCATACTAGTCCCATCCTCCCCACATCTAGTCCTATCCATAGCCCCATCATACATCCACCATGCATCTGCTATCCATCCCCCCATCATACTAGTCCCCATCCATCCCCATCATACTATAGTCCCTACCCATCCCCATCTACTAGTCCCCATCCATCCCCATCATACTATCCCCATCCACCCCATCATACTACGTCCCATCCATCCCCATCATACTAGTCCATCATCCCCATCATACTATCCCATCCATCCAAGCATACTAGTCCCATCCATCCCCATCATACTATCCCATCCCTCCCCATCATCACATCCCATCCATCCCCATCATACCTAGTCCCCATCCATCCCCATCATACTAGTCCCCACCTAGCCATCCCCATCATACATCCCTCCATCCCCATCAGACTAGTCCCATCCATCCCCATCATACTAGCCCAGCCATCCCCATCATACTAGTACCTATCCATCCTTCCCCATCATACAGTCCTATCCCTCCCATCAACTGTCCCACCATCCCATCCTAGTCTACTATCAAAATCCTCCCCCCATCATACTAGTCCTATCCTCCCCATCATACTAGTCCTACCATCCCCATCATACTAGTCCTATCCATCCCCATCTAGGTCACCTCTACTAGTCCCATCCATCCCCATCATACTAGTCCTATCCATCCCCATCATCTAGTCCTATCCATCCCCTCTAGTCCTATCCATCCCCATCATACTAGTCCCATCCATCCCCATCATACTAGTCCCATCCATCCCCATCATACTAGTCCCATCCACCCCATCATACTAGTCCCATCCATCCCCATCATACTAGTCCCATCCATCCCCATCATACTAGTCCCATCCATCCCCATCATACTCCTATCCATCCCCATCATACTAGTCCTATCCATCCCCCATCATACTAGTCCCATCCATCCCCATCATACTAGTCCCATCCATCCCCATCATACTAGTCCTATCCATCCCCATCATACTAGTCCTATCCATCCCCATCATACTAGTCCCTACCTCCCCATCATACTAGCCATCCATCCCCATCATCTAGTCCTATCCATCCCCATCATACTAGTCCTACCATCCCCTCATAGCTATCCTAGTCCACCCATCATACAGTCCTATCCATCCCCATCATACTAGTCCGTACCATCCCCCATCATACGGTCCCATCCATCCCCATCATACTAGTCCTATCCATGCCCCATCATCTAGTCCTAATCCACCCCATCATACTAGTCCTATCCCTCCCCGTCATATTAGTCCATTCCATCCCCATCATACTAGTCCTATCCTATCCCCATCATACTAGTCCTATCCATCCCATCATCAGTCCCCTATCCATCCCCATCATACTAGTCCTATCCATCCCCATCAACTAGTCCCTATCCATCCCCCATCATACACTATCCCACATCCATCCCCATCATACTAGTCCCATCCATCCCATCATACTAGTCCCATCCATCCCATCATACTAGTCCCACCATCCCCATCAACACTAGTCCCATCCATCCCCATCATAACTATCCCATCCCTCCCATCATACTATAGTCCCATCCATCCCCATCATACGTATCCCATTCCATCCCCATCCATACTAGGCCCATCCGATCCCATCATACTAGTCCCCCATCCACCCCATCATACTAGTCCCCCTCCTCCCCATCATACTAGTCCCATCCACCCCCATCATACTAGTCCTACGAATCCCATCCCCCTCATACTAGTCCTATCCATCCCCATCATACTAGTCCCATCCATCCCCATCACAAGTACTAGTCCATCCATCCCCATCATACTATTCCCATCTATCCCCATCATACTAGTCCCATCCATCCCATCATACACTATGTCCCTCCATCCCCATCATACTATCTCCACATCCTCCCCATCATACTATTCCCATCCCAACCCATCAACTATCCCATCCACCCCATCATACTATCCCGATCCACCCCCCTCATACTAGTCCTATCCATACCCATCATACTAGTCGTATCCATCCCCATCATACTAGTCCCATCCATCCCCATCAATACTAGTCCTATCCATCCCCACCCATACTAGTCCCATCCATCCCCATCATATAGTCCTATCCATCCCCATCATACTATTCCCCATCCATCCCCATCATACTAGTCCATCCATCCCATCATACTAGTCCCTCCATCCCCATCATATTATTCCTATCCATCCCCCATCATACTAGTCCTCCATCCCCATCATACTTCCCCATCCATCCCCATCATACTAGTCATATCCACCCCATCAGTACTCAGTCCCCATCCTCCTTCCCCATCATACTAGTCCTATCCATCCCCAGCATACTAGTCCCATCCATCCCATCATACGATCCTATCCATCCCCATCTACTAGTCCATCCATCCCCATCATATTAGTCCTATCCATCCCCATCATACTCGTCCCGTCCATCCCCATCATACTAGTCCCATCCATCCCCATCATACTAGTCCTATCCCATCCTCCCATCCTTCCCATCATACCTTAGTCCTATCCATCCCCATCATACTAGTCCCCACCACCCCATCATACACTCCTATCCTCCACCTCATACTAGTCCATCCATCCCCCATCATACTAGTCCCATCCATCCCCATCATACTAGTCCCACCATCCCCTCATACTAGTCCCATCCATCCCCATCCATACTAGTCCCATCATCCCCATCATACTAGTTCCCATCCATCCCCATCATACTATCTATCCCCCCTCATACGTCCCATCCTCCCCACATACTGTCCTATCCAATACCATATCATCATCCATCCCATCATACTAGTCCCGTATCCATCCCCATCATACTAGTCCCATCCAGCCCTCCCCATCATACCTAGTCCATCCATCCCCATCATACTAGTCCCCATCCATCCCCAATCATACTATCCATCCATCCCCATCTACTAGTCCATCCATCCCCACATACTATCCCATCCATCCCCATCATACTAGTCCCATCCATCCCCATCAACTAGATCCCATCCATCTCCCCATCATACTAGTCCCATCCATCCCCATCCAACTAGTCCCTCCATCCCCATCAAACTAGTCCCATCCATCCCCAATCATACTAGTCCCATCCATCCCTCAACATCCCATCCATCCCCATCATACTAGTCCCAATTCCATCCCACCTCATACTAGTCCTATCCATCCCCATCATACTAGTCCTATCCATCCCCATCATACTAGTCCCATCCATCCCCATCATACTAGTCCTATCCATCCCCATCATACTAGTCCCTATCCACCCCCATCATACTAGTCCCATCCAATTCCCCACATACTAGTCCCCTCCATCCCCATCATACTGCCCATCCCTCCCCATCATACTAGTCGCATCCATCCCCATCATACTAGTCCCATCCATCCCCATCAACTAGTCCCATCCATCCCCATCATACTATCCAGTCCATTCCCTCCATCATACTAGTCCCCATCCATCCCCTCATACTAGTCCTCTATCCATCCCCATCATACTAGTCCCATCCATCCCCATCCATACTAGTCCTATCCATCCCCATCCATACTAGTCCCATCCAGCCCCATCATACTATTCCTATCCATACCCCAATCATACTAGTCCATCCATCCCCAGCACTAGTCCCATCCATCCCATCATACTAGTCCCTCCATCCCATCATACTAGTCCTATCCATCCCCTCATACTAGTTCACCATCATCCCCATCATCACTAGTCCCATCCATTCCCCATCATATACTAAGTCCCACTCCACCCCCATCATACTAGTCCCATCCATCCCCATCGATAATAACTAGTCCCATCCATCCCCATCATCACTAGTCCCATCCATCCCCATCATACGAGTCCCATCCATCCCCATCATACTAGTCCCATCCACCCATCATACAGTGCCCATCATCCCCATCATACTATCCCATCCATCCCCATCCTACTAGTCCCTATCCATCCCCATCAATACGTCCATCCAATCCATCCCCATCCTACTAGTCCCATCAAAATCCATCCCCATCCAACTATCCCTCCACCCCATCATACTAGTCCCATCCACCCCCATCATCACAGCCCTCCATCCACCATCCTACCCCAGCAATCTAGTCCTCCTCCCCATCATAGCTAGTCCCATCCATCATCATCACTATCATACTGAGTCCTATCCATCCCCATCATACTATCCCTTCCATCCCCATCTCACAGTCCCAATCCATCCCCAGCATACTAGTCCCTCCATCCCCACATCAGCCCTCCATTCTACCCCATCATCCAGTCCCATCATCCCCATCATACTAGTCCCATCATCCACTCTAGTCCCTATCATCCATCATACGTCCCATCCATCCCCATCATACTAGTCCTCACATCTCCCCATCATACTAGTCCTAATCCTCCCCATCTAACTAGTCCCATCCATCCCGATCAACTAGTCTAGCATCCCTCCGATACCTATCCCTCATCCCATCATCTAGTCCTATCCATCCCCAATCATACTAGTCATCCGATCCCATCATCTTCCCTCCTTCGTCCTGGGGAGAAATAGTCAATGGGTGGTAAAAAAGGTGATTAGTTGAGAGCGAGATAACGTGGGGGAGAAGTCGTGTAAAGACCAATGATATCCTGTGTATTATTGGGTCGTAGCGGGTGCATTTTAGCACGGAGATCTGCGGTACACCGGTTGCGCTACCTACGCGCAAAACTTTACCGCATTGAACTAGGAGGCGTAAAAAACCGGTTAACTAAATCTCCCACCCCGATATTTTTGCCATCTTCCGGGAAGGGGGTTAAGCTTTGTCGATTACCATATGAGTAAGGGCCCCTCCCATACGTTTTGGAATGATACGATTGATCTAAACTTCTGATCAATAGAGATAGTAGGGTAGGTGGGTCGTGTTCAAGGGGGAAGTTTTTACTTATCATGAAATGATAAACAAAGATCTGAAAAATGTAGATCAGGACTAACATTTCACCGTGGGGGATGTGGGCCATGGGCAGCTCCTGGTACCGGGTTACGGGTTAGGTTGGTAGCTTGTAACAGATTATCTAGGAAAACTGGACACACAGGGGAGGTCCATCCCTATACAATATTATTATATATCCTCAGCTGTAGACCCACCAGGATACAGGTCCTCGGTCAAGGAATTGTCACTGAAGAGGTCATTTTTACCTCAAAGTCAGCACTGAAATTACCCATAACATGGCACACAATACAGGTCCCCTGATTAGTGTGTGGTACATTGTACTCTCGTAATACAGTATATCTATACTCTACATCTCTGTATACAGTATATTCTATACGCGTACAGCTCTGATATAAATATAATTCTATACACCGACAGCGCGGGGTCCAGTGACGATTGTCGAGACTCCGTGGTTCTGCTGTCGGTTGTTACATTATATCTAGACTTCGTACATAGCGTATATCAGGGGAAATAGGATAGGGGAAATCTAAGCGCTCTTACTGTAGGCGATTGCTGGTGATACAGGAATAGGCGGGGGATACTTCTACATGCGCTCGGGGGTTTGACAGGAATGCAGCCCTACACGCTCGGTCTCAGGATATTCTATACGCTACATCTCGAGTGTACATAAGTGCTAGACTCTACAATCTCTGGGGACAATATAGTGGTGTCTATACTGGACAATCTCTGTGTACAGGATGTCTAAGACTCTACTCGCGGAGACGAGGGAATAGTGTGTGGTGCGGCGATGAGTTTTGTGTTGCTCTGTCGGGTGACAGGAAGGCGATCGGCGTATCGGCGAGGTTGTTTGGTTTGTTTCGGGGGACGGATGTTGTGAGTGACGATACGCGACCAGTCCTGGGTACAGGGGAAGATGTGGGGCGAAGAGATCTCTACGAACGTTGTTTTCATTTTTCTTCATGAAGGGGGTCTTGTTTGTTTGTTGGTACGCGCTCCGTTTGTTTCTTTGTTCTTGGATGTGAGTATAGGTCCGAGGAAGCGACAAGATTTGGTTACAGCGCGCGAGAGGCAGGATAGGGTGGCTTGTTGGTGTTGGTTTTCTGGGCGCTGAGGGCGTGGGCTGTTGCGCCGGAGACAGGGATGGCGAGACGAGACAGCCGCGGGACAGGAGTGATGTTTGGCGAAGAAAGCTTACTGTGGTGGTGGGGGGCCCGCTGGGACAGGGAGGCTGGTACGGAAAAGGCAGAGGGGAGAAGGCAGGGGTGAGGGGTCTGTCTATCAGTTCAGTTGGGCAAAATCGGTGAGAGTTCTGGGGGTGTCGAGAGAGGAGGTTAAAGGAGAAAGTTACTTAAAAGAAAACGAAAAAAGAAACACTGGGGGGTGCGAGAGGAAGGCGTTGTGAGGAAAAGGGGTCGCAGACAGGTCTGTGTTTCGGGAGGCTGTGATCAGTTGATGGGTGAGGGGGAAAAGTCCATGAGAATGGAAGGGGGGAGGATAGACATCAAGCACGGTAACAAGAAGACCGGTCTTGCAGGTGTGGGGGGGGGGGGAGAATCTGGTCGTATGAAGGTGTTTGGAGAGGTGGTGGGGGGGGGTGTGGGGGTTGCTGATGTGGGGGGGTGTTGTGAAGGGAGGGAAAAGGGGGAGGGTGTGTTGGTGTTGGTGGCGGATTTGAAATGGGCGTGGAGGGGGAATAAAGAAAAAAAAAAGGGTGGGGAGAGAAAGAGGGCGGGGTGGGGAGGAGTGAAAGGGGGAGAGAATCTAGAGGCAAGAAAAACACCATCTCCTCCCGTGAAAAAAGGATGGGGAGGATAGGAAGGGGGGAGGGAGAGGAGGAGAGGGGGTAAGATCTGGAGGGGAGGGTGAGGAAAGAGGGTGGGGGAAGGAAAAGGGGGGGGGAGAGAGAGGTGAGGAAAAAAGAGCGGGAAGGGAGGGGGAGGAGAGGGGAGGTTGGGGGGTGGGGTGGAAGTGGGGAGGGGGGAAAGGAGTGGGGAAGGCAAGGTAGGGGAGAGGGGGCAGGGTGAAAGGGGCGGGGGATAAAAGGAAAGAAAGAAGGGCTGAGGAGGAGGAGGGGATGGGAAAGGAGGAAAGGCGGGAAGGGGAGGAGGGGAGAGAAAGGGGAGGGAAGAGAAGTGAAGGGGGAAATAGGTGGGAGGAAAGAGCAGGGAAGGAGGGGGGAAAGGGGGACTGGAGAGGGAGAAGGAGAGCGAACAGAGGGGGAGGAAGAAAGAGAGCGGAAGGAGGAAGGGGAGGTGAGGGGGAAGGGAGGGGGGAAGAGAAAAGGGGGAAAGAAGGGGGGCAAAAGAGAAAGGGGGGAGGAAAAAAGATGGCGGGAAAAAGAGAAAAGAGGCCAGGGAGGGGGGGGAAGGACAGGGGAGAGGAGGAGCGGAAGAGTCGGGGGGGAGCGAAAAAAGGGAGGAGAAGGTCAGCGTGCACAACGGGGAGGGGGAGGGACACAGCCGAACGAGAGGGAAGAAAACGAACGAGGGCGGGAAGATAGGGTGGGGTGAAGCAGACAAGAGCGGAGAACGGGAGCGAAAAAGAGGAACAGGCAAGGGGAAGGGAGGGCGAGGGAGCGAAGCGAGGGAGAGAGAGGGGAGACAGAAAGAGGAGCGGGAAGAAAAAAGAAGAGAGACAGGACGGCGGAGGGGAGAACAGGAGCTCACGGAGAAAGGAGGAGAGCTGGACTCAAAAGAGAGGACAGAAAGGGGAGGGGGACGGGGAGGGGGAGAGGAAGGGGGCGAAGGGAGCAAGACGCTTCCGCCAACAGAAGTGAATGGTCGGCACGAGTGCCGTGCAGTAGGCAGGCACAACCCGATCGTGGGTGCGGAGCGGGACGAGACCAAGCAAAGTCGGAGCTGGGGCAGAGCGGGTCGACCGAAAGGACATCGGGACAGGAAGGCGTCGGGGAGCGACTACACTCGCAGGACAGGGGGAGGGGCCAGGCATCTGCGAGGCGAGAACGGGCTAACGTCAACAGTGTGACGAGAAGCTGGGAATACGAAAACAGGGAGCCGGCCAAACAAGAGGGAGCTCTACAGTGGCGGTCTACCAAGATAAGGCAAAGGAAGCCAGAGGCAGAGCGTCGGAAAGGCGACACAAAGCAGCACGCGGAAAAGAGGAAAGGCTACAGACCCGACCTCGGAGAACAGGACACCGAAGCCCCGTGTGGCAGAAGCGCCCCGCGCGGAGCATTGTGTGGGCAGGAGCGCACATCGCGGTGAGGACGAGAGGGACACTGGAAACAGACTGAGCACGCCGTGGTGTCTCGGAGCCGGACCGACACGAAAACGAAGCGGCTCCAAGAGGGTAGTGAGTGGCGAGGAGCGCACCGCGGTGGTCGAGGTCGGACGCGCGCAGGGGGCAGGAGGGAACGGTAAAGCAGAGCGGAGGGACGGGGAACTAAAACGAGGGTGCTGTGCACGTTGGTGAGGCGTGGCCGGGAGAAGGCAGGGTCGAATACAACCGGTCGAGGGATCGGAGCTGCGCGAAGCGACCACCCCCGCGGGAGGACATAGTTCGACGCGGACAGACTGGACCGACAGGGCTAGACAGAGACGGGGTAGAGGTGAGAGGTAGGCGAGACGTCATAAAAGGACGGGCGCGGGTGTACACTCGTAGGATGCAGAGCGCGCAGCTGCGGATACGAGCGGGACGGGTGTAGCAGCCTGGGGTTACGAGAAAGGCGTAAGTGGGTCGCGCTTGAACCTGGGGTGAGGGCAGTGGTAGGGGCGGGGGAGTGTAGGGACGACTGGGAACGAAAAGCTGGTATAGGGGGGGCTGCGCAGATCGGAACGAACAGCGATCAGGTCCGGAACGATTAGGAGATGCGGGCAACGGGCTCGGGGGAACAGGAGTCGGAGGTCGCCTCGGCGGGACGGAACAAATAAGACCGGAGGACAATACGTCGACAGAAGCTCTCAGGCATGGACAAGGAAATGCCGGGCACGCCGAAACACACAAATGCACGGTCGGGTTATGGGGGCGAGCGGATCGGAGGGGTAGGGGAACGCCAAGTCGAGACCACATAGTCGACGTAAAAAGGACAGAAAAAGAGGAAAAGACAGCAGAACCAAAACTAGGGAAATAAACAAAGGGAAAAGAGAGGCTCGAGACAAGGAGACAAAAGAGTTCACGAAGGAAGGAGCCAAGCCGAACAAGAGAGCAAAACGACAGCAAACGACAAGCGGGTAGGAGCGTCCAAAGAGGAGAAGGCGGCGACAAACAGCGCACAGGAAAAAAACAATGTCTAGAACGGGCAAGTGGACGAGGGACGATGGGTGCGGGCCAGCGCTGAGAAGACGCGTCGGACCACGAGACAGGGCCGTCTCTGGCGGTGGGGGGGTTCGCACTAGCAGCGAAAAGAAGCAAGTGCGCAAGGCAGAACCTGGGGGAATGTGAAGCAATGGTGGCTGAAATGGAGCGTGAAAGCTACCCGGGAAGGCTGCCCCGGACGGGAGACTGCGCGCGAGCAGAAAAGTAAACGAAAGCCACACGCCCAGGGTACACCAGAAGGAGGAAAGAAGCAAGAAGAGACACAAACCAGCGGGGGAGACACCCCGGAAAGGGCACACGCACCGGGGTCTGGCAGGTGACTACCCGACCTTTCACACACGGGGGTGACGGAGCCCGGGGGCGTCAGGGATGGAAATCTGCACACCCCGATGGGGGGGGAGGAGTGGACCGCCGTGTTGGCTGTTGGGGGAGCATCGCGCAAAGCGTTGGGTGGGGCAGACGGTTAAACGATAGTATGCTCGCGTGTACATAGAGGCCATAATAGACATCTGCGGGAGAAAGGCGAGACAGTAGTCGAGAACTGACAGCGCGCTTAACCTATAGAGTCCTGACGGCATCTGCGACAGGGAGATGTCGATAGGGTAAGGGACAAGCTCGCTGGAGACAGGATATGCTAGACGGGGGACAATCGCCGTATACGGAAGTCTGGACGAGGGCAAGCGCTGCGACATAGATCTATAGGGAAACTCTCTCTGTATACAGTATATTCGATAGACCAAAGCGCGGTACTGTAAGGCGGAGTGTACAATGCTCGGATAAAGGTATAGGCGGACGGTGCAAGCTCGGTCGACAGGGAGGCGAGAGGGCAACAAGCGCCTGGAAAGACAGTATATCGAGACTGGACAATCTCGCGGGTACAGGATGCTAGGCTAGGTGGAAAACAAGCTCGGGAGACAGGAGGGCGCGACGGACAAGGCCGCGGGGAGACAGGAATGGGTTTTGGGGGGTGGTGTAGGGGTGGTGGGTAGTGGTGTGTTGGGTTTGACATGGCGCGGGGAGACCAGAGAGGCCGACGGGACAAGCGCCGCCGGGGAAGACAGAGGGCTGGAGGGGGACACGCGCCGGAGACAAGGGGGAGTGCGAGAGTGTACAATCGCGCGGTAGCCGTATGGCGGGAGGGGGGCCAGCGCTCGGGATACGTAGAAGTCGGGCGGGAACAAGCGCTCGGGCGACAGGGGAGGCGGAGGGACACGCGCGGCGGGAGAACAGGAGAGGCGGGAGGATACCAGCTCGCGGGAGACAGTAAAGGCTGGGAGGGGACAATCGCGGAGACAGGAGAGGCGGACTGGACAAGCGCGTCGGCGACAGGATAGGGCTAGAGGTCCAAGCGCGCGAGAAACAGGAGAGGCGGACGGGACACGCGCGGGGGCGACCGGAGAGGCGGAGGGGACAAAGGCCTCGCGGGGGGGGAGACAGGGATCGGGGGACACGCTCGCGGGGACAAGTCTAGGCGGGACGGGACAGCGCGACGCGGAGACAGGAGAGCGAGAGGACGCGCGCGGGAGACAGGAAATAGGGCGAGAGGGACAGCGCGAGGGAAACAGAAAGGCGGAGGGAGACAGCGCGCGGCGACAGAAGAGGCGCCGACAGGAACAGCGCTGGGGTCGACAGAGGCGGACTGTACATCGCCGGTAGCAGGTATATTCGGGACGAAGGACGCTCGGGGGCCGACAGGGAGGCGTACGGGTGACAGGGCGCGGGGATACAGGAGAGGCTGGAGGGACATCGCGCGGGTGATACAGGGAGAGGTCCGGGAACAGACATCGCGGCTACAGTAAAGTCGAGGACTGACCTCGCGCGACATATAGACGGACGGGCAGGGGCGCGGGTGAGACAGGAAGGCGGCAGTACACTCTCGGTATACCAAGGGGATGGGCGGTACTACAGCGCGCCGACGAGATTCTGGACTGGCAGGTCTCTAGACAGGAGGTAGGCGGGAGGGGGACATCTCTCGGAGACAGTAAGGCGGGACGACAGCTCTCGGAGACAGATAGGCGACTGGGACAGCGCGCGAGACAGGAAGATGCTTACTGTACTCGCGGGAACAGAGGCTGGACGGGTACAGTGCGCGGGAGACATAGATGCGGAGGGCAGCGCTCGCGGGCACGGAGAGGCGGGACAGACTCTCGTGGGAGACAGGGAGGCGGCGGCCGGCACGGGACATTTTCTGCTGTATACGAGAGGCGGGGACGGGACAGCGCTCGGTCTACGGATAAGGCGGTACGGGACATCTCGGAGACGGTATATGCTTAACGGGGGACAGTGCGCGGGGAGACGAGATGGCTGTCGGACAGCGCGCGGCGCCAAACAGGAGAGCCTGACGGTAAAGCGCTGGAGCACAGGAGATGCGACGGGACATGGCGCGGGGAGCAGGAAGAATGCGGGAGGGACAGCGCGCGGGAGACATATAGTCGGGACGAGACGCGCGCTACAAGCATATGCTTACGGGACAGTGGCTCGGTAGACAGTAGCGGCGGTAGGGGACAGCTCCGGGAAGACAGAAGGCGCTACGACAAGCGCCGGCGGGACACAGAGAGGCGGGAGGGGGGAGACGCGCGGGCACAAAGTGCGCGACGGGGCAACAAGCGCGGGGAGACAGAGATGCGGGGACGGGACACCGCGGGGAGAGGAGAGGCGGGACGGGACAGCGCTGCGACAGGAAGAGGCTGGGCGGGACAGGGCGCGGAGAAAAGAGGCTGAGGGACACCGCGGAGAGCGGAAGGCTGACGGACACGCGGGCAGAGAGGCGGACGGCAGCGCGCGCGCGGAGAAGAAAGGCGCGACGGGACAGCGCGGGCGCGAAGGCCCACGGGTACAAGCGCCGGGAGACAGGAGAAGCGGGAACACGCGCGGAGACAGGAGAGCGGGGAGGGGGGACAGGCGCGGCGACAGGAGAGCGGACGGGAAAGCAGCGCGGGACAGAAGGGCGAGAGGGGAGGGCAGGGCTCGGGAAACGAGAGTCGGGCGGAAGGGACAGGCGCGGAGACAGGAGAGCCGGACGGGACGGCCCGGGAGACAGAGATGCGGGACGGGGGGCAGCGCCGGGATCCAGTAGAGGCCGGGACGGGACAGCGCCGGGCGCAGGAGAGTCCGGACTGGGGGACAGTCGCTGGGGACAGTAAAGAGGCCCGGACGGGACAGCTCGCGGTAACAGTAGAGGCGGTCGGACATCTCGGGCCGAACAAGGAGAGTTCGGGAACGGGGGGGGACAGTGCGCGGGAACAGGAACGGGGACGGGCACGCGCGGGGGCGCTCTGGAACAGTAGATGCTGTACTGGGACAGCTCGCGGGATCGGAGCCGACTGTTACGCGCTGCTACAGTAGATGCCGGACGGGTACATTGCGCGGGGAGACAGAGAGGCGGGAACGGGACATCGCGCGGGAGACAGGGAGAGGCCGGTACTGAGCCCGCGCCGGAGACAGGATAGCGGGAGGGCGGGACAGCTCTGGCGACAGAGATGCGACTGGGACAGCGCTGCTACAGAGAGGCCGGGGACGGACAGCTCGCGGGATACAGGAGAGGCGGGCGGACAGCGCGGGCGACAGGGAGAGGAAAGGACGGGCAGGCGTCGCGGGAAACAGAGAGCGGGACGGGCAGGGCCGCGGGAGCAGGGAGAGAGGGCGACCGGCAGCGCGCGGAGACAGTAAGGCCGGGACGGCAGCGGGGAAGGTAGAGCCGGAACGGGGGGGAAGCGCGCGAAGACAGAGAGGCGTGACGGGACAGCGCGGGCACAGGAGAGGCGGGACGGGAAAGCGCGCGGGAGACAGGAGAGGCGGGACGGGACAGCGCGGGCGACAGAGGGCGGGGACGGGGGACGCGCGCAGGAGCCAGGGAGAGGCTGGGACGAGACAGGGCGGCGGGCGACAGAGAGGGCTGGACGGAACAGGGCGCGGGAGACAGAGAGGCGGGGGCTGGACAGCGCGCGGGAGACAGAATGCTGACAGGACACAGAGCGTCGACAGGAGAGGCGGAGCGGGGACAGGGCTCGGAGCAGGGAAAGGGCGGAGGACGGGCGCCGCGGAGCAGAATGCGGGAACGGGACAGCTCGCTCGGGTAACAGGAGAGCGGACGGACAGCGCGGGGCACGGAGATGCGGACTGACGTGCGTGCGCGGGACAGAGAGGCGGGGGACGGGGGACAGCGCTCGGGAGACAGGAGAGGCTGACGGGACAGTGCTCGGGAGACAGGAGAGGCGGGGGGGCCTGGACAGGGCCGCGGGAGAACAGGATGCTTAACGGGACAGGCCCGGGGGAGACAGAAGGCGGGCGGCAGCGCGCGGAGACAGGATAGGGCGGGGGGGACAGGGCGTCGGAAACAGGAAGCGGGACGGACAGTGCGCGGGAAACAGGAGGGCTACTGACAGCCCGGAGACATGAAGGCGGGACGGACATCGCGGGCGACAGAAGAGGCCCGGGACGGGGACAGGGCGCGGGAGAAAGAAGAGGCTTACGGGGTAAACATGGCGCGGGAGACATAGGCGGGATACAGGGCTCGGGAGACGGGAGCGGGGAGGACACGCGCGGGAGACAGAGAGTCGGACGGGGGGCACAGGGCGCGGGGAGGAGAAGACGGAGGGGGACAGACGCAGCGGAAGACGAAGAGGAGGGACGGGAGAAAGGGCGCGGAACAGTAGAGTCGCGGGGGACAGGGCGCGGGGAGACTAGGAGCGGGGAGGACAGTAGTATTGGAGGTTGTCCCCCACATAAAAGATTCATAACAGGACAAATCCAGATTCACAAACCGAGAGAAGGATAAAGAGAAAAACACACAAACAAAAAAAAACAAATAAACCACACTAATGTCTGCCAAGTGGTACAGAAAAAAGTACACCTCCAACCAGGGATCACATAGTACGATGGAGGTTGTCATAAAGACAATGTCCATCTAGTCCAACTTTATACCCTACCCATAATGGTTGTATAACAGTTACAATAGTAACATAGAGTATTGAGGTTGATAAAGACATAATCCATCTAGTCCAACCTTATACCTACCCATAATGTCTGGTAATAGTTACATAATAACATAGTATTGGAGGTTGTATAAAGACATACATCATCGTCCAACCTTTATACCCTACCCATAATGTCTGTTAAGTTACATAGCTAACATAGTATTGGAGGTTGTATAAGAACATAGTCCATCTAGTCCAACTTTATACCTACCCATAATGTCTGTAAAAGTTACAATAGTAACATAGTATTGGAGGTTGTATAAAGACAATGTCCATCTAGTCCAACTTATACCCTACCCATATGTCTGTAACAGTTACATAGTAACATAGTATTGGAGTTGTATAAAGACATACGTCCACTAGTCCAACCTTTATACCCACCCATAATGCTGTATAACAGTTACATAGTAACATAGTATTGGAGGTTGTATAAGACATACGTCCATCTAGTCAACCTTATATCCTACCCATAATGCTTGTTAAAAGTTACATAGAACATAGTATTGGAGGTTTTATAAAGACATACGTCCATCTAGTCCAATTTATACCCTACCATAATGTCTGTTACAGTTACATAGTAACATAGTATTGGAGGTTATGAATAGACAGACTAGATGGACTGACATAAGGACGTACTAAGAGAGAGGATGGGTATGTGATATTTAGATAGATAGGGAATAGACAGACTAGATGGACTGACATAAGGACGTACTAAGAGGGAGGATGGGTATGAGATATTTAGATAGATAGGGGAATAGACAGACTAGATGTCTTGCCCACAGATATATTTGATTGTGTTTATATCTGACATAACCATCTCGGTTACAATGCCTTGGGCAGTAAAGTACACAATGCCCCATTTAAGCACATCTATATCTCTCTATTGGATACTTTTAACGACAAACTTTTCAGCACACATTTCCACAGTCAATGCTGTACATTAGGTGTTCGATTATGTGAATTAATTTCACACTCTTTGTACAGACATGATGTTCATTTAAAGGTGTCGCTATGGGGACATAAAACAAAAGGCTTGAGTACCACTGATTAGCTGCAGGTCAACATGGAAATATCCTCTAGGTGGCGCAGTTATCCTGACCCATTTCATTAGACAAGAATTTGAAATGTGCAGCAGTGCTTAATACAAATTCTCTAAGCTTTACATTTCCAGAAGCCATGAGTGTTTGTTCCACCTTCATATTGTATTTTCCCCCCAATATAACAAAATCATCTCTGTGGTGTTCACTTAGATCAATGGATTTATGTCTTTATACAACCTCCAATACTATGTTACTATGTAACTGTTATACAGACATTATGGGTAGGGTATAAAGGCCTGCTTTGTTTTCTGAAATACTGCTATTATTATTATTATTATTATCAATCATCTGTATTTACATAGAATAAATAGTCACAAAGGGCATTTAAAAACAGTGGAAGGAATTTAGAACTGGTATAACCAAGCAACCCCCCCCCCCCCCATTCTTACTTCCTAGTTGGATCAGTCCCTTGCTATTTTATCCATAGTGTAATTTTCTCCCCTTTGATTGTTAGATTACCAATGGGAGGGGGGTTAAGACCAATTCCACATTCCCTGCTATAACAATTTCTCTCTCACTGAGATCTTTTTAAGTTCATTTGAACATCTTCCTATAAATTTACCTACTTTTGTAAGACCCAATTACTCATATTTCCACAGGAGAGAAAACTGAGGAATGATTAATCTCCCATATACAATATGTAATAGGGTTCCAAAAAGATATTAAATAAATCAGTACTCTCCTCTCCCACATCCATTACCCCCGCCTCCATCCTATAGATTTTTACAAGGAGCTCCTGCAAGTACAAATTAAAATCAGCTGGTTCCCATAAACACAAAACGCTCCAGTAACACACAAGGCTACAGACATTAACTCATGTGCCTGCTTAGAGGCTGACTGCTCATTGCCTTGCAATGCCTTACAGACAGCAAGAGCTGGGGATAGAGGAACCTGCTCTTCTTATAGACTTCTACTACCCAAAGGGAAAGCTCAAATCACTGCAAACTCAACTAAATCCACCTGAATGCAAGAAATAAGTATAAAAATAAATATAAGCAAGAAATGATATTGAATAGCAAGGAATAGAATGAAACCAGACACTCAGAACAGCTGGGATACAGTAGCAGGAATAGCAATACATCTAGGGAAAGAATGAAGTGAACTATCAGGAGATGGGTTTAAAACAAAAAGAGAAAGGATGACAGGGGAGATGTCAAGCAGTATAGAGTAAAGAATGACATTAATATGAGTAAGTATAGGAGTAATGACAGGAGACATAAAGTAAATATAGAGAATGGAATGACAGGAGATATAGAGTAAGTATAGAGAAAGGAATGACAGGAGATATAGAGTAAAGTATAGGAAAGGAATGACGGAGATATAGAGTAGCATAGAGGTAGGAAATGACAGAAAATATAAGGTAAGTAATGAGCATGGAATGACAGGAAATATAGAGTTAATATAGAGAAAAGGATGACAGAGATAAGAGTAAGTATAGAGAAGGAATGCAGAGATATATAGTAAGTATAGAGCAAGTTATAGAGTACGTATACCGTAAGGATGATAGGAGATATAGAATGGGAGTCTCGCTCCCGGAATGACAGCAGACTGATGAAAGTAGCGTGTATGGGGTACTTATTACAGGAATGACAGGAGACTATAGAGTAATATACAGTAAGGAATGACCAGAGACTTATATAGAGTCAGCATAGAGCAAAGGACAGGACAGAGATTTGAACAGAGTATACATTAAGGAATGACAGGAGATATAGAGTAAGTATAGAGCAAGGAAGGACAGAATATAGAGTAATATACTTAAAGAAGACAGGAGATATAGAGTAAGTAATAGAGCAACGGAAGGACAGAATATAGAGTAAGTATACATCAAGGATTGACAGGAGATTATAAAGTAAGTATACAGTTAAAGGAATGAAACCAGAGATAGAGAGTAAGTATAAGCAAGGAATGACAGGAGATATAGAGTGGTATACAGTAAAGGAATTCCAGAGATATGAGTAAGTATAAGCGTAGGGAATGACAGGGAATATAGAGTAAGTATAGAGTAATGATAGGAGATATGAGTAAGTAGTAAGAGTAAAAGAAAAGGAATTGACAGGGAAATATAGAGTAAGTATATATAAATGACAGGAGATATAGAGTATTATAGAGTAGGGAATGACAGGGAATATAGAGTAGTATAGAGTAATGACAGGAGATATAGAGTTAGTATAGAGTAAATGACAGGAGATAAGATAAGTATAGAGTAATATGGCAGGAGATATAGAGTGTAGTATAGAGTAGGGAATGACAGGGAATATAGAGTAAGTATATAGTAATGGCAGGAGATATAGAGTAAGTAAGAGTAATGAACAAGGAGTTAGAGAAGTAAGTAAACAAATAGAGTAAATGGCAGGAGATATGAGTTAGTAAATAGAGTTAGGACATGACAGGGAAATATAGAGTAAGTATATAGGTAATGACAGGAGATATATATTTAGAGTATAGAGTAGGAATGACAAGGAATATAAAGTAAGTAATAGAGTAAATGGGGGAGGAGGCCAGGAGATATAGAGTTAGTCATAGAGTAGGGAAATGACAGGGAATAATAGAGTAAGTATAGATAATGACCGGAGATTAGAGAAAGTAATAAAGTATGGAATGACAGGAATATAGATAAGTATAGAGTAATAGACAGGAGATATAGAGAACAGTATAGAGTAGGGAAATGACAGGGAATTAGAGTAAGTATATAGACTGAACAGGAGATATAGAGTAAGTATAGAGTAGGGAATGACAATGGAAATAGAGTAAAGTAGAGAGTATGACAGGAGATATAGAGTAAGTATAGAGAAAGGAATGACAGGGAATAATAGAGTAATATAAGTAATGACAGGAGATATAGAGAAAGTAATCAATGTAGGGAATGAACAGGGAATATAGAGTAAGTATAGATGAAAATGACAGGAGATATAAGAAAGTAATAGAGTAGGGAATGACAGGGAATATAGAGTAAGTATAGAGTAATGACAGGAGATATAGAGTAAGTATAGAGTAGGGAATGAACAGGGAATATAGAGTTAAAGTATAGAGTTGACAGGAGATATAGAGTAAGTTATAAAAGTAGGGAATGAACAGGGAATATAGAGTAAGTATAGAGTAATGACAGGAGATATAGAGAATATAGGAGGTAGGGAATGACAAGGGATAATATAGAGTAAGTATAGAGTAATGACAGGAGATATAGAGTAAGTATAGAGTAGGAATGACAGGGAATATAGAGTAAGTATAGAGTAAGACAGGGAGATATAGAGTAAGTAAGAGTAGGGAATGACAGGGAAAAATATAGAGTAAAGTTAATCGATAATGACAAGAGATATAGAGAAGTATAAAACTAGAGGGATGAGAGGGAAATATAGAGTAGTATAGAGTATACAAGGAGATATAGGAGTAATTATAAGAGTAGGGAATGACAGGGAATAAGAGTTAATTATAGAGTATGACAGGAGATATAGAGAAAGTACTAATAAAGTAGGGAATGACAGGGGAATATAGAGTAAGTATAGAGGTATGAACAGGGGAGATTTAGAGAAAGTATATAGAGGGAATGACATGGAATATAGAGTAGTATAAGAGTAAATGAACAGGAGATATAGAGTTAGTATAGAGTAGGGAATGACAGGGAATATAGAGTAAGTATAGAGTATGACAGGAGATATAGAGAAAGTATAAAGTAGGGATGACAGGGAATTAGATAAGTATAGAGTAATGACAGGAATTAGAGAAGTATAGAGAGGGCATGACATTGAATCTAGAGGTAAGTATAGAGTAATGACAGGAGATATAGAGTAAGTATAGAGTAGGGAATTACAGGGAATATAAAGTATAGAGTAAAGAAAGGAGATCTAAGCACTTGCACCTCTCTTCCTCTTTTCCCTTCATTTCCTGGGTTTCAAACAAATTTCCCTGTGCCATAATGTTATAATGGGAAGGTTGGGAATCTGACAGACCAGGAGTAAATGCCATCTACATTAGTGTAGGTGGTTTATGTAGATGGCGCTGCTATGTGTGGGGTCTGTATGGTCAACTAATTGTTACTGCAGTTTTTTGTAAACCTATATTTTACACTATAGCTCTTTGGGTATATGTGTACCCTAATGTTTTAAATCCTTTTTAACCCAAACCCACAGAAATGAAGAACACAGCTTGACAATGAATTGCAGTTATACTGCAATCCCTATTCCAGTGTAATATATTGGTCATTTATTGTCCATCAGGGACCCTCCAATCAACCAATAGTAAAGGGTTCCAGTTGATGATACCCCTGATGTAGAGAGACTCTGTCACTGATTCATTAAAAATGGAAACAAAGGGAGATTCAATAAAAGTAATTAACGTTTAAAATGGTGCTAATTTTGCCCCAACCAATCAGATCTTATTTAACATTTAAAAGCTACATCCTGATTGGTTGGGGAAAATAGCACCATTTCAAACAATAAGAACTGTTATTGAATAACCCTGAAAGAGTCAATGATAAATCAATGTTTTTCCACTGACCAATGGTTAGTACAGGGATTTCTATTTGTTTTTCCCCCCTATTTAACAAACCAAAAAAAAACAAACAAAAAAATTAATTGTCCCATTCCTATCTTTCATTTGTAGCTGGGTTGCTTTAAATAATCCCCAGTAATGTTAAATAACCCCGGTAAGTGTTAAATAATACCTGCTAATGTTGAATAACCCTGGTAAGTGTTAAATAATCTCCGGTAATGT
This sequence comes from Hymenochirus boettgeri, assembly GCA_019447015.1. Taxonomy (NCBI): domain Eukaryota; kingdom Metazoa; phylum Chordata; class Amphibia; order Anura; family Pipidae; genus Hymenochirus; species Hymenochirus boettgeri. The sequence continues at coordinate 319,348,977 of CM033476.1, forward strand.
TAAATAACCCCGGCAAGTGTTAAATAATCCCCGGTAATGTTAAATAACCCCGGTAGTGTCATATACCGGTAATGTTATAACCCATTAGTGTTAAATAATCCCCAGTAATGGTTTAAATAACCCCAGTAAGTTTTAAATAATCCCCGGTAAATGTAAAGACCCCATTAGTGTTGAAATAATCCCCAGTAATTGTTAAATATCCACGGTACGTGTTTAAATAATACTCTTGTAATGTTAATAACCCGTTAGTGTTAATAATACCTCTTCATGTTCAATAACCCGGAAAGTGTTAAATAATACTCTGTATGTTAAATAACCGGTAAGTGTTAATTAATCCAGGGAAGTGTTCAAAAAAAAAGTAATGTTAAATAATCCCGGTAAGTGTTAAATAATCTCTGTAAGTTAAATAACCCCGGTAAGTTTTACATAATTAGCCCGTTAATGTTTAAATATACCCATTAGTGTTAATAATCTCCCCAGTAATGTTAAATAACCAAGGTAAGGTGTTTAAAAGATCCCCGGTAATGTTAAATAACCCATTAGTGTTAAATAATCCCCAGTAATGTTAAATAACCAAGGTAAGTGTTAAAGTAATCCCCTGTAATGTTAAATAACCCCGGTTAAGTTTTTAAATATTACCCGGAAATGTTAAATAACCCCGAAAAGTGTTTAATAATACCGTAATTTAAATAAACTGGTAAGTGTTCATTAATCCAGGGAGCTGTTAAAACAAAAAACACTGTAATGTTAAATAATCCCGGTAAGTGTTAAATAACCCCCGTAGGATTAAATAACCCTGTTTTTTAAGGTTAAATAACACTCTTAATTTTAAATAACACCCGTTGGTATTAAATACACACCTGTCAAAGTTAAATAACCCCCTTAGTAATTAATAACCCATTAATGCTAAATAACTCCGCTCCTGTTTAACTTTAAATAACCCAACCCCCGGAATGGTAAATAACCTCCGTGGATTAAATAACAACCGTTAGTATTAAATAACACCTATTATGTTAAATAACACCTCTTAGTATTAAATACCACCGTTAGTTTAAATACACCCCATTAGTATAAATAACACTGTTATATTAAATAACACCGTTAGTATTCTATAACCACCCGTTAGAATTAAATAACACCTGTTAGTGTTGAATAACCCACTTTAGTATTAATAACAACCCGTTCGTATTATAAACACCCGATAGTATTAACTAACACCTGTTTAGTATTAATAACACCCATTAGTATATCACACCTGTTGTATTTAAATAACACCCGTTAGTATTATCTACACACCCGTTAGTATTAATAACACTTGTTATATTACATACACACCATTAGTCATTAAATAACACCTGTTATATTAATAACACCCTTTATATTTATAACACACTTAGTATTAAATAACACTCGTTAGGATTAATCACACCCATCAGGGATTAATACAATTTTTAGTATTAAATACCACCCCTTAGTATTTTATATAACACCCAACTTAGAATTAATAAGACCTGTTATGTTGACTAACTTACTTTAATAGTAAATAACACCCGTTAGTATTAATAACACCCGTTCTTATTAAATACACCAGTTAGTGTTGAATAACCCCTTAGTATAAATACACCTGTTAGTATTATAAACACCCGTTGAGTATTAAATAAACACCCGTTAGTGTTATAACCCCCTTTCATACAAATGACACCCTAAACATGCGCAAGGATTTGTTTTATATGTTATTTCATAATTTGTCCTATTTTTAGCTATCTACTAGGAAGGTATCTAAAAAAACAAAAAAAATCTCATAAAATGATATAATATTTCTATTTCTATGTAGACATATCTCAAGCCTTTGCAGTTTGAACTGAACACTCACAAAGGCTAAATAGTACCTGTCTATGTAAAGCTTTTTCTCCGAGGCCAGAGCCGTCAAGTGATCCCATTGACCCAGCATTTGAGATGTGTGAGGGATTTTATAGTGGCTGACTTTATGATGTTAAATAATCTCCGGTAATGGTAAATACCCCGGAATGTAATAATACCCGGTACTTTTAAAATAACCATGAGTGTTTTTTTTAAATAATCCCCAAGTATGTTAATAACCCCAGTGAGTGTTAAATAACCCCCGGTATGTTAAATAACACATTAGTGGTTAAATACTCCCCATAATGTTGAATAACCAAGGTAAGTGTTAAATAATACTCTGTAATGTTAAATAAACCGGCTAGTGTTAAATAATACCCGGTAATGTTAATACCCCGGAAGTGTTAAATAATACTCTGTAAGGTTTAATAACCTGGTAAGTGTTCATTAATTCCAGGGAAGTGGTTAAAAAAAAGTAATGTTAAATAATCCCGTTAAGTGTTAATAATCTCTGGTAATGTTAAATAACCCCGGTAAGTGTTAATAATACCGGTAATGTTAAATAACCCATTGTGTTAATAACCCCGTACTGGTTAAATAACCAAGGTAAGTGTTAAATACTCCCCGGTAATGTTACTAACCCATTAGTGTAAATATCCCCAGTAATGTTAACATAAACACCAAGGGTAAGTGTTAAATAATCCCCCTGTAATGTTAACTCACCCCGTTTAGTTGGTTAACTATACCCGGTAATATTAAATACCCCGGAAAGTGTTTTATAATACTCTGTAATGTTTAAATAAACCTGTAAAGGTGTTAATTAATCCAGGAGTGTTTAAAAAAAACGGTAGATGTTTTAATTAATTCCCGGAAGTGTTAATAACCCCCGGTAGTATTAAATAACACCTGTTTTTAATGTTAAATACACTCATTAATTTAAATAACACCTGTTAGTGTAAAGAACAACCCTGCAAAGTTAAATAACCCCCGTTAGATTAAATAACACCCATTAATGCTAATAACGCCCGTTTCACTTAAATAACCCCCGGTAATGGTAAATAACTCCCCGTTCTTATTAAATAACACCCGTTAGAATTAAATAAAACCCTTAGTATAAATAACCCTGTTAGTATTAAATAACATCGTTATAGTATATAACACCCGTTAGAAATAAAGAACACCTGTTTAGTGTTGAAATAACCCACTTTTAATACTTAAATAACCCCTTATGTATTTATAGACACCCTATATTAAATAACACCTTTTAAGTATGAAATAACACCCATTAGTATAATAACACATTTTAGGATGAAATAACACCCGTTATATTATATAACAACCCGTTAGTATAATACCCCTCGTTAGTATTAAATAACACCCGATTAGTCTTAAATAACCACATGTTTTTAGTATTAATCACACCCTTATATTATATAACACCCTTAGAATAAATAATACCTGTTAGTGTTGATAACCACTTTGTATTACATAACACCCGTTGTAGTATATAACATCGTTAGTATTAAATAACACTGTTAGTACTTAAATAACCCCATATAGTATTAAATAACCCCTGTTATATTAATCACACCCGTTAGTATTTATAAACACCCGTTAAGTATTAAATAACCTTGTTAGTATTAAATAACCCATTAGTATTAAATAACACCTGTTAGTATTAATAACACCTGTTTATTATTATATAACCCCCATTGTATTAATCACACCGTTAGTATTAAATACACCCATTAGTAGTAAATAACACCTGTTATATTAAATAACACCCTTAGTATTATATAACACCCGTTATAAGTAATAAGACCCGTTCTGGTTGAATAACCCACTTTAATATTAAATAACACCCATTAGTATTATATAACACCCGTAGTTTAAATCACACCTGTTTAGTGTTGAATAACCCCCTTTAGTATTACATACACCTGTTAGTATTGAAATAACACCTGTTGTATTGATATAACACCCATTATATTAAATAACACTCGTTAGTATTAATAACACCCATTAGTATTAAATTACACCTGTTAGTATTAACTACACCCGTTAGTATTAATACACCCATTAGTATTAAATACACTCGTTAAAGTCTTCAATACACCCGTTAGTGTTGAATACCCCCTTTAGTATTACATACCAAACACCCTTTAGTATATATAACACCCGTTAGAATTAAATAAGACCTGTTAGTGTGAATCCCCACTTTATATTAAATAACACCCGTTAGTATTATATAACACCCGTTAGTATTAAATAACACCCGTTATGTGAATAACCCCTTAGTATTAAATGACCCCCGTAACCTGCAGTATTTGTTTATATTATATTTCTATATTTGGCCCTATGTTAGCTATTCTACTAGAAGGCCATCTCAGTAAAATGATGATATTTCCTATTTCTATGTAGAAATATCTCCTCAAGCAGCTTTGGCAGAGTTTGACTGAACACGTCACAAAGGATAATAGTAACGTCCTATTGTAAAACTTTTCTTTCCTCGAGGCCCAGAGCCGCAGTGATACCATTGCCAGAGCATGAGATTTTAGGGATATTTTATAGTGCGGACTTTATGATTGTCACAATGATGTTGTACACTCCCCCGATATCGGTCTGTGAATGAGGCGTTCAGGTTTCGGTAATGTCAAGGCAAATCACCTTACAGTTCTAAGTGATTCCTTATTACCCTTGCAAGTCAAGCCCGTTCAAACTCGCTCAACAGCGAAGTTTAATCTGAGTATCACATATCTTTGTATTCAGTTAAATCAACTGGACTTGAGTTTAAGTTCTTGAAGACGTTTCGCGATTCCTCCGACTGTATCTCTCACTTCAGATGACTTGTATCAAGATCTGTTGCAATTATTGTACTCCTGGAAAGCCCAAGTAGCCAGGTGTTCGGGACCTGAATGCAAGGTGTTGGATTACAATTTAAAACCAACTTTATGGAGAAGGTCCGCTCACACCTGGCTGTGATATGCTCATTGGGAGTTTCCAGGGGACATAATTGCCAACATGTTCCTTGTCAATCATTCTGAATTGAGAAAGCCAGTCGGATTACTAGCGAAACTCTTCAAGACTAAACGTCAAGCCGAGGTGAATCTAACTGAATACAACAGTATATACTGAACCTGGATGAAGAAGAGTAACAGATATACCCGTGCCTGGAATGAATGAATTATTACAGATATACCATGACCTGGGGATGATGAATATTAATGATAAACCATGACCTGGATGGATGAATATTACAGATACCATTCCTCTGGATGGATGAATTATTACAGATCTACCATGACCTGGATGGATAATTACAGATATAACATGACCTGGATGAATGAATATTACAGATATACCTGACCTGATGGATTAAATATTACAGATATACCATACCTGGATGGATAATTACAGATGATGCCATGACCTCTGGAAGGAATGAAATTAACAGATAACGCATGAACCTGGATGATAATATTACGACAGATATCCATGACCTGGATGGATGAATATTTACAGTATATACCAGACCTTGATGAATAATATTACAGATATACCATGACCTGGATGGATGATATTACAGATATACGCTGACCTGGAATGGATAAATATTACAGATTGTCCATGACCGGCTGAATGAATATTACAGATATACCCTTACCTGGATGATGAATATACAGATCTACCTGACCTGGAATGGATAAATATTACAGATATAACCCTGACCTGGATGATGAATATTACAGATATACCATGACCGGATACTGAATATTATCAATATACCGTGACCTGGATGGATGAATATTACGAAATTAAAAAATACCATGACTCTTGATGAATGAATATTACAAGATAACCGTGACCTGGATTAATTTAATATTTACAGATATCCCATGAACCCTGGATATGACTATACAGTCTAACCATGACCTTGATGGATATAATTTACAGATTACTGGACCCCCTGATGGATGAATATTACAGATATACCATGACCTGATGAATGAATATTACAGATATACCATGGACTTGGATGGATGAATATTACAGATATACCATGACCTGGATGAATTAATATTACAGATATACCATGACCCTGGATGATTAATTTACGAGATACCATGACCCTGAATGAATGAATATTACAGATATACCATGACCCTGGATGTGGATAGTAAGAATACCATGACCTGGATGAATGATATTCAGATATACCATGAACCTGGATGAATGAATTACAGATATACCATGCCCGATGAATAAATATTCCAGATATACCATGACCTGGATGAAGAATTTACAGTAATACCTTTGACCCTGGATGAATGAATTTACCATATACCATGACTTGGATGGATGCTATTACGATATACCATGACCTGATGAATGAAAGATACAGATATACCATACTGGAATGAATGAATACTAACAGATATACCATGGACCCGGATGAATGAAATATTACAGATTAGACCGTGACCGGGATGAATGAATATTACAGATATAACAGCCTGGATGAAGAATATTACGATATACCATGACCCTGGATGAATGAATATTTCAGATATACCGTGACCTGGATGGATGAATATTACAGATATACCGTGACCGGGATGAATGAATATTACAGATATACCGTGACCTGGATGATGAATATTACAGATATAACCATGACCTGGAGGATGAATATTACAGATATGACCATGACCTGGATGGATAAATATTACAGATATACCATGACCATGGATGAATGACTATTACAAGATATACATGACCTGAATGAATGAATATTACAGATATACCATGACCTGGATGGATGAATATTACAGATATACCATGACCTGGAAATGAATATTAACAGATATACCATGACCTGGTGAATAATATTACAGATATACCCTTGACCTGGATGAATGATATTACAGATTACCATGACCCGGATGAATGATATTACAGATATACCATGACCTGGATGGTGAATATACAGATATAACCAGACCGATGAATGAATATTACAGATATACCATTACCTGGATTATGAATATTACCATATCCATGACCTTGAGGGATTAATATTAACGATATACCGTGACCTGGATGGATGAATATTACAGATAGACCATGACCTGGATGATGAATATTACAGATATACCATGGACCTGGATGAAGAATTTACAGATCTACCATGACCGATGAATGAATATTACAGATATCCGCATGACCTGGATGAATGAATAGTACAGATATACCTGACCTGATTCTGATATTACAGATATACCATGACCTGGATGAATGAATATTCAGTATACCATGACCTGGATGGATAATATTAAAGATATACCATTACCCCGGAATGAATGAGACCATTTCACAGCATATCTGAGGAATAACATTCTAGTGTTGGTCCGGCCTTAGTTATCCCAGTGAGCTAGGGAGAAAGGATTGAAAGAGCTTTTATGATAAAATGGATAAAGAAAATCAATACATAATTTTTTTTTTGTCCAAAATGAACAAGGTGCACCTATAGTAGCGTTATTATTTGCGCTGTATATGGCAATATAGGCCTCGCTGCATAAGGCGCCTTGAACTGTCACTGTTGATTGCTGTCACTTTTTTGTCCATTTTAATGTTTGGTTTGGGTCACAAGTACATTACAAGAAAAAAAAGTCAACCCTTCTTGCTCAGGATTCTTTTATGATATTAGAATATATTTATTCCTGGCCCCACGTGGGACAATATAGCCCCAAGTAACATCAAATTCTCCAACGTTTCCATAACAAGCCCTATAGTCAAGGATTGGCTAAGGAGGGGGTCGTATAGAGAAAACAATCATAATATATTGCTCGCTGTCGGTATAAAGGCATTGTTGCCATACTAACCAGCGTCTCCTATCTGCCGATATTTAAAGTGCGCATCTGAGAAACTGAGCTTTATCGCCAGGGACAAAAAAACAAAAGAAGGAAAGGAATGGCCCCCCATCTCATATTAACCCCTCATCGCATGCAGGAATGTTTAAAATAATAATAAAAAAGAAACAAATGCTTATATTTATATAATAATATGACTAATTTAAATTACTCATTTCCCATTGAACGGTAGTTTCTTATTCTTGAGCATTTCTTCCCCCCCCATAACAGATTGTCAATGTGTCAATCATTTATTTTACACAGTCTGCCTTCCCTTTAGGACATCCAGTGACAAACCCTACTACTGCTTTATCATGTTACCATTTCCTTCATTCTTTGGGCTAGTGTACCCTTTAACATCCAACTTCCCCTGCAGAATTCAAATTATAGTAATTTATTAATAATTAATAAGGAGCCTTCCCAACCCCTTTTTCCCTATACTTATTATTACCTAAGACACTTCTAATACCTTACTTTACAACCCAATCCCTCCCTGGCTCTAAGACACCTGCTGCTGACATGATGAAAGGCATTACTAACCATAATTTTAAGGAAATTATTGTCCCCTATTCTGGCAGAGTAATTCTCCTCCCTTCCATGATCAATGACATCACATCCAATGATTTTGACTCCTTTTTCATCACTGCTGCCTCCTCTGCACATTCTCCAGTCTTATAAAAAGCCTCATTGAGCAGAAGATACATTTGCCAGAAAAAGGAAATAAACTTAGCATTGAATATCTGGCTACAATACATTATTAAACTGGGAAAAAAAGTGTGGACATGCCTTAACTGCAGTTCCATCATGTAAATATGTATCAATTGGCAATGGTAAGTTCCTTTAAAAGTGGCAGTATCCCAAACTCCTGTTTATAGGTGTAAACGCAGGGAAATAAACACGTTTTGAAAACAAACCCCACTGGTGTGCTAATGACACAATAACAGAGCGATGATCTCCCAGTAAAAGGCTATTTGGTTACTCGAAATAGACATAGAAATGTTCTCCTCTGTGGCTCTCCTTAGATCGTAGCTCGCGCGCTGTGTGATACAATGAGTTAATTCGCTTCGCTGTAACAGGGGTTACGTTGCCGGGTTGGTAAAAGGAAAGTCGGCATCTTATAAACCACACAAATGTGTTTTTAAAACGTTACTATACTTTATAAAAAACCTTCGGTATCTAAATAAAGAAACCACAAGTATTAACAACCAAATCGTTTGTTAAAATGTGGGTGTCAAATAATGGTCGTCATCCGTCATTTTTAAATTTTAACCCACCCAGATGTAAAGTAATCAACTGTTAACCTTTAATTTAGGGTAACTATGTAGGATAACTAACACTGTTTAGATAAAACTGACCTTGTACAATAAACGTTGGTCAGAATTTAACATTGGCCTAATGCGTTTAATTTACACCACTTAACACCCATCTTATGTTAACATTTCCATGGTGTTTTCCAAATGTTCCTGATAACTTTCCACGCTTGTACATGGCGTGGGTCAACACCGTGTTTAGGTGGCGGGTTGTAATATTGGTTTCACGGGGAAATCTCAGAAAGACGCTGTTTTTTCTAATTGGAATTTTTGCCTATTTATTGGATATTATTTTTATGGATAGTCTATTTCTTGTATGTCCATTTCATTAGATAGTTTAATTTATTGAATAGTCCATTCATTGGATAGCATATTTATTGAATAGTCCCATTCATTGGTATGTCTTATTTAATTGTATAGTCCATCAATGATAGTATATTTAAGATTGAATATCCTTCATTGGAATAGTCTATTTTATTGAATAGCCCTTCATTGGATATTTTTTTATTTATTGAATAGTCCCCATTCATTGGATAGCATATTTATTGGATGTCTTTTATTGTTATAGTCCATTCATTGGATAGTCTATTTATTGAATAGTCCATCCATTGGATTAGTTCTTATTGAATAGTCCATTCATTGTGGATAGCATCTTTATTGGATAGTCCTATTTATTGCATATTCCATACATTGGATTGTCCTATTTATTGGATATTCTATTATTGGATTGTCCTATTTTAATTGATAGTCTATTTATTAGATAGTCCATTATTGTATATTCTATTATTGAAAAGCCTATTTATTGATAATTTCTTTATTGGATAATCTCATTTATGATAATCTATTTATTGGATTGTTTATTATTTTATTGGATCGTCTATTTCTTAGATAGCCCCATTGATTGGATATCTCTTTTGTTGTAATAGTCTATTTATTATACTTTATTGATAGCCCTATTTATTGGAAATTCTATTATTGGATTGTCTATTTTATTTGACAGTAATCATTATTATATAGTTCATTATTGGATAGTCCCTCCATTATTGATAGTCTTATTTATTGATGCCCATTTTTTGGATTTTTTATTTATTTGACAGCAGATTTATTCAGTATGTCCTTTTATTGGATCTTCTATTTATTGAATAGTCTATTTAGTGGGATAGTCCATTATTGGATAGTCCATTTATTGATAGCCTATTTTATTGGATTGTCTATTTATTTGACAAGTAATTAGTGGATAGTCCATTTAATTGGATGTTTTCTTTATTGGATAGTCCCATTTATTGGATAGTCTTATTTATATTGGTAGTCCCTTTATTTGTCGCCTATTTATTTGGGATTGTTTAATTATGGCTAGTCCTATTATTGATAGTCCCATTATTGGATTGTCTATTTATTTGGATTCGTCTAGCTTTTCAGATAGTCCCTAGTCTGTTTATCGCAGTGGTCCTATAATTGATAGTCTATAAGTCTATTAGGATTGGTTAGTATTTGAAGTTTTGTTTCAGGAAGGAATTGAGAAGGGTTTGTTGAACTGCTGTAGACTGGGGATTGTAAGCATTAACATTAACAAACTTGTCTGCAATTAGCATAACGTTTAAAGATGCCTTAAGGCCTCACAGCATCGATATTCCAATCCAGTTTTTTGATAGACAGATATTGTCTGTCTAATAATTCTCCATCGACCCCTTCTAACAGAACGCAATCTTCCATCGTTTTCAAGATGAAATCTACAATATATCGCCAGCACAAGGTGAGGCTTTTTCCATAGTTCTTTAGATTGAATTTCGAAACGATTTAACCGTGTCAATGGCTACTTTTATATTTATTATGGCATCCCAGCTGCCTTGGGACCCTTATCCTAAAAGAGTCTATACATAAAAATATTCTCTGTATAATATCTGGGAAATCCTAATATCATATAAAATCTGAAACATCATGAAAACCTTTAGAAAGGATGTATGATATTGGGTTAGGTGATTGTTATCTTTGTGTGTGTGATCTCTATAACAACTAAGGGAGTCAATACCATTGTATTCCCTATCCCTCCACAATTATACCACTGTCTAAAGTGTTCGCTTTACACCACTTTTCCATTGTCTTTAATTATCCTAGCTCATAGCTTCTGTTTTTCCATATGTTATCCATGTCTCTAAATAAATCCCCCCTACAAATGCCTGATAGTGCCGTCACATTAGGAAATTTTAACTTTATAGGTTAATTGCCCTTTTTTCCTTAAATAATGGATGCTTCTTTTTTAAAAAATATATTTTTTACTAATTGTAGATTGAAGATCCCTGCATAGTGACCGTAAAGACAACCCGACACGAAGAAATAATTTAACGTTACCGGCCTCTTTAAGACGACTGATACTTGAAAAAGAAAAGCCAATAAATAAATAAATGAGAAAAAATAAATCAAATAGGAGAAAATGATTCTGATCTTTTTTGATTGAGAGAAATGTTTCTATGGCCTGAATTGTGTTTTTCTCAGATTCCATGGCCAACCAAACCATCATGTCTACTCCTTCCACAACGCGGGCAGTTTAACAAATCTTCACAATCACTGCGCAATTAGAACAAAAAAAAGGAATTGGCAAAAGGGCTGTATATAGGGCTTAAACCCCTAACTTCTGGCATTATGGACATCTTGGTCCCACCTTGTAATGGGCACAGGCTAAGTTTTTTCTTACCTCTTGTGTAAGTGGCAGGAAGTCCTACAATTTCTTGTTCACTGTTGGTTGGTTTGGGGATTGTTACGGGCTCTCATCATGGAAAGGTTCGTTAGTCAATCTCATCATCTTCAGTTCCATTTTCTTGGCAACCTGTTGAGAAAAGGACAATGATCTTTATTTATATTCCTCACTGAAGGCTATTGGACCTCAGGTTTTTCCCATTGTGGTTTTTGGAAACCAACTAGTGAATCTGCCATGGTTAAACACGGACCAACATCCTTTAAATGGTTTACTACTAGGTGAGGAGTGCATCTGAGTAATAAGTTTACTTCCATAACCTTCCCATAGAATGGCCTTGTGTACCAAAAGAAATCAATAGATGGCTACTGACATAAACAGCAATTCTTGCCACCCCAACCAATTGGGAGAGACGTGTAAATTAACATGCCCGCCTCTCCATAAAAGCAAACTATTTTGAATTATGTCACGTTTCAACAGAACAGGTTGACAATAGAATACTGGGTGCTTGATGGTCCACGACACTAAAAACATTCGGAAAATAACTCTAGAAGAGAAATAGGAAATGGAGAGGATGAAATAACGCAATATTCGTTTTGCTTCTATTCATCAAGGACCGTTAACGTGCGCCCGCTAGAATCCAATGTTGTTGTAATATAGCTATAAGGATTATTGTAAAAATTAACCCCATTTATTATATGTCTACAACAAAATGCCCAAACATTCAAACCCCTTTTAATGACGATTTCAGAGATGTCACAAACACGCCCATAAATGTTATGGATGGTTACGGAGAAATCACACAATTTTGAATATTTGGGCATTTTTGCAGCCAAATCAAAATCAAACTCGTGTTTTGGTCAAAAGACCCCTATTTTTCCTTATTATTTTTATTCTTTATAAATAAATATATGTAATGTAAACTTCTACTCGCGGACGTCATCCATGGTTAGTCCCACAAAAAAAAAACAACAACAATTTTTTTAGGGTCAGGGGGGGGGGAAGATATAATGTGAACTTGGTCACAGAAAGATAATGTTTTTTTTATTGGATCAGGAAGGAACAATTTCTTGTTTTATTCTAAGGAAGGAGTTTTTATGTTTCCATGGCAAAAAAAAAAAAAAAACTTGTTTGATTTATTGATTCTGTAAGTACCTCCCTTGGGGGAAATAGAAAAAGCACAAACATTTTTATCTATAAACTACATTGTAATAAACCAACATTTAAAAGCTGGGTGTACTGACAATTAAACAATAAATGATTTAATTGGATCCAAAGTAATCCAACGTAATTGTCCCTTAACGTTAACGAAGCTCCTGAGTGTTCTGAAGATAACCACGTTGGTTTTGGGATCACTTAGAACCTGTCCAGAAATTCAACTTGCTGTGTTCTGCACTAAAGTAATAGAGGGAGTCTCATGTTCTTCCTATACTTTCATACGTACTTTACGTCGTATGGGAGAACGCTCTTAAAGGTTCTGTCACATCTTGAGTCGCTGCTGACCTGGAGGAAGAGGGTAGATTCCATCGCAAACCTTGTCTATAGAGAATGTTCCCGAACTTTTGCAAAACCGGTCCGCCGAGGTCCTCAAATTTTCGAAAAAATTAAAAAAATTCGCCATCCGCGAACGTACCCCTTAAAACCTATTAAAATGAAAGTGTCGCAAATCTGTTCTTCGCAAATACGAGGATTCTTTCGGAAAACACGAACCGAAAATGTGGGGTTGCTTCCGTCCCAAAAATGTGAAGAATCCGTGAAATTTTGAAATTTATGAGTAATCTCTCGTATTTTTCCCGTATTGTTGAAAATACGAGAAAATCCTCGTATTTCAAATGTTCCGAAAAACGCCGGTTCTGAAAAGTTCGGAAAAAGCGGAAACCGAAAATCTTCTGCGATGATCCACCGTTCTCAAACGAGGAAATCCGCCATCACTGGACCATCACTACTTGTCTACAAAATAAAAGCTGTTAGTCCATTAAAGTATCACAGTGTCTCTAACTTTTACTTTTTTCATCATCTTTTAAATAATCTTTGCTGGCTTACCACGACCTATCTTTTTCCAAATGGAAGCAAAGATTACAGGATTAACCAGAAATACTTTCAGGTTAAGCCGCAGAACACGCTTCCCCCATCTCTCTATTATTGATACAGGCAAATCTGAATACACCTCAAACCTAAAGCTTGTACCACCTATCGATTTTTCCTCCTACCGCTACTTTTTGAACGTCGGCCAGAGGAAGGACTGTCGTCGCGGCAAAAGCAGCCGCGCCGATAGTCACCGCGACCGATCTGCGGTCCATGAGGACCGCACAATCCGGACGAGGTTTTCCACCCTGTCCGATCGTACCTTTTAATCGTCCGATTCGGCGAACGGTCGATCGGACATGGGCACTTTCGGGATGCGATAATTTCGTTCGATCGACAGATACACTGACTATCTCATCGTGGTGTACCCAGCTTTATAGATACACAACCTCTTGTATCAGACACAGCCATTGTAATATCCTATTCGATTTACAAGCTAATAAATATAGGAAATGTCGAATGGAATCCATAAGCGAGAATTAGGGCAAACCCATCCAAATGTGGGAACGCATGGACACATATCTAACACTCTTCAATTCTTAACAGTCTAACGTCTGTTTTTTTATCCCTGCCTGAGTAGGGATTTGAGAATTAAAATGTACAAGTCCCATTAATGAGCATCTATGCCCTCCCGGGTAACAATCTATGGAAATGGTTTATTTCCAGAAACGAAACTCTGTGATAATATATATATATATATATATACTATATATATATATATATATATATTATTATATAGGATATCAGAAAAACTCCAGAGCCACACTGGGATTTACTTTGCAGATACGCCTTTAATTAGCCATGGGAACAAAAAACGTTTTGCCTCATATGTAAGGCCTTTGTCAACCAAATATTTAGCTTGACAAAGTTTTTCTGAGTATCCTCTATATCTCCCCTCTTTACTTGTGCACCAGGGAATATGTGGAACATTTTAGATCAACACTTTAAGGAAATACCCACGTATGACTGTATAATATATAGATATGGCTATCACGTAAACACAAGGGGTGATACAATTGAATTTAATAAAAAAGCGAACCTAAAGGATTATTTTTTTTTATAGCTTAAATAGATTATAACTATTAACAAGCTGAGATTAAGTCACCATAGCAAGTTGGATATTAACCATAGCAGATGAGAATATTCAACCATAGCAGATGAGATATTAACCATAGCAAGCTGAATAATTAAACATAGCAAGATGAGATATTAACCATACAAATGAGATTTAACATAGCAAGATGAGATATTAACCATAGCAAGATGAGATATTAACCATAGCAGCTGAGATGATAACCATCGACATTAGAGATTGATAACCATAGCAAGCTGAGATATTAACCATAGCACGCTAAGATGTAACCTAGCAAAACTGAGATGATTACCATAGCAAGCTGAGATGATAACCATAGCAAGCTGAGATATTAACCATACAAAGCTTATTTGATAACCATAGAAAGCGTAGATTATAACCATAAGCAAACTGAGATATTAACCATAGCATCGGAGATGATATCCCTAGCACTTGAGTTATACCATAAGCAACTGATATGATAAACCATAGAAAGCCGAGATGATATTCATAAAAAGCTAAGATTATAACCATAGCACCTTAATATTAACCATAGCAAACTGAGAGGATAACCATATCAAGCTAATTATACCATAGGCAATCTGAGTGAGAAACCTAGCAACTGAGATTTAACCAGAGGCAAGCTGATATTATAACCATAGCATCTGAAATACTGAACCATAGCAAGCTGAGATGATATCTATAGCAAACTGAAGATAAGAGAAAGAACCATCAGCAAGATGAGATTAAACCATAGCAAGCTGAGATTTACCATAGCAGCTGAGAGAGACCATAGCAAGCTTCGAAGGATAACCATAGCAATCTGAGATGATAACCATAGCAAGCTGAAGATATTAACCATAGCACGCTGAGAGGATAACCATAGCAAACTGAGATATTAACCTTGCAAGCAAAGAGGATACCATAGCAAGCTGAGATATGAACCATAGCACGCACAGAGATAACCATACCAAGCTGCAGATATTAACCAGAGCAAGCAAAGAGATAACGGATAGCAACTAGATATTAACCAGACAACTGAGATTATACCATAGCAAGCTGGAGGATAACATAGCCAAGCAAAGAGATAAGATAGCAAAGCTAGATATTAACCAGAGCAGCTGAGAGATAACCATAGCAAGCTGAGAGGATACTAGCAGCTGAGATATTAACCATAGCAAGCTGAGAGGAAACCATAGCAAGCTGAGAGGATACCATAGCAGCTGAGAAAATATTAACCATAACAGCTGAAGGATAACCATAAGCAAGCTGAAGATAACCATATCAAGCTGAGATATTAACCATAGCAAGCCTAACATTATAACCATAGCAGCTGAGATGCTACCCATAGCAAGCTAGTGATAACCTGCAAGCTGAGAGGATCACCATAGCAAGCTAAGATGAATAACCATAGCAAGCTAGATGATACCCCTAGCAAGCTGAGTATTAACCATAGCAAGCTACGATATAACCATTAAGCAAGCCCTGAAGATGATAACCTAGCAAGCTGAGATATTAAAAATAGCAATTGAAAACATTTAGAATTTCTAAAGTCCGTGATATTTTCAAACTATCAACTCAGAGAAATGTGTGGAAATATAAATCTCATAAGTAAAACTTTAAAAAGCTTTTCTTTACGTTTCAGCTCCAGAACTATTATCCTGTAACTATGAAAGGCTGAGGACAGTTTAGGACATTACTTGTTGTCGAAAGTAGCAAAGATAAGGGGATTAAGGGTGAACTCCTCAGCATGCATCCAAGTATTGCTTGTACTCTGTAGAAGAGTACAAGAGAGCCTTAGTTTATGGATGGATTCCTTTGAATAATTACAGAGATCACTCGTAATTTCCACTCGATGTTTCAATGGTTGGGGTGGGTGTGTGGGAAATACATTAAAAGTGAAAAGCAACAAATGACTTAATTGTGTAAAGACTGTTCCTCTCTAAGTATAGATGTAATGTGGGTTCGAATCGAATCTGAGGGTTTCGAAGGTCCCCACAACACTTTCAGAACTCTGAAATTTCCAGTTTTTTATTCTAAATTTCGAGGAAACTCGAATCAAAAGTAGAAATGATTATCGAGAAATCCGAACCGTGAAATGAAGGTATGATTGTTTCGGTAACCCTCAACATACTGATTGATTTCGTATAACCCCAAAAGTATGATTGATTTTCGGATAACCCTCAAAATAATGAATTGGGAATTTTGGTGATGACCCTCGAAAATTAATGAGATTTCAGTGAACCCTCGAAAGTAATGATTGATTTCGTTAAACCTCGAAAGTAATGGATTGCTTCGGTAACCCTCAAAAGTAATGATTGATTTTCGGTAACCCTCAAAAATAATTATGATTTGTAACCCTCGAACTTATGATTGATTTCGGTCAACCCTCCAAAGAATGATTGATTTCGTAAAACCCTCAAAATAATGATGATTTTCGGGTAACCCTCGAAAGTAACGACCGATTTCGGTAAACCCACGAAAGTAATGATCGATTTCGGTAACCCTCGAAAGTAATGATTGATTTTGGTACCCCTCAAAAAAGTAAATGATGATTTCGGTAACCCTCAAAGTCTTGATTAATTTTGGTAACCCTCGAAGTAATGATTGATTTCGGTACCCTCAAAAGTAATGATTGATTTCGGAACCCTCAAAAATAATGATTGATTTCGGTACCCCTCAAAAGTCATGATCGATTTCGGTACCCTCAAAGTAATGATTGATTTCGGGTGACCCTCAAAAGTAATGATTGATTTCGTGACCCTCGAAATAATGAATCGATGCGTAACACCTCGAAAGTAAATGATCGATTTCGGTGACCCTCGAAGTATAATCGCTTTCGTGACCCGAACTCGAAAGTAATGCATCGATTTCGGTGACCCGCGAAGTAATGATCGATTTCGGTGACCTCGAAGTATAATGATCGATTCGTGACCCCTCGAAAGTAATAATCGATTTTTGGTGACCCTCAAAAGAATGATCGATTTTGGTGACCTCGCAGTAGCGCTCGATTTCGGTAACTCTCGGCGCTCGAAAACAGTCCGATCATGAAAAGAGATAGTTTTTAAAAAATACATTTTGGTTCTTTTCCGGTTTCCCATACCATTCTCCAGGTCTCTGTGTCATTTACAGTAAACCTACTATTACTAGTTCTCCCTCAAAATGGACAGAACCTTTTTTCTCTCAGAACTTCCTAAGGGTCTCGTTCCACTAAAGACAAACTGAACAAGAAACTGACAGAAACACACAGAACGAGTTCTCCTCAAGGGTTCGTTTTTTCGAAATTTCGAAAATTTAAAATGGAACAAACTCCAAAATTTCGAACATCGCTATCGATAAGTTACTGAAGTCCATAAAGGGTACTTATACTGAAAAAAAAATTACTTTGTCTCATCATTAATCTTATCATTACATATCTTGAAGCATCAATTTTCTCTGTGGTAAAGTTGTTTGAAACTGTTGAATTTCGTTCCCGTTCGAATGCGGAAAGTTCGAAGTTTGAAAAATTGTCTACTTTCATTATTGTTCTACTTTCGTATTCGGTTGTTGAAAACGTCTCCTTTCTACTTTCGATTTTTGTTCGGAAATCGTCTACTTCGATTTTCGAAATCGGCTACTTTTGATTTTCGATCATCGTCTACTTTCGATTTTCGATCAAAATAGAAAATTCGAAAAATCCCGGGTTCCGTGAAATACCCGGAGTTCCCGAAAGTTCAAAACCCTCAGATTTTCATTGTAAAAAAAAACGGTTCTATTCAACTCACAAACTATTTCTACTCTGAGGTGTGTGTTTGCTGCTGCTTTTCCATACAGAAAAAAAAACCCCTTTTGTTTTGCTCAGATTCAGTATCCCCCCTCCGTCCCTTAACCCACTCCTCCAGACCTGACTTTTTAAAAACTGAGTATGCTCAGCAATCACTATTTATCTAGCACTTGAGAGATGGAATGCCCCCAACTGTCACCAATCCATTTACAGTAACACCTTCCAGTTTACAGCAAATCCCGTACTTTGCAGCACAGCAATTTTTATTATCAAGTCCTTGATGGACAGCTGACTCTATTACCTTTATCTGATATATAAAGAAAATAGGGGCAGATCACAAAATAATGTGATAGTTGGGAAGAAGTCCAAACTGCTTACCTCTGTTGGTGCTGCATAACCTGTATATAGATTTTACGATTAACTCGACCACATATTTTCAATCGATCAAAGGCATTCCACCCACAAAAAGGAATTTTCCCCCAACCAGAAACTGTAATAGTCTCACTGTTCTCAAGCGCTGCTATACGGGACTATTCAGCCCCATGTTTTACTAGTCCTGTACTAATTCTCCTTACTCATCATTTATTGGTCGTCTAATGTAGGCTTTCATGTTACACAAGCAGGGGTCTAACCGGGATTCCTTCACTGACATGTGCAAAAGCTCCTTAAGCTCATTCAAGCACTCCAGAGGAGGTTAAGGTTGCGGAGGCATGCATAACTCTTTTTAACAAATGCTGAGACAGTTTAAATATTACAGTTTTCATGGAATGGGGGTTGTTGTACATGCGGACAGTTTCATTTTGTTGTGGACATGCGCTTTAACTCTGAATGTCAATATTCCCCGCCTTTACATCAATAATATAGTTGTAATGAAATAGAACGTTAAGAAGTAGACTACTAGCGTGTGGTCCACATAATCCAGGTGAAAAAAAAATCTGTTGTGTTGAATTAAAGAGCAGCGATACCAGAGTTATCATACAATTTAAAACCATTTTACCCATTTAATGGAATTTTTTCGTATTAGGTGGGTATTATAATAGCTGTACGACAGCCCTGTCACAATGAGCCGAGCTACCGTACAATGGCCCCCGGTAAATACTTCTAATTATACATGTCCTTGCAGGTTTATACCACAAACGCACCTATGTGATAGACTACTTCCAATTCTGAGTGGCATTGAACAGCGGGAAAGTTGAAAAAATACACTAAATGTGTACGTAAACATAATGAGGCAGTCCCCTACTTTAAATAAATAAATGTAAAAAATGAGTAACAATGGTTCTGTGGGCTTTAAATGTGCATTTTTATAACCCCCTTACGGAGCTATAAATATTCACGTTTCACATTAATTAATTTTAAATTCTCCTAAGACACGTATGATGTCAACATTATTTTATTTCAATTTACCTAACACACATGTGATGTCACAATCGTTTAATTTCTATTTCCTAATGCATGTTGATTTTAAATATTTGATTTCCATTTCCCTGAAGATACGTATGATGTCACTTATTTCATCTATTTCCCTAATGCATGTGGCTGTCACGCAATCTAGTTCAGATTTCCCTTACCACTATGTGCTGGTTCACATTATTTAATGTCTATTTACCTAACGCGCGTGTGATGTCACTATTTCATTTCCATTTCCCTAAAGCACTTTGTGATTGTCATGTTATTTGAATCTCCATTTGCCTTACCCATGCGTGATTGTCACATTATTTAAATCCATTTTTCCTAACACATTGACTTATTTATGTCACATTATTTCATTCCCATTTACCTAAACACGTGGGATGTTCACATTATTTAATTTTCATATTTATTTCCATTACCCAATGCAAATGTGATGTCACTTATTAAATTTCCAGTTCCCTAATGCATTTTGTGATGGTCATGTCAATTTGATCTCTATTTGCCTTACCACCCGTGATGTCACATTATTTAATTTTCGCATTTTCCTAACACACACCTTATAATTCACTGATTTAATTTTCCATTTCCCTAAACACGTCATCACTGTATGATCATTTCCATTCTCCTATCCACAGAAATTTCTCGTGTTGTTTGTATTTTTAATTTTATCTCCTATGCCCGTTTGGAAATTGTATCAAGTAACAGAGAAATAAAATCTAAATTTTGAATGGTTTTCCAGGTTGGGGGGGGGCGTAGGATTTCTGGGTTTAAATTTTCATGAACGCTCCTTCTGGCAAACATCAAATCTGTCATTTACATCATGGACGGTGGTTCAGCACTTTCAATTAGTGAGACCCCTGGCGCTGTGTTAGATCTGGGGCTAAAATGAAGCAAAGTTCCTCAGTAGGGACTGGATATAATTAAGGTCTGGGCTGGTCCACACTCTCCTCTCTTTATCATTAGACTGCACATGTTGGGAATATTTTAAACAAATCATTTTATATGTAGAAAACCTTCATTCACCTTCCCCTTAAAGGCAGTGGTCACCACCTGAGTCAGTACTATTGTTAGTTTTTAATTATTCAGACTTGGAGCAGCTTCTTACATCTGCAATGGGAACAAGTTTTAAATGAAATGCTCACGTATTCTGTAAATTTATGAGAATGCTCACGTATCCTTTAAAATGTATTAGACTGCTCATCGTATCTGTAAATGTATGAGAATGCCTCCCCCCACGTATTCTGTAAATGTATGGAGAATTCTCACGTATCTGTAGATGTATGAAAATGTCACTTATTCTGTAAATGTCTGATAATGCTCACGTATTCTTTAAATGATGAGAATGCTCACGTATTCTTTAAAATGTTTGAGAATGCTCACGTACCGAGTCTTATGTATGAGAATGCTCACGTATTCTGTAAAAAATTGTATGAGACTGCTCACGTATTCTGTAATGTTCCTTGCATGGCAGGTTCTGTACTATCATTTCTGAATGACGGGCGAGAGAGATATCTTAAAGGAGATTAATATAAATGTCAATGAGTCTAAATGGATGGTATATGTCCCTTAATAGAGACGGTTGAAACCGGGGAGTTCATAAATCCGAATCTGACTCATGAATTCCAATACAACAGAAATTAGGGTAAACAAACCACAGTTAATGGTTTAGGCAGGAACACACCATACAGGGCTTCCTCCTGACCGACCGGTCGTTCACTTCGGACCAGTCGGCCGAGTAGGGACTTCATCCGCTGGCAAAAGTAGCCGCATCTGACAGTTAGCCGTGACCAATCGTGTGGTGCATAGAGGACCATCCGATCTGTTGTGATATCGAACGATCGAACGGTCAGGCATCGGTCGCGCCACCTAAAACCCACCAATATGCGGCCCGACCAACCGAAAACCACTGAAATGTCGGTGGGTGGGCCGAATATTCTATGGTGTTGTTACCAGCTTAAAGCACCTGTGAAAGGGCCGGATAACACGTACAAATCACCCAAACATTAATAAAGTAAAGTCCGGTGTAAGTAGCCTTTTATATTTCGGTAACCCTAAAAGTAGCTTCTGTAACCCTGGAAAGTATTTCTGATTTTGAGGGTTAACCGAAAATACCAAACGCCTAATTTACACTATTGCTTAAGTCTCCGAGGTAGTCCTTTAGATTTCTCTCTTTATGGTGTATTGAATACCATCTAAATCGGTACCTTTTTAGTGTGGCCATTGTTCCCTATACTATGTAAATAGCCTCATTTGGGCATTGGGTATTGCTTTTTGCGATCTCTAATATAAATATTATCCTCTCAAGCCTACCTTAGAGACCCTGGCAGAAATACCCACTAAGAACCCTATTTTTAGTGAACAAAAACCTCTTAAGCACATTAGATGGCTGCTAGTCAAAATGTTTTCTTCTGGATCAGTAAAGATTACTTAAAAGGCTTGGAATATTTTTCTTGCTTTTCAGGCTAGCAAGACAGATTGAGTTATCAGGAGGTTTTAATCAGTTGATCCACATTGTAACTTTTAAAAAAAAAAAACGTTCAGATTCTTCTCTCTTGAGTATCCGATGAGTTTTGCTCATCTCAATGTTTTTCAAATGCAGTCAGATTTCATTACTTCCTCAATAAATTCTATTGGGTCCTTCAAGTACCTAAACACAAAACATTGATTAAAGTAAAATGTAGTGTCCTATTGACGAAACAAGAATTCCATGGATTTATCCATCAGCTATATATGCAGGTTACCTACCAAACTTCTGATGATAGGGGCTAAGTGTGGAGAACATCATTTAGCAAAAAAAGTTCCAATTGTTGGGTGGTTTTCATGTGATTTAAACCCTCATATCCGGAGGAGGTCTAAAAACTGATCCTAACAATGTTGATTAAACTAGAGACACAGTGCTACATCTCAGGTCACGCTAACCCATTTACAAAGGGTGTGTTTTCCTGTCTGGTTCGCTCACCTTTACATAAGGGGGAACTTTTGGCTGGCGGTTGACATACTGAACAGTTTTTTTCCCATGTTACCCAATGACCATTCCACACCCTGATGACTTGAAAAATGAATCAACTTGCCTTGGTTAATATAATTTATTTTTATGTGGCACCAAGTTAAATAAGCATTCTAATACATTAAATGTCCAACATTTAATTAGACTAGAGATTTTAGCATAACCAGAATCATTCGAGTGGCAACCCTACACTGTAATACATTATTAATTTCCCGGAGGAATGGGTTGAACCTCCAAAACATTGTAAATGTCACTTGCACATAAATTAACTTTTTGATGTTATATTGAAGTTTTCACCCAACACTTTCATTTGGGTGTCCTTTGCTTGGAGTGCACCTAATTATTATTGGCAATTCAATTTGGAGTGTGCTAGATTTCAAATACATTAATTAATTCTCTTACATCTACAAGCCACGGTGCAAAAAATTGGTTATGTAATAATGGACTGGTTGTCATAACCATTAGCTCCAGAGATTCTATTGAGCATAGTGCAGCTTATGTCTCTGGGTCTGTGACCACTTTGTAAAAACCCAGAATCCTGCAAAGATAAAATTAACCCAGAGGTGATCGCCACAGAACACATAATTATGTTTAGTTTGGGGGGGGGGGGGGGGGGGGGTTTCTATAGAATTCCTGCGTGGTTAATTTTCCATTTTAAGATTTCTGTTTATTTTGGAGTTTATTATTACATGTATATATTCTTTTAAATATTACAATGTTACTTAATATGTTATAACATGTTAAAACAGAAGAAAAAAGAAGTAAATATTTTATTTAACAACACTGACATTCCTGGCCGAAGGACAGCATAGTGTATTAATCTGTTTCAGCTTTTTTTTCTGTTGCCAGGGAATTTTCTACTTCAATTATAAACCTTTAAACTCCTACCTAATAGGGATCAAAGAGCATATTCTTTTAATGATAGAAATAAAATGTATACAGGGATGGGAATCATTGGCTTTTTACAATCAAGAGCAAGATCTGGAGCTTTGCTGCACTGGCATGAAACTGCTAAAGTAAATAGGTTTCGCTTCTTGCAGACTTTGGAACTTATACTAAAAGATTTCCGAAGCATCTAGTCCACCCCTCCTTATAGGCTGCCACCCCACTTTAATCTGCAGGAGCACATAAATTCAAATATGTCGGTCATTGTCAGTGATGTATTTGTCATATCATCAAGGCTGAACTGCTCTAGCTCCAAGTACCTGGAAGAAGAATCGAACTAGCTGAAAGAACCTCGTTCACTTCATAATGGGTTTTGGGAGGGTACTTAAGCTATGTGTGAAATTTAGATGGGGGTGGTGTGTACATTGTGCATGATGTAATACAAACAAATTAAAGGGGAACTGTGGTCTCAAACAAGTTGAATTTAAATGAGATCCCAGGTTCCTACCTTTAAAATGAGCCATCAACCACCATTAACTTTCAGCACAGCCCAACAGTAAAGAAAATCACTGATCAGAAAGTTAGGGGGTGGGAAGTTCTGAATCTGCATCACAACTACTTTGTTCCCCTTTTCCTTCAAATCTGCGGCTGGCACATGCCAAGTGCAGGAGAAAGCAGAGGAAACAGGAAGTTACAGTAGGAGTTACACCTTGAATAAGAAAAAAGTGACTGAAGGAGGACTTAAGGGTAGGGGGAACAGCCACAGCAGGGAGTGTGTAAGGGTCCTGTAAATTTTTAACTAATGTCACAGGGACTGTCACATGGTTCAGAGCAGAAGCAGGAAGTGGCATGGGGATCCTGGATAGGCTGCACCATAAAATATAAAAAGTATACATACTTCAAACTAGTAAAAAAAAATAATGAATTAATTGAAAAAATACTCAGGATAGCAATTCCTGACAATTTACCTTAAGTCATTTTTTTTTGGCACCATTTCCCTTTAATAGCTGGCAATTACAGTCATGTTGTAGGTAATTACTTGGGATTTTATAATTTCTGGGGAATTCCATTACAATTAATGACATTCCACTAATTCCTAATTGTTTTCCGTTTTGTACAGTTTCATTTTTAAATATTCATATAATTTAACTACAACTTTCATTTTTTTATAACGCAATAAATTTTGGAAAATGTTTACTTACGTCCAACAGGAATTCTACCAATGTGTCAGCAGAAAACTCCCCATCTATTCAAATGATTTCGTCCTCTTAAATACATAGATACTGTCTTCCTTCTGAAGCCCTGGTGGAGAGAAAGGTAGAAGATCATGGTACATTGTTTGGGCCAAGTGTCATTTAATGATGGATGATTAGAAATTTTGCTTTACACAAACTGGATCCTTTCTCCTCCTCAACTTATGATCTCCCTTACTATCTCACAATTCTAATGAATTGAAGTAGAGACTGGAATCTGTTAGTGTGATAATCAGCAAATACCCAATGGGACCCCAAACAGTTTACTGATATTGCCAATGTGTAATGGGATAGTTCTTCACGCCCACATGCTACCCGCCATAGGCATCACCATTAATGGTCTAATTGAAAATTTCCCACCAGAATGGGTTCCAGACGATAATGAGCCTTCCGCCATCGGACAAGTCACTCAGATTTCGTGTATGGCCTATAGAAGTGTATATAGAAGATCACAGCTTGCCTTGATTCAGAGCTGCATTGGGAATTTCCTGTTATCTTTCCTTACTCTAGCAGCTCATGTATGAATTACCCAGATGTTTTTGAACCAAATGGAGACACACAGCATTGGCACCTGCTGTCAACACGTACCAACCTTTTAAATTGCTTATTCGTAAAGAAAAATCTAATTTTGAAACTAGTCGATCGCTTTCGTCCCAATTCAGTTGTATGCGCACAGTCCATTAATGGCAACCAGCTATTCCGACACATATACACACAGCCTCAAACATCAGACGAATGCACACATACGGTAGAACCATGAGTATGTAATCCTTCATACGAAGGCACACATACGGACCATGATAGGTATCTTCATATGAAGGCCCACCTATAACCATGAGTCAATGTAATCTTCATAGAAGGCACCATCGAAACGTGAGTATGTAATCTTCATACTAAGGCAACACTAGAACCGTGAGTATGTAATCTTCATATGAAGCACACCTAGAAACGGAGTATGTAATCCCTCAGAAGAAGTCACACATAGAACCGTGATTATGTTAATCTCATACGAAGGCAAACCTAGAATCAAGAGTATGGAATCATCATATGAAGGCACAACCAGAACCAAGATTATTCAACAATATACGAAGTCACCCTGCTATAACCAAGAGTCCATGCACATCATATGAAGGTATCAGGCCTGAGAAAAACCAAGTGTATTTATTCATCATCCACAAGCACACTAGAACCAAGAGAATGAAAATCATCATACGAAGGCACACTAGCACCAATAGTATGCAATTATCATACAATTGCGCCCTAATACTAACAACATGGACTCATCAAAGAACAACGAACATATAATCAACCCTACAATAGCATGCCTTGGTCCAGTCCTACAATCCCCATACAAATCTTTGAATCTAAATACATAAAATCTTGGCACAAAGACATACCTAGAACCAACATAACATACAATTGCCATTGATTGCAAATGTTTTCTGCCAGCTTGCAATTTATAACTGATAATTAGTGAATACACGCTGGCCATTGATTGGTCACACGGGAAGCTGATTCAAACCCATAATAACACACACAATGCGATCACGACAATACAGGCAGCTGGTTTACTGTATATCTCCCAGGACATTCGCCTGGCAGACCGAACAGATCTTTCAAGCATAAAAATATTTGAGCATATGGGTACTTATCCTTGGATAAATAAAAGCTTTGTCACAAGCTCCACAGAATAGAGAAATCAAATAGAGGATGGGAGCCAAGCTAAGGTGTTTAATAACTGATTAGATGCCAGCACACGACGTACTCATACCATGGATTAAAGAAAAGCAGAGTTTCTTAAAGGCAGGGTTAGAAAATAAAGACATTTTTTTTTTTTTGTTTGGAAGGCCACCCTTTAACTTAACCTGATGGCACTTACCCTTCAAGCTTTTGTTGATTGCTTAAATGTCCTACCTATATCAGTATCGAGAATTGCAACTGAAAAGGGCCGTTCAGCGCGGATGGATCCTTACTCTAAGGTCTTTTAATGACCCCATATGCCCTATTCTAAGTCTTTAGAGGCCTGGATTTAATAGTGGCACCAAGCGCACTATAAACCATAACCATTCCGGAGATGTTTCCTGAAAAATGTCTTTCGGACCTAAGTTTTAAATCTTGTGATGATGGGGTCCTCTTTGGAACTGCGATTTAGGATCGGAGAATTTTCAATGGACGACCCCACAATTACATCACATAGAAACCTTTATTATTTCCTAATTAAGTTACTTTTGCTCCCCACCATCTCCCTTGTAAACTCATCAAACACATCCATTTTTACCCAAGACAAACAATCTCATATTCTCTCCCACGCGCCATGGTAGCTCCCTCCTTTATCTTACATCTCTAATTACAACCCAGCAAAGGGAAATATGTTATTTTAGCACCGAACCAGGAAGTTGTTCGTGCAAAAATAATTTTTTCCTCCGTGCTAATTTTTACCATCTACATCCCTCTGAGCCTGACGTGGATTCAGAACTGAGTAAACACTTTCCCAAAAACAAAAACACTTCTAAAGTTAGCGATAGTGACCATAAGGAGATGGAATCGTCACAATTGTACTGGGATTACTGGACATTTCCCATAACCAATAATCTCCGGTAATGTTAAATAACCCCGGCAAGTGTTAAATAATCCCCGGTAATGTTAAATAACCCATTAGTGTTAAATAATCCCTGGTAATGTTAAATAACCCCGGTAAAAATTAAATAATCCCCAGTAATGTTAAATAACCCCGGTAAGTGTTAAATATAATACCTCTTCATGTTCAATAACCCGGAAAGTGTTAAATAATACTCTGTATGTTAAATAACCGGTAAGTGTTAATTAATCCAGGGAAGTGTTCAAAAAAAAAGTAATGTTAAATAATCCCGGTAAGTGTTAAATAATCTCTGTAAGTTAAATAACCCCGGTAAGTTTTACATAATTAGCCCGTTAATGTTTAAATATACCCATTAGTGTTAATAATCTCCCCAGTAATGTTAAATAACCAAGGTAAGGTGTTTAAAAGATCCCCGGTAATGTTAAATAACCCATTAGTGTTAAATAATCCCCAGTAATGTTAAATAACCAAGGTAAGTGTTAAAGTAATCCCCTGTAATGTTAAATAACCCCGGTTAAGTTTTTAAATATTACCCGGAAATGTTAAATAACCCCGAAAAGTGTTTAATAATACCGTAATTTAAATAAACTGGTAAGTGTTCATTAATCCAGGGAGCTGTTAAAACAAAAAACACTGTAATGTTAAATAATCCCGGTAAGTGTTAAATAACCCCCGTAGGATTAAATAACCCTGTTTTTTAAGGTTAAATAACACTCTTAATTTTAAATAACACCCGTTGGTATTAAATACACACCTGTCAAAGTTAAATAACCCCCTTAGTAATTAATAACCCATTAATGCTAAATAACTCCGCTCCTGTTTAACTTTAAATAACCCAACCCCCGGAATGGTAAATAACCTCCGTGGATTAAATAACAACCGTTAGTATTAAATAACACCTATTATGTTAAATAACACCTCTTAGTATTAAATACCACCGTTAGTTTAAATACACCCCATTAGTATAAATAACACTGTTATATTAAATAACACCGTTAGTATTCTATAACCACCCGTTAGAATTAAATAACACCTGTTAGTGTTGAATAACCCACTTTAGTATTAATAACAACCCGTTCGTATTATAAACACCCGATAGTATTAACTAACACCTGTTTAGTATTAATAACACCCATTAGTATATCACACCTGTTGTATTTAAATAACACCCGTTAGTATTATCTACACACCCGTTAGTATTAATAACACTTGTTATATTACATACACACCATTAGTCATTAAATAACACCTGTTATATTAATAACACCCTTTATATTTATAACACACTTAGTATTAAATAACACTCGTTAGGATTAATCACACCCATCAGGGATTAATACAATTTTTAGTATTAAATACCACCCCTTAGTATTTTATATAACACCCAACTTAGAATTAATAAGACCTGTTATGTTGACTAACTTACTTTAATAGTAAATAACACCCGTTAGTATTAATAACACCCGTTCTTATTAAATACACCAGTTAGTGTTGAATAACCCCTTAGTATAAATACACCTGTTAGTATTATAAACACCCGTTGAGTATTAAATAAACACCCGTTAGTGTTATAACCCCCTTTCATACAAATGACACCCTAAACATGCGCAAGGATTTGTTTTATATGTTATTTCATAATTTGTCCTATTTTTAGCTATCTACTAGGAAGGTATCTAAAAAAACAAAAAAAATCTCATAAAATGATATAATATTTCTATTTCTATGTAGACATATCTCAAGCCTTTGCAGTTTGAACTGAACACTCACAAAGGCTAAATAGTACCTGTCTATGTAAAGCTTTTTCTCCGAGGCCAGAGCCGTCAAGTGATCCCATTGACCCAGCATTTGAGATGTGTGAGGGATTTTATAGTGGCTGACTTTATGATGTTAAATAATCTCCGGTAATGGTAAATACCCCGGAATGTAATAATACCCGGTACTTTTAAAATAACCATGAGTGTTTTTTTTAAATAATCCCCAAGTATGTTAATAACCCCAGTGAGTGTTAAATAACCCCCGGTATGTTAAATAACACATTAGTGGTTAAATACTCCCCATAATGTTGAATAACCAAGGTAAGTGTTAAATAATACTCTGTAATGTTAAATAAACCGGCTAGTGTTAAATAATACCCGGTAATGTTAATACCCCGGAAGTGTTAAATAATACTCTGTAAGGTTTAATAACCTGGTAAGTGTTCATTAATTCCAGGGAAGTGGTTAAAAAAAAGTAATGTTAAATAATCCCGTTAAGTGTTAATAATCTCTGGTAATGTTAAATAACCCCGGTAAGTGTTAATAATACCGGTAATGTTAAATAACCCATTGTGTTAATAACCCCGTACTGGTTAAATAACCAAGGTAAGTGTTAAATACTCCCCGGTAATGTTACTAACCCATTAGTGTAAATATCCCCAGTAATGTTAACATAAACACCAAGGGTAAGTGTTAAATAATCCCCCTGTAATGTTAACTCACCCCGTTTAGTTGGTTAACTATACCCGGTAATATTAAATACCCCGGAAAGTGTTTTATAATACTCTGTAATGTTTAAATAAACCTGTAAAGGTGTTAATTAATCCAGGAGTGTTTAAAAAAAACGGTAGATGTTTTAATTAATTCCCGGAAGTGTTAATAACCCCCGGTAGTATTAAATAACACCTGTTTTTAATGTTAAATACACTCATTAATTTAAATAACACCTGTTAGTGTAAAGAACAACCCTGCAAAGTTAAATAACCCCCGTTAGATTAAATAACACCCATTAATGCTAATAACGCCCGTTTCACTTAAATAACCCCCGGTAATGGTAAATAACTCCCCGTTCTTATTAAATAACACCCGTTAGAATTAAATAAAACCCTTAGTATAAATAACCCTGTTAGTATTAAATAACATCGTTATAGTATATAACACCCGTTAGAAATAAAGAACACCTGTTTAGTGTTGAAATAACCCACTTTTAATACTTAAATAACCCCTTATGTATTTATAGACACCCTATATTAAATAACACCTTTTAAGTATGAAATAACACCCATTAGTATAATAACACATTTTAGGATGAAATAACACCCGTTATATTATATAACAACCCGTTAGTATAATACCCCTCGTTAGTATTAAATAACACCCGATTAGTCTTAAATAACCACATGTTTTTAGTATTAATCACACCCTTATATTATATAACACCCTTAGAATAAATAATACCTGTTAGTGTTGATAACCACTTTGTATTACATAACACCCGTTGTAGTATATAACATCGTTAGTATTAAATAACACTGTTAGTACTTAAATAACCCCATATAGTATTAAATAACCCCTGTTATATTAATCACACCCGTTAGTATTTATAAACACCCGTTAAGTATTAAATAACCTTGTTAGTATTAAATAACCCATTAGTATTAAATAACACCTGTTAGTATTAATAACACCTGTTTATTATTATATAACCCCCATTGTATTAATCACACCGTTAGTATTAAATACACCCATTAGTAGTAAATAACACCTGTTATATTAAATAACACCCTTAGTATTATATAACACCCGTTATAAGTAATAAGACCCGTTCTGGTTGAATAACCCACTTTAATATTAAATAACACCCATTAGTATTATATAACACCCGTAGTTTAAATCACACCTGTTTAGTGTTGAATAACCCCCTTTAGTATTACATACACCTGTTAGTATTGAAATAACACCTGTTGTATTGATATAACACCCATTATATTAAATAACACTCGTTAGTATTAATAACACCCATTAGTATTAAATTACACCTGTTAGTATTAACTACACCCGTTAGTATTAATACACCCATTAGTATTAAATACACTCGTTAAAGTCTTCAATACACCCGTTAGTGTTGAATACCCCCTTTAGTATTACATACCAAACACCCTTTAGTATATATAACACCCGTTAGAATTAAATAAGACCTGTTAGTGTGAATCCCCACTTTATATTAAATAACACCCGTTAGTATTATATAACACCCGTTAGTATTAAATAACACCCGTTATGTGAATAACCCCTTAGTATTAAATGACCCCCGTAACCTGCAGTATTTGTTTATATTATATTTCTATATTTGGCCCTATGTTAGCTATTCTACTAGAAGGCCATCTCAGTAAAATGATGATATTTCCTATTTCTATGTAGAAATATCTCCTCAAGCAGCTTTGGCAGAGTTTGACTGAACACGTCACAAAGGATAATAGTAACGTCCTATTGTAAAACTTTTCTTTCCTCGAGGCCCAGAGCCGCAGTGATACCATTGCCAGAGCATGAGATTTTAGGGATATTTTATAGTGCGGACTTTATGATTGTCACAATGATGTTGTACACTCCCCCGATATCGGTCTGTGAATGAGGCGTTCAGGTTTCGGTAATGTCAAGGCAAATCACCTTACAGTTCTAAGTGATTCCTTATTACCCTTGCAAGTCAAGCCCGTTCAAACTCGCTCAACAGCGAAGTTTAATCTGAGTATCACATATCTTTGTATTCAGTTAAATCAACTGGACTTGAGTTTAAGTTCTTGAAGACGTTTCGCGATTCCTCCGACTGTATCTCTCACTTCAGATGACTTGTATCAAGATCTGTTGCAATTATTGTACTCCTGGAAAGCCCAAGTAGCCAGGTGTTCGGGACCTGAATGCAAGGTGTTGGATTACAATTTAAAACCAACTTTATGGAGAAGGTCCGCTCACACCTGGCTGTGATATGCTCATTGGGAGTTTCCAGGGGACATAATTGCCAACATGTTCCTTGTCAATCATTCTGAATTGAGAAAGCCAGTCGGATTACTAGCGAAACTCTTCAAGACTAAACGTCAAGCCGAGGTGAATCTAACTGAATACAACAGTATATACTGAACCTGGATGAAGAAGAGTAACAGATATACCCGTGCCTGGAATGAATGAATTATTACAGATATACCATGACCTGGGGATGATGAATATTAATGATAAACCATGACCTGGATGGATGAATATTACAGATACCATTCCTCTGGATGGATGAATTATTACAGATCTACCATGACCTGGATGGATAATTACAGATATAACATGACCTGGATGAATGAATATTACAGATATACCTGACCTGATGGATTAAATATTACAGATATACCATACCTGGATGGATAATTACAGATGATGCCATGACCTCTGGAAGGAATGAAATTAACAGATAACGCATGAACCTGGATGATAATATTACGACAGATATCCATGACCTGGATGGATGAATATTTACAGTATATACCAGACCTTGATGAATAATATTACAGATATACCATGACCTGGATGGATGATATTACAGATATACGCTGACCTGGAATGGATAAATATTACAGATTGTCCATGACCGGCTGAATGAATATTACAGATATACCCTTACCTGGATGATGAATATACAGATCTACCTGACCTGGAATGGATAAATATTACAGATATAACCCT
The DNA here is from genome assembly GCA_019447015.1 of Hymenochirus boettgeri. Classification (NCBI taxonomy): domain Eukaryota; kingdom Metazoa; phylum Chordata; class Amphibia; order Anura; family Pipidae; genus Hymenochirus; species Hymenochirus boettgeri. The sequence continues at coordinate 319,382,305 of CM033476.1, forward strand.
GACCTGGATGATGAATATTACAGATATACCATGACCGGATACTGAATATTATCAATATACCGTGACCTGGATGGATGAATATTACGAAATTAAAAAATACCATGACTCTTGATGAATGAATATTACAAGATAACCGTGACCTGGATTAATTTAATATTTACAGATATCCCATGAACCCTGGATATGACTATACAGTCTAACCATGACCTTGATGGATATAATTTACAGATTACTGGACCCCCTGATGGATGAATATTACAGATATACCATGACCTGATGAATGAATATTACAGATATACCATGGACTTGGATGGATGAATATTACAGATATACCATGACCTGGATGAATTAATATTACAGATATACCATGACCCTGGATGATTAATTTACGAGATACCATGACCCTGAATGAATGAATATTACAGATATACCATGACCCTGGATGTGGATAGTAAGAATACCATGACCTGGATGAATGATATTCAGATATACCATGAACCTGGATGAATGAATTACAGATATACCATGCCCGATGAATAAATATTCCAGATATACCATGACCTGGATGAAGAATTTACAGTAATACCTTTGACCCTGGATGAATGAATTTACCATATACCATGACTTGGATGGATGCTATTACGATATACCATGACCTGATGAATGAAAGATACAGATATACCATACTGGAATGAATGAATACTAACAGATATACCATGGACCCGGATGAATGAAATATTACAGATTAGACCGTGACCGGGATGAATGAATATTACAGATATAACAGCCTGGATGAAGAATATTACGATATACCATGACCCTGGATGAATGAATATTTCAGATATACCGTGACCTGGATGGATGAATATTACAGATATACCGTGACCGGGATGAATGAATATTACAGATATACCGTGACCTGGATGATGAATATTACAGATATAACCATGACCTGGAGGATGAATATTACAGATATGACCATGACCTGGATGGATAAATATTACAGATATACCATGACCATGGATGAATGACTATTACAAGATATACATGACCTGAATGAATGAATATTACAGATATACCATGACCTGGATGGATGAATATTACAGATATACCATGACCTGGAAATGAATATTAACAGATATACCATGACCTGGTGAATAATATTACAGATATACCCTTGACCTGGATGAATGATATTACAGATTACCATGACCCGGATGAATGATATTACAGATATACCATGACCTGGATGGTGAATATACAGATATAACCAGACCGATGAATGAATATTACAGATATACCATTACCTGGATTATGAATATTACCATATCCATGACCTTGAGGGATTAATATTAACGATATACCGTGACCTGGATGGATGAATATTACAGATAGACCATGACCTGGATGATGAATATTACAGATATACCATGGACCTGGATGAAGAATTTACAGATCTACCATGACCGATGAATGAATATTACAGATATCCGCATGACCTGGATGAATGAATAGTACAGATATACCTGACCTGATTCTGATATTACAGATATACCATGACCTGGATGAATGAATATTCAGTATACCATGACCTGGATGGATAATATTAAAGATATACCATTACCCCGGAATGAATGAGACCATTTCACAGCATATCTGAGGAATAACATTCTAGTGTTGGTCCGGCCTTAGTTATCCCAGTGAGCTAGGGAGAAAGGATTGAAAGAGCTTTTATGATAAAATGGATAAAGAAAATCAATACATAATTTTTTTTTTGTCCAAAATGAACAAGGTGCACCTATAGTAGCGTTATTATTTGCGCTGTATATGGCAATATAGGCCTCGCTGCATAAGGCGCCTTGAACTGTCACTGTTGATTGCTGTCACTTTTTTGTCCATTTTAATGTTTGGTTTGGGTCACAAGTACATTACAAGAAAAAAAAGTCAACCCTTCTTGCTCAGGATTCTTTTATGATATTAGAATATATTTATTCCTGGCCCCACGTGGGACAATATAGCCCCAAGTAACATCAAATTCTCCAACGTTTCCATAACAAGCCCTATAGTCAAGGATTGGCTAAGGAGGGGGTCGTATAGAGAAAACAATCATAATATATTGCTCGCTGTCGGTATAAAGGCATTGTTGCCATACTAACCAGCGTCTCCTATCTGCCGATATTTAAAGTGCGCATCTGAGAAACTGAGCTTTATCGCCAGGGACAAAAAAACAAAAGAAGGAAAGGAATGGCCCCCCATCTCATATTAACCCCTCATCGCATGCAGGAATGTTTAAAATAATAATAAAAAAGAAACAAATGCTTATATTTATATAATAATATGACTAATTTAAATTACTCATTTCCCATTGAACGGTAGTTTCTTATTCTTGAGCATTTCTTCCCCCCCCATAACAGATTGTCAATGTGTCAATCATTTATTTTACACAGTCTGCCTTCCCTTTAGGACATCCAGTGACAAACCCTACTACTGCTTTATCATGTTACCATTTCCTTCATTCTTTGGGCTAGTGTACCCTTTAACATCCAACTTCCCCTGCAGAATTCAAATTATAGTAATTTATTAATAATTAATAAGGAGCCTTCCCAACCCCTTTTTCCCTATACTTATTATTACCTAAGACACTTCTAATACCTTACTTTACAACCCAATCCCTCCCTGGCTCTAAGACACCTGCTGCTGACATGATGAAAGGCATTACTAACCATAATTTTAAGGAAATTATTGTCCCCTATTCTGGCAGAGTAATTCTCCTCCCTTCCATGATCAATGACATCACATCCAATGATTTTGACTCCTTTTTCATCACTGCTGCCTCCTCTGCACATTCTCCAGTCTTATAAAAAGCCTCATTGAGCAGAAGATACATTTGCCAGAAAAAGGAAATAAACTTAGCATTGAATATCTGGCTACAATACATTATTAAACTGGGAAAAAAAGTGTGGACATGCCTTAACTGCAGTTCCATCATGTAAATATGTATCAATTGGCAATGGTAAGTTCCTTTAAAAGTGGCAGTATCCCAAACTCCTGTTTATAGGTGTAAACGCAGGGAAATAAACACGTTTTGAAAACAAACCCCACTGGTGTGCTAATGACACAATAACAGAGCGATGATCTCCCAGTAAAAGGCTATTTGGTTACTCGAAATAGACATAGAAATGTTCTCCTCTGTGGCTCTCCTTAGATCGTAGCTCGCGCGCTGTGTGATACAATGAGTTAATTCGCTTCGCTGTAACAGGGGTTACGTTGCCGGGTTGGTAAAAGGAAAGTCGGCATCTTATAAACCACACAAATGTGTTTTTAAAACGTTACTATACTTTATAAAAAACCTTCGGTATCTAAATAAAGAAACCACAAGTATTAACAACCAAATCGTTTGTTAAAATGTGGGTGTCAAATAATGGTCGTCATCCGTCATTTTTAAATTTTAACCCACCCAGATGTAAAGTAATCAACTGTTAACCTTTAATTTAGGGTAACTATGTAGGATAACTAACACTGTTTAGATAAAACTGACCTTGTACAATAAACGTTGGTCAGAATTTAACATTGGCCTAATGCGTTTAATTTACACCACTTAACACCCATCTTATGTTAACATTTCCATGGTGTTTTCCAAATGTTCCTGATAACTTTCCACGCTTGTACATGGCGTGGGTCAACACCGTGTTTAGGTGGCGGGTTGTAATATTGGTTTCACGGGGAAATCTCAGAAAGACGCTGTTTTTTCTAATTGGAATTTTTGCCTATTTATTGGATATTATTTTTATGGATAGTCTATTTCTTGTATGTCCATTTCATTAGATAGTTTAATTTATTGAATAGTCCATTCATTGGATAGCATATTTATTGAATAGTCCCATTCATTGGTATGTCTTATTTAATTGTATAGTCCATCAATGATAGTATATTTAAGATTGAATATCCTTCATTGGAATAGTCTATTTTATTGAATAGCCCTTCATTGGATATTTTTTTATTTATTGAATAGTCCCCATTCATTGGATAGCATATTTATTGGATGTCTTTTATTGTTATAGTCCATTCATTGGATAGTCTATTTATTGAATAGTCCATCCATTGGATTAGTTCTTATTGAATAGTCCATTCATTGTGGATAGCATCTTTATTGGATAGTCCTATTTATTGCATATTCCATACATTGGATTGTCCTATTTATTGGATATTCTATTATTGGATTGTCCTATTTTAATTGATAGTCTATTTATTAGATAGTCCATTATTGTATATTCTATTATTGAAAAGCCTATTTATTGATAATTTCTTTATTGGATAATCTCATTTATGATAATCTATTTATTGGATTGTTTATTATTTTATTGGATCGTCTATTTCTTAGATAGCCCCATTGATTGGATATCTCTTTTGTTGTAATAGTCTATTTATTATACTTTATTGATAGCCCTATTTATTGGAAATTCTATTATTGGATTGTCTATTTTATTTGACAGTAATCATTATTATATAGTTCATTATTGGATAGTCCCTCCATTATTGATAGTCTTATTTATTGATGCCCATTTTTTGGATTTTTTATTTATTTGACAGCAGATTTATTCAGTATGTCCTTTTATTGGATCTTCTATTTATTGAATAGTCTATTTAGTGGGATAGTCCATTATTGGATAGTCCATTTATTGATAGCCTATTTTATTGGATTGTCTATTTATTTGACAAGTAATTAGTGGATAGTCCATTTAATTGGATGTTTTCTTTATTGGATAGTCCCATTTATTGGATAGTCTTATTTATATTGGTAGTCCCTTTATTTGTCGCCTATTTATTTGGGATTGTTTAATTATGGCTAGTCCTATTATTGATAGTCCCATTATTGGATTGTCTATTTATTTGGATTCGTCTAGCTTTTCAGATAGTCCCTAGTCTGTTTATCGCAGTGGTCCTATAATTGATAGTCTATAAGTCTATTAGGATTGGTTAGTATTTGAAGTTTTGTTTCAGGAAGGAATTGAGAAGGGTTTGTTGAACTGCTGTAGACTGGGGATTGTAAGCATTAACATTAACAAACTTGTCTGCAATTAGCATAACGTTTAAAGATGCCTTAAGGCCTCACAGCATCGATATTCCAATCCAGTTTTTTGATAGACAGATATTGTCTGTCTAATAATTCTCCATCGACCCCTTCTAACAGAACGCAATCTTCCATCGTTTTCAAGATGAAATCTACAATATATCGCCAGCACAAGGTGAGGCTTTTTCCATAGTTCTTTAGATTGAATTTCGAAACGATTTAACCGTGTCAATGGCTACTTTTATATTTATTATGGCATCCCAGCTGCCTTGGGACCCTTATCCTAAAAGAGTCTATACATAAAAATATTCTCTGTATAATATCTGGGAAATCCTAATATCATATAAAATCTGAAACATCATGAAAACCTTTAGAAAGGATGTATGATATTGGGTTAGGTGATTGTTATCTTTGTGTGTGTGATCTCTATAACAACTAAGGGAGTCAATACCATTGTATTCCCTATCCCTCCACAATTATACCACTGTCTAAAGTGTTCGCTTTACACCACTTTTCCATTGTCTTTAATTATCCTAGCTCATAGCTTCTGTTTTTCCATATGTTATCCATGTCTCTAAATAAATCCCCCCTACAAATGCCTGATAGTGCCGTCACATTAGGAAATTTTAACTTTATAGGTTAATTGCCCTTTTTTCCTTAAATAATGGATGCTTCTTTTTTAAAAAATATATTTTTTACTAATTGTAGATTGAAGATCCCTGCATAGTGACCGTAAAGACAACCCGACACGAAGAAATAATTTAACGTTACCGGCCTCTTTAAGACGACTGATACTTGAAAAAGAAAAGCCAATAAATAAATAAATGAGAAAAAATAAATCAAATAGGAGAAAATGATTCTGATCTTTTTTGATTGAGAGAAATGTTTCTATGGCCTGAATTGTGTTTTTCTCAGATTCCATGGCCAACCAAACCATCATGTCTACTCCTTCCACAACGCGGGCAGTTTAACAAATCTTCACAATCACTGCGCAATTAGAACAAAAAAAAGGAATTGGCAAAAGGGCTGTATATAGGGCTTAAACCCCTAACTTCTGGCATTATGGACATCTTGGTCCCACCTTGTAATGGGCACAGGCTAAGTTTTTTCTTACCTCTTGTGTAAGTGGCAGGAAGTCCTACAATTTCTTGTTCACTGTTGGTTGGTTTGGGGATTGTTACGGGCTCTCATCATGGAAAGGTTCGTTAGTCAATCTCATCATCTTCAGTTCCATTTTCTTGGCAACCTGTTGAGAAAAGGACAATGATCTTTATTTATATTCCTCACTGAAGGCTATTGGACCTCAGGTTTTTCCCATTGTGGTTTTTGGAAACCAACTAGTGAATCTGCCATGGTTAAACACGGACCAACATCCTTTAAATGGTTTACTACTAGGTGAGGAGTGCATCTGAGTAATAAGTTTACTTCCATAACCTTCCCATAGAATGGCCTTGTGTACCAAAAGAAATCAATAGATGGCTACTGACATAAACAGCAATTCTTGCCACCCCAACCAATTGGGAGAGACGTGTAAATTAACATGCCCGCCTCTCCATAAAAGCAAACTATTTTGAATTATGTCACGTTTCAACAGAACAGGTTGACAATAGAATACTGGGTGCTTGATGGTCCACGACACTAAAAACATTCGGAAAATAACTCTAGAAGAGAAATAGGAAATGGAGAGGATGAAATAACGCAATATTCGTTTTGCTTCTATTCATCAAGGACCGTTAACGTGCGCCCGCTAGAATCCAATGTTGTTGTAATATAGCTATAAGGATTATTGTAAAAATTAACCCCATTTATTATATGTCTACAACAAAATGCCCAAACATTCAAACCCCTTTTAATGACGATTTCAGAGATGTCACAAACACGCCCATAAATGTTATGGATGGTTACGGAGAAATCACACAATTTTGAATATTTGGGCATTTTTGCAGCCAAATCAAAATCAAACTCGTGTTTTGGTCAAAAGACCCCTATTTTTCCTTATTATTTTTATTCTTTATAAATAAATATATGTAATGTAAACTTCTACTCGCGGACGTCATCCATGGTTAGTCCCACAAAAAAAAAACAACAACAATTTTTTTAGGGTCAGGGGGGGGGGAAGATATAATGTGAACTTGGTCACAGAAAGATAATGTTTTTTTTATTGGATCAGGAAGGAACAATTTCTTGTTTTATTCTAAGGAAGGAGTTTTTATGTTTCCATGGCAAAAAAAAAAAAAAAACTTGTTTGATTTATTGATTCTGTAAGTACCTCCCTTGGGGGAAATAGAAAAAGCACAAACATTTTTATCTATAAACTACATTGTAATAAACCAACATTTAAAAGCTGGGTGTACTGACAATTAAACAATAAATGATTTAATTGGATCCAAAGTAATCCAACGTAATTGTCCCTTAACGTTAACGAAGCTCCTGAGTGTTCTGAAGATAACCACGTTGGTTTTGGGATCACTTAGAACCTGTCCAGAAATTCAACTTGCTGTGTTCTGCACTAAAGTAATAGAGGGAGTCTCATGTTCTTCCTATACTTTCATACGTACTTTACGTCGTATGGGAGAACGCTCTTAAAGGTTCTGTCACATCTTGAGTCGCTGCTGACCTGGAGGAAGAGGGTAGATTCCATCGCAAACCTTGTCTATAGAGAATGTTCCCGAACTTTTGCAAAACCGGTCCGCCGAGGTCCTCAAATTTTCGAAAAAATTAAAAAAATTCGCCATCCGCGAACGTACCCCTTAAAACCTATTAAAATGAAAGTGTCGCAAATCTGTTCTTCGCAAATACGAGGATTCTTTCGGAAAACACGAACCGAAAATGTGGGGTTGCTTCCGTCCCAAAAATGTGAAGAATCCGTGAAATTTTGAAATTTATGAGTAATCTCTCGTATTTTTCCCGTATTGTTGAAAATACGAGAAAATCCTCGTATTTCAAATGTTCCGAAAAACGCCGGTTCTGAAAAGTTCGGAAAAAGCGGAAACCGAAAATCTTCTGCGATGATCCACCGTTCTCAAACGAGGAAATCCGCCATCACTGGACCATCACTACTTGTCTACAAAATAAAAGCTGTTAGTCCATTAAAGTATCACAGTGTCTCTAACTTTTACTTTTTTCATCATCTTTTAAATAATCTTTGCTGGCTTACCACGACCTATCTTTTTCCAAATGGAAGCAAAGATTACAGGATTAACCAGAAATACTTTCAGGTTAAGCCGCAGAACACGCTTCCCCCATCTCTCTATTATTGATACAGGCAAATCTGAATACACCTCAAACCTAAAGCTTGTACCACCTATCGATTTTTCCTCCTACCGCTACTTTTTGAACGTCGGCCAGAGGAAGGACTGTCGTCGCGGCAAAAGCAGCCGCGCCGATAGTCACCGCGACCGATCTGCGGTCCATGAGGACCGCACAATCCGGACGAGGTTTTCCACCCTGTCCGATCGTACCTTTTAATCGTCCGATTCGGCGAACGGTCGATCGGACATGGGCACTTTCGGGATGCGATAATTTCGTTCGATCGACAGATACACTGACTATCTCATCGTGGTGTACCCAGCTTTATAGATACACAACCTCTTGTATCAGACACAGCCATTGTAATATCCTATTCGATTTACAAGCTAATAAATATAGGAAATGTCGAATGGAATCCATAAGCGAGAATTAGGGCAAACCCATCCAAATGTGGGAACGCATGGACACATATCTAACACTCTTCAATTCTTAACAGTCTAACGTCTGTTTTTTTATCCCTGCCTGAGTAGGGATTTGAGAATTAAAATGTACAAGTCCCATTAATGAGCATCTATGCCCTCCCGGGTAACAATCTATGGAAATGGTTTATTTCCAGAAACGAAACTCTGTGATAATATATATATATATATATATACTATATATATATATATATATATATTATTATATAGGATATCAGAAAAACTCCAGAGCCACACTGGGATTTACTTTGCAGATACGCCTTTAATTAGCCATGGGAACAAAAAACGTTTTGCCTCATATGTAAGGCCTTTGTCAACCAAATATTTAGCTTGACAAAGTTTTTCTGAGTATCCTCTATATCTCCCCTCTTTACTTGTGCACCAGGGAATATGTGGAACATTTTAGATCAACACTTTAAGGAAATACCCACGTATGACTGTATAATATATAGATATGGCTATCACGTAAACACAAGGGGTGATACAATTGAATTTAATAAAAAAGCGAACCTAAAGGATTATTTTTTTTTATAGCTTAAATAGATTATAACTATTAACAAGCTGAGATTAAGTCACCATAGCAAGTTGGATATTAACCATAGCAGATGAGAATATTCAACCATAGCAGATGAGATATTAACCATAGCAAGCTGAATAATTAAACATAGCAAGATGAGATATTAACCATACAAATGAGATTTAACATAGCAAGATGAGATATTAACCATAGCAAGATGAGATATTAACCATAGCAGCTGAGATGATAACCATCGACATTAGAGATTGATAACCATAGCAAGCTGAGATATTAACCATAGCACGCTAAGATGTAACCTAGCAAAACTGAGATGATTACCATAGCAAGCTGAGATGATAACCATAGCAAGCTGAGATATTAACCATACAAAGCTTATTTGATAACCATAGAAAGCGTAGATTATAACCATAAGCAAACTGAGATATTAACCATAGCATCGGAGATGATATCCCTAGCACTTGAGTTATACCATAAGCAACTGATATGATAAACCATAGAAAGCCGAGATGATATTCATAAAAAGCTAAGATTATAACCATAGCACCTTAATATTAACCATAGCAAACTGAGAGGATAACCATATCAAGCTAATTATACCATAGGCAATCTGAGTGAGAAACCTAGCAACTGAGATTTAACCAGAGGCAAGCTGATATTATAACCATAGCATCTGAAATACTGAACCATAGCAAGCTGAGATGATATCTATAGCAAACTGAAGATAAGAGAAAGAACCATCAGCAAGATGAGATTAAACCATAGCAAGCTGAGATTTACCATAGCAGCTGAGAGAGACCATAGCAAGCTTCGAAGGATAACCATAGCAATCTGAGATGATAACCATAGCAAGCTGAAGATATTAACCATAGCACGCTGAGAGGATAACCATAGCAAACTGAGATATTAACCTTGCAAGCAAAGAGGATACCATAGCAAGCTGAGATATGAACCATAGCACGCACAGAGATAACCATACCAAGCTGCAGATATTAACCAGAGCAAGCAAAGAGATAACGGATAGCAACTAGATATTAACCAGACAACTGAGATTATACCATAGCAAGCTGGAGGATAACATAGCCAAGCAAAGAGATAAGATAGCAAAGCTAGATATTAACCAGAGCAGCTGAGAGATAACCATAGCAAGCTGAGAGGATACTAGCAGCTGAGATATTAACCATAGCAAGCTGAGAGGAAACCATAGCAAGCTGAGAGGATACCATAGCAGCTGAGAAAATATTAACCATAACAGCTGAAGGATAACCATAAGCAAGCTGAAGATAACCATATCAAGCTGAGATATTAACCATAGCAAGCCTAACATTATAACCATAGCAGCTGAGATGCTACCCATAGCAAGCTAGTGATAACCTGCAAGCTGAGAGGATCACCATAGCAAGCTAAGATGAATAACCATAGCAAGCTAGATGATACCCCTAGCAAGCTGAGTATTAACCATAGCAAGCTACGATATAACCATTAAGCAAGCCCTGAAGATGATAACCTAGCAAGCTGAGATATTAAAAATAGCAATTGAAAACATTTAGAATTTCTAAAGTCCGTGATATTTTCAAACTATCAACTCAGAGAAATGTGTGGAAATATAAATCTCATAAGTAAAACTTTAAAAAGCTTTTCTTTACGTTTCAGCTCCAGAACTATTATCCTGTAACTATGAAAGGCTGAGGACAGTTTAGGACATTACTTGTTGTCGAAAGTAGCAAAGATAAGGGGATTAAGGGTGAACTCCTCAGCATGCATCCAAGTATTGCTTGTACTCTGTAGAAGAGTACAAGAGAGCCTTAGTTTATGGATGGATTCCTTTGAATAATTACAGAGATCACTCGTAATTTCCACTCGATGTTTCAATGGTTGGGGTGGGTGTGTGGGAAATACATTAAAAGTGAAAAGCAACAAATGACTTAATTGTGTAAAGACTGTTCCTCTCTAAGTATAGATGTAATGTGGGTTCGAATCGAATCTGAGGGTTTCGAAGGTCCCCACAACACTTTCAGAACTCTGAAATTTCCAGTTTTTTATTCTAAATTTCGAGGAAACTCGAATCAAAAGTAGAAATGATTATCGAGAAATCCGAACCGTGAAATGAAGGTATGATTGTTTCGGTAACCCTCAACATACTGATTGATTTCGTATAACCCCAAAAGTATGATTGATTTTCGGATAACCCTCAAAATAATGAATTGGGAATTTTGGTGATGACCCTCGAAAATTAATGAGATTTCAGTGAACCCTCGAAAGTAATGATTGATTTCGTTAAACCTCGAAAGTAATGGATTGCTTCGGTAACCCTCAAAAGTAATGATTGATTTTCGGTAACCCTCAAAAATAATTATGATTTGTAACCCTCGAACTTATGATTGATTTCGGTCAACCCTCCAAAGAATGATTGATTTCGTAAAACCCTCAAAATAATGATGATTTTCGGGTAACCCTCGAAAGTAACGACCGATTTCGGTAAACCCACGAAAGTAATGATCGATTTCGGTAACCCTCGAAAGTAATGATTGATTTTGGTACCCCTCAAAAAAGTAAATGATGATTTCGGTAACCCTCAAAGTCTTGATTAATTTTGGTAACCCTCGAAGTAATGATTGATTTCGGTACCCTCAAAAGTAATGATTGATTTCGGAACCCTCAAAAATAATGATTGATTTCGGTACCCCTCAAAAGTCATGATCGATTTCGGTACCCTCAAAGTAATGATTGATTTCGGGTGACCCTCAAAAGTAATGATTGATTTCGTGACCCTCGAAATAATGAATCGATGCGTAACACCTCGAAAGTAAATGATCGATTTCGGTGACCCTCGAAGTATAATCGCTTTCGTGACCCGAACTCGAAAGTAATGCATCGATTTCGGTGACCCGCGAAGTAATGATCGATTTCGGTGACCTCGAAGTATAATGATCGATTCGTGACCCCTCGAAAGTAATAATCGATTTTTGGTGACCCTCAAAAGAATGATCGATTTTGGTGACCTCGCAGTAGCGCTCGATTTCGGTAACTCTCGGCGCTCGAAAACAGTCCGATCATGAAAAGAGATAGTTTTTAAAAAATACATTTTGGTTCTTTTCCGGTTTCCCATACCATTCTCCAGGTCTCTGTGTCATTTACAGTAAACCTACTATTACTAGTTCTCCCTCAAAATGGACAGAACCTTTTTTCTCTCAGAACTTCCTAAGGGTCTCGTTCCACTAAAGACAAACTGAACAAGAAACTGACAGAAACACACAGAACGAGTTCTCCTCAAGGGTTCGTTTTTTCGAAATTTCGAAAATTTAAAATGGAACAAACTCCAAAATTTCGAACATCGCTATCGATAAGTTACTGAAGTCCATAAAGGGTACTTATACTGAAAAAAAAATTACTTTGTCTCATCATTAATCTTATCATTACATATCTTGAAGCATCAATTTTCTCTGTGGTAAAGTTGTTTGAAACTGTTGAATTTCGTTCCCGTTCGAATGCGGAAAGTTCGAAGTTTGAAAAATTGTCTACTTTCATTATTGTTCTACTTTCGTATTCGGTTGTTGAAAACGTCTCCTTTCTACTTTCGATTTTTGTTCGGAAATCGTCTACTTCGATTTTCGAAATCGGCTACTTTTGATTTTCGATCATCGTCTACTTTCGATTTTCGATCAAAATAGAAAATTCGAAAAATCCCGGGTTCCGTGAAATACCCGGAGTTCCCGAAAGTTCAAAACCCTCAGATTTTCATTGTAAAAAAAAACGGTTCTATTCAACTCACAAACTATTTCTACTCTGAGGTGTGTGTTTGCTGCTGCTTTTCCATACAGAAAAAAAAACCCCTTTTGTTTTGCTCAGATTCAGTATCCCCCCTCCGTCCCTTAACCCACTCCTCCAGACCTGACTTTTTAAAAACTGAGTATGCTCAGCAATCACTATTTATCTAGCACTTGAGAGATGGAATGCCCCCAACTGTCACCAATCCATTTACAGTAACACCTTCCAGTTTACAGCAAATCCCGTACTTTGCAGCACAGCAATTTTTATTATCAAGTCCTTGATGGACAGCTGACTCTATTACCTTTATCTGATATATAAAGAAAATAGGGGCAGATCACAAAATAATGTGATAGTTGGGAAGAAGTCCAAACTGCTTACCTCTGTTGGTGCTGCATAACCTGTATATAGATTTTACGATTAACTCGACCACATATTTTCAATCGATCAAAGGCATTCCACCCACAAAAAGGAATTTTCCCCCAACCAGAAACTGTAATAGTCTCACTGTTCTCAAGCGCTGCTATACGGGACTATTCAGCCCCATGTTTTACTAGTCCTGTACTAATTCTCCTTACTCATCATTTATTGGTCGTCTAATGTAGGCTTTCATGTTACACAAGCAGGGGTCTAACCGGGATTCCTTCACTGACATGTGCAAAAGCTCCTTAAGCTCATTCAAGCACTCCAGAGGAGGTTAAGGTTGCGGAGGCATGCATAACTCTTTTTAACAAATGCTGAGACAGTTTAAATATTACAGTTTTCATGGAATGGGGGTTGTTGTACATGCGGACAGTTTCATTTTGTTGTGGACATGCGCTTTAACTCTGAATGTCAATATTCCCCGCCTTTACATCAATAATATAGTTGTAATGAAATAGAACGTTAAGAAGTAGACTACTAGCGTGTGGTCCACATAATCCAGGTGAAAAAAAAATCTGTTGTGTTGAATTAAAGAGCAGCGATACCAGAGTTATCATACAATTTAAAACCATTTTACCCATTTAATGGAATTTTTTCGTATTAGGTGGGTATTATAATAGCTGTACGACAGCCCTGTCACAATGAGCCGAGCTACCGTACAATGGCCCCCGGTAAATACTTCTAATTATACATGTCCTTGCAGGTTTATACCACAAACGCACCTATGTGATAGACTACTTCCAATTCTGAGTGGCATTGAACAGCGGGAAAGTTGAAAAAATACACTAAATGTGTACGTAAACATAATGAGGCAGTCCCCTACTTTAAATAAATAAATGTAAAAAATGAGTAACAATGGTTCTGTGGGCTTTAAATGTGCATTTTTATAACCCCCTTACGGAGCTATAAATATTCACGTTTCACATTAATTAATTTTAAATTCTCCTAAGACACGTATGATGTCAACATTATTTTATTTCAATTTACCTAACACACATGTGATGTCACAATCGTTTAATTTCTATTTCCTAATGCATGTTGATTTTAAATATTTGATTTCCATTTCCCTGAAGATACGTATGATGTCACTTATTTCATCTATTTCCCTAATGCATGTGGCTGTCACGCAATCTAGTTCAGATTTCCCTTACCACTATGTGCTGGTTCACATTATTTAATGTCTATTTACCTAACGCGCGTGTGATGTCACTATTTCATTTCCATTTCCCTAAAGCACTTTGTGATTGTCATGTTATTTGAATCTCCATTTGCCTTACCCATGCGTGATTGTCACATTATTTAAATCCATTTTTCCTAACACATTGACTTATTTATGTCACATTATTTCATTCCCATTTACCTAAACACGTGGGATGTTCACATTATTTAATTTTCATATTTATTTCCATTACCCAATGCAAATGTGATGTCACTTATTAAATTTCCAGTTCCCTAATGCATTTTGTGATGGTCATGTCAATTTGATCTCTATTTGCCTTACCACCCGTGATGTCACATTATTTAATTTTCGCATTTTCCTAACACACACCTTATAATTCACTGATTTAATTTTCCATTTCCCTAAACACGTCATCACTGTATGATCATTTCCATTCTCCTATCCACAGAAATTTCTCGTGTTGTTTGTATTTTTAATTTTATCTCCTATGCCCGTTTGGAAATTGTATCAAGTAACAGAGAAATAAAATCTAAATTTTGAATGGTTTTCCAGGTTGGGGGGGGGCGTAGGATTTCTGGGTTTAAATTTTCATGAACGCTCCTTCTGGCAAACATCAAATCTGTCATTTACATCATGGACGGTGGTTCAGCACTTTCAATTAGTGAGACCCCTGGCGCTGTGTTAGATCTGGGGCTAAAATGAAGCAAAGTTCCTCAGTAGGGACTGGATATAATTAAGGTCTGGGCTGGTCCACACTCTCCTCTCTTTATCATTAGACTGCACATGTTGGGAATATTTTAAACAAATCATTTTATATGTAGAAAACCTTCATTCACCTTCCCCTTAAAGGCAGTGGTCACCACCTGAGTCAGTACTATTGTTAGTTTTTAATTATTCAGACTTGGAGCAGCTTCTTACATCTGCAATGGGAACAAGTTTTAAATGAAATGCTCACGTATTCTGTAAATTTATGAGAATGCTCACGTATCCTTTAAAATGTATTAGACTGCTCATCGTATCTGTAAATGTATGAGAATGCCTCCCCCCACGTATTCTGTAAATGTATGGAGAATTCTCACGTATCTGTAGATGTATGAAAATGTCACTTATTCTGTAAATGTCTGATAATGCTCACGTATTCTTTAAATGATGAGAATGCTCACGTATTCTTTAAAATGTTTGAGAATGCTCACGTACCGAGTCTTATGTATGAGAATGCTCACGTATTCTGTAAAAAATTGTATGAGACTGCTCACGTATTCTGTAATGTTCCTTGCATGGCAGGTTCTGTACTATCATTTCTGAATGACGGGCGAGAGAGATATCTTAAAGGAGATTAATATAAATGTCAATGAGTCTAAATGGATGGTATATGTCCCTTAATAGAGACGGTTGAAACCGGGGAGTTCATAAATCCGAATCTGACTCATGAATTCCAATACAACAGAAATTAGGGTAAACAAACCACAGTTAATGGTTTAGGCAGGAACACACCATACAGGGCTTCCTCCTGACCGACCGGTCGTTCACTTCGGACCAGTCGGCCGAGTAGGGACTTCATCCGCTGGCAAAAGTAGCCGCATCTGACAGTTAGCCGTGACCAATCGTGTGGTGCATAGAGGACCATCCGATCTGTTGTGATATCGAACGATCGAACGGTCAGGCATCGGTCGCGCCACCTAAAACCCACCAATATGCGGCCCGACCAACCGAAAACCACTGAAATGTCGGTGGGTGGGCCGAATATTCTATGGTGTTGTTACCAGCTTAAAGCACCTGTGAAAGGGCCGGATAACACGTACAAATCACCCAAACATTAATAAAGTAAAGTCCGGTGTAAGTAGCCTTTTATATTTCGGTAACCCTAAAAGTAGCTTCTGTAACCCTGGAAAGTATTTCTGATTTTGAGGGTTAACCGAAAATACCAAACGCCTAATTTACACTATTGCTTAAGTCTCCGAGGTAGTCCTTTAGATTTCTCTCTTTATGGTGTATTGAATACCATCTAAATCGGTACCTTTTTAGTGTGGCCATTGTTCCCTATACTATGTAAATAGCCTCATTTGGGCATTGGGTATTGCTTTTTGCGATCTCTAATATAAATATTATCCTCTCAAGCCTACCTTAGAGACCCTGGCAGAAATACCCACTAAGAACCCTATTTTTAGTGAACAAAAACCTCTTAAGCACATTAGATGGCTGCTAGTCAAAATGTTTTCTTCTGGATCAGTAAAGATTACTTAAAAGGCTTGGAATATTTTTCTTGCTTTTCAGGCTAGCAAGACAGATTGAGTTATCAGGAGGTTTTAATCAGTTGATCCACATTGTAACTTTTAAAAAAAAAAAACGTTCAGATTCTTCTCTCTTGAGTATCCGATGAGTTTTGCTCATCTCAATGTTTTTCAAATGCAGTCAGATTTCATTACTTCCTCAATAAATTCTATTGGGTCCTTCAAGTACCTAAACACAAAACATTGATTAAAGTAAAATGTAGTGTCCTATTGACGAAACAAGAATTCCATGGATTTATCCATCAGCTATATATGCAGGTTACCTACCAAACTTCTGATGATAGGGGCTAAGTGTGGAGAACATCATTTAGCAAAAAAAGTTCCAATTGTTGGGTGGTTTTCATGTGATTTAAACCCTCATATCCGGAGGAGGTCTAAAAACTGATCCTAACAATGTTGATTAAACTAGAGACACAGTGCTACATCTCAGGTCACGCTAACCCATTTACAAAGGGTGTGTTTTCCTGTCTGGTTCGCTCACCTTTACATAAGGGGGAACTTTTGGCTGGCGGTTGACATACTGAACAGTTTTTTTCCCATGTTACCCAATGACCATTCCACACCCTGATGACTTGAAAAATGAATCAACTTGCCTTGGTTAATATAATTTATTTTTATGTGGCACCAAGTTAAATAAGCATTCTAATACATTAAATGTCCAACATTTAATTAGACTAGAGATTTTAGCATAACCAGAATCATTCGAGTGGCAACCCTACACTGTAATACATTATTAATTTCCCGGAGGAATGGGTTGAACCTCCAAAACATTGTAAATGTCACTTGCACATAAATTAACTTTTTGATGTTATATTGAAGTTTTCACCCAACACTTTCATTTGGGTGTCCTTTGCTTGGAGTGCACCTAATTATTATTGGCAATTCAATTTGGAGTGTGCTAGATTTCAAATACATTAATTAATTCTCTTACATCTACAAGCCACGGTGCAAAAAATTGGTTATGTAATAATGGACTGGTTGTCATAACCATTAGCTCCAGAGATTCTATTGAGCATAGTGCAGCTTATGTCTCTGGGTCTGTGACCACTTTGTAAAAACCCAGAATCCTGCAAAGATAAAATTAACCCAGAGGTGATCGCCACAGAACACATAATTATGTTTAGTTTGGGGGGGGGGGGGGGGGGGGGTTTCTATAGAATTCCTGCGTGGTTAATTTTCCATTTTAAGATTTCTGTTTATTTTGGAGTTTATTATTACATGTATATATTCTTTTAAATATTACAATGTTACTTAATATGTTATAACATGTTAAAACAGAAGAAAAAAGAAGTAAATATTTTATTTAACAACACTGACATTCCTGGCCGAAGGACAGCATAGTGTATTAATCTGTTTCAGCTTTTTTTTCTGTTGCCAGGGAATTTTCTACTTCAATTATAAACCTTTAAACTCCTACCTAATAGGGATCAAAGAGCATATTCTTTTAATGATAGAAATAAAATGTATACAGGGATGGGAATCATTGGCTTTTTACAATCAAGAGCAAGATCTGGAGCTTTGCTGCACTGGCATGAAACTGCTAAAGTAAATAGGTTTCGCTTCTTGCAGACTTTGGAACTTATACTAAAAGATTTCCGAAGCATCTAGTCCACCCCTCCTTATAGGCTGCCACCCCACTTTAATCTGCAGGAGCACATAAATTCAAATATGTCGGTCATTGTCAGTGATGTATTTGTCATATCATCAAGGCTGAACTGCTCTAGCTCCAAGTACCTGGAAGAAGAATCGAACTAGCTGAAAGAACCTCGTTCACTTCATAATGGGTTTTGGGAGGGTACTTAAGCTATGTGTGAAATTTAGATGGGGGTGGTGTGTACATTGTGCATGATGTAATACAAACAAATTAAAGGGGAACTGTGGTCTCAAACAAGTTGAATTTAAATGAGATCCCAGGTTCCTACCTTTAAAATGAGCCATCAACCACCATTAACTTTCAGCACAGCCCAACAGTAAAGAAAATCACTGATCAGAAAGTTAGGGGGTGGGAAGTTCTGAATCTGCATCACAACTACTTTGTTCCCCTTTTCCTTCAAATCTGCGGCTGGCACATGCCAAGTGCAGGAGAAAGCAGAGGAAACAGGAAGTTACAGTAGGAGTTACACCTTGAATAAGAAAAAAGTGACTGAAGGAGGACTTAAGGGTAGGGGGAACAGCCACAGCAGGGAGTGTGTAAGGGTCCTGTAAATTTTTAACTAATGTCACAGGGACTGTCACATGGTTCAGAGCAGAAGCAGGAAGTGGCATGGGGATCCTGGATAGGCTGCACCATAAAATATAAAAAGTATACATACTTCAAACTAGTAAAAAAAAATAATGAATTAATTGAAAAAATACTCAGGATAGCAATTCCTGACAATTTACCTTAAGTCATTTTTTTTTGGCACCATTTCCCTTTAATAGCTGGCAATTACAGTCATGTTGTAGGTAATTACTTGGGATTTTATAATTTCTGGGGAATTCCATTACAATTAATGACATTCCACTAATTCCTAATTGTTTTCCGTTTTGTACAGTTTCATTTTTAAATATTCATATAATTTAACTACAACTTTCATTTTTTTATAACGCAATAAATTTTGGAAAATGTTTACTTACGTCCAACAGGAATTCTACCAATGTGTCAGCAGAAAACTCCCCATCTATTCAAATGATTTCGTCCTCTTAAATACATAGATACTGTCTTCCTTCTGAAGCCCTGGTGGAGAGAAAGGTAGAAGATCATGGTACATTGTTTGGGCCAAGTGTCATTTAATGATGGATGATTAGAAATTTTGCTTTACACAAACTGGATCCTTTCTCCTCCTCAACTTATGATCTCCCTTACTATCTCACAATTCTAATGAATTGAAGTAGAGACTGGAATCTGTTAGTGTGATAATCAGCAAATACCCAATGGGACCCCAAACAGTTTACTGATATTGCCAATGTGTAATGGGATAGTTCTTCACGCCCACATGCTACCCGCCATAGGCATCACCATTAATGGTCTAATTGAAAATTTCCCACCAGAATGGGTTCCAGACGATAATGAGCCTTCCGCCATCGGACAAGTCACTCAGATTTCGTGTATGGCCTATAGAAGTGTATATAGAAGATCACAGCTTGCCTTGATTCAGAGCTGCATTGGGAATTTCCTGTTATCTTTCCTTACTCTAGCAGCTCATGTATGAATTACCCAGATGTTTTTGAACCAAATGGAGACACACAGCATTGGCACCTGCTGTCAACACGTACCAACCTTTTAAATTGCTTATTCGTAAAGAAAAATCTAATTTTGAAACTAGTCGATCGCTTTCGTCCCAATTCAGTTGTATGCGCACAGTCCATTAATGGCAACCAGCTATTCCGACACATATACACACAGCCTCAAACATCAGACGAATGCACACATACGGTAGAACCATGAGTATGTAATCCTTCATACGAAGGCACACATACGGACCATGATAGGTATCTTCATATGAAGGCCCACCTATAACCATGAGTCAATGTAATCTTCATAGAAGGCACCATCGAAACGTGAGTATGTAATCTTCATACTAAGGCAACACTAGAACCGTGAGTATGTAATCTTCATATGAAGCACACCTAGAAACGGAGTATGTAATCCCTCAGAAGAAGTCACACATAGAACCGTGATTATGTTAATCTCATACGAAGGCAAACCTAGAATCAAGAGTATGGAATCATCATATGAAGGCACAACCAGAACCAAGATTATTCAACAATATACGAAGTCACCCTGCTATAACCAAGAGTCCATGCACATCATATGAAGGTATCAGGCCTGAGAAAAACCAAGTGTATTTATTCATCATCCACAAGCACACTAGAACCAAGAGAATGAAAATCATCATACGAAGGCACACTAGCACCAATAGTATGCAATTATCATACAATTGCGCCCTAATACTAACAACATGGACTCATCAAAGAACAACGAACATATAATCAACCCTACAATAGCATGCCTTGGTCCAGTCCTACAATCCCCATACAAATCTTTGAATCTAAATACATAAAATCTTGGCACAAAGACATACCTAGAACCAACATAACATACAATTGCCATTGATTGCAAATGTTTTCTGCCAGCTTGCAATTTATAACTGATAATTAGTGAATACACGCTGGCCATTGATTGGTCACACGGGAAGCTGATTCAAACCCATAATAACACACACAATGCGATCACGACAATACAGGCAGCTGGTTTACTGTATATCTCCCAGGACATTCGCCTGGCAGACCGAACAGATCTTTCAAGCATAAAAATATTTGAGCATATGGGTACTTATCCTTGGATAAATAAAAGCTTTGTCACAAGCTCCACAGAATAGAGAAATCAAATAGAGGATGGGAGCCAAGCTAAGGTGTTTAATAACTGATTAGATGCCAGCACACGACGTACTCATACCATGGATTAAAGAAAAGCAGAGTTTCTTAAAGGCAGGGTTAGAAAATAAAGACATTTTTTTTTTTTTGTTTGGAAGGCCACCCTTTAACTTAACCTGATGGCACTTACCCTTCAAGCTTTTGTTGATTGCTTAAATGTCCTACCTATATCAGTATCGAGAATTGCAACTGAAAAGGGCCGTTCAGCGCGGATGGATCCTTACTCTAAGGTCTTTTAATGACCCCATATGCCCTATTCTAAGTCTTTAGAGGCCTGGATTTAATAGTGGCACCAAGCGCACTATAAACCATAACCATTCCGGAGATGTTTCCTGAAAAATGTCTTTCGGACCTAAGTTTTAAATCTTGTGATGATGGGGTCCTCTTTGGAACTGCGATTTAGGATCGGAGAATTTTCAATGGACGACCCCACAATTACATCACATAGAAACCTTTATTATTTCCTAATTAAGTTACTTTTGCTCCCCACCATCTCCCTTGTAAACTCATCAAACACATCCATTTTTACCCAAGACAAACAATCTCATATTCTCTCCCACGCGCCATGGTAGCTCCCTCCTTTATCTTACATCTCTAATTACAACCCAGCAAAGGGAAATATGTTATTTTAGCACCGAACCAGGAAGTTGTTCGTGCAAAAATAATTTTTTCCTCCGTGCTAATTTTTACCATCTACATCCCTCTGAGCCTGACGTGGATTCAGAACTGAGTAAACACTTTCCCAAAAACAAAAACACTTCTAAAGTTAGCGATAGTGACCATAAGGAGATGGAATCGTCACAATTGTACTGGGATTACTGGACATTTCCCATAACCAATACCTGCTAATGTTGAATAACCCTGGTAAGTGTTAAATAATCTCCGGTAATGTTAAATAACCCCGGCAAGTGTTAAATAATCTCCGGTAATGTTAAATAACCCCGGTAAGTGTTAAATAATACCCGGTAATGTTAAATAACCCCGGTAAGTGTTAAATTATACAGACATCACGACTAAGTCTAAAGAAGGGTAATCTAGTAAATATGTTCACACTCCAAAAAAAGAAACAAAAATCTATCTTACAATAAAATATTCGCTAACTCTACGTCAAACTCAAACAAATACTATGTTACTAGGGAACTTTAGACACATGATGGAGTAGAAAGGTGGAGGAGATGGACGGATTCTGATACACGCCAATACTAGGGTACTAGACTGTTAGAACAACAATTTATGGGGGTAGAGTATAAAAGTTTCTAGAGTTAGACATCCTTATTTACCTAATTACTGTTAAGAATGTAAGCTGAAGATGTTTTTATTGACTTGTATGTCACGAATGCTTATTAGGAATGTTTTTATTTTCTGGAAAAGAATTAAAACACCATACTGGACAGAACTAGAATCTAATTCATTCAATAACCATTACTGATTATCATTTATTTCCTTCATTGTAGAGATTTTCATTTACTACAGTTCAAAGTGTCCGTAAATGACTACAAAGCACTTAACCCAAGTCTCGTACATTCTGTCTGGCTGGAGTTTTTCTCAATGTTGTCTACAAGAGATGGAACATACATTTCAGGTCTTACTACAGAAGCTCATTTACTATTCTGACAACATTGACCGGTAATTTGGGTAATACTATGTTTGACCATATGAGATTGCAATTGGACCAAGTGAATACACAAGTAATGAAGTACAGTGCTTTACGATCCATCAATTCCTTATTAAAATAGAAATGTTTAAGGGTGGATTCAAATAGTAGGTTTTACTAATCCGTAGAGACAGACAAACGTGCCACGTTCACAAAACAGTGGTTAATACCTCCTAAATATCTTGGTTTTGTTGTGAAATTTTAACAGCAAATGAAAAATTTTCAGGGACGATTCAATAAAAGTTCTTCTCAGTTAAAATGTGCTATTTTGGCCCCAACCAATTCAGAATTTATGTAACTTTGTAGCTCACATCTGATTGGTTGGGGCAAAATTAGCACCCTTTTAACGACAGAACTTTTATTGAATAACCCCCCTTTGTGGCCAATTTTTGCTTGTTCTTACAATTTTTTTTTTTATCATAACTGGTATTTTGCCATAAATAAGTTTCCACACCAATTAAAGCTCTTAATACTTTTTTGCAGACAGACCAGAAGTTTTACAAGAAGATAAAAGAGCTTGTGAAGGTTCTCATTCATCCAGGTCATGGTATATCTGTGTATTCAATTAGATTCAACTGGACTTGAAAATGTAGTTCTTGAAGACGTTTCGCTAGTCATCCGACTGGCGTTCTCAATTCAAAATGACCTTGTACAAAATCTGTGGCATTATGTACCACTGGAAAAGCCCAATTAATATCACAAGCCATGTGTTTAAGGGGTGATTGATAGTGCTAAGAGGGTTTTAGAACCCCAGAAGTAAGGTGTTAAAACAGCATTGTACATGTCAAGACAGTTGGTTGTCGAATTGAATACAACAGATATCAGATTAAAAGAGTGAAAGTGAACTTGCTGCCGGAATTCTTGTATGAAGATTTTATTAATCATATCAAACCGTTATCAATTTTATTTATTCCGTAATGTAAATAATACCTGGTAATGGTAAAATAACCCATTAGTGGTTCAATATCCCCCGTAATGTTATAAAACCCCTAAGTTTAAATAACCCGGAAAGTGTTAAATAATACCTGTAATGTTAATATAATCCCTGTAAGTGTGACATAATCCCCTGTAATGTTAAAACTAATAAGTGGGTTCAATAAACCCGGTAATGTAAATAACCCTTAGTGTTAAATAATACCTGTAATGTTAAATAACCATTATTAGAGTTAAAAATCCCCGTTAAGGTTTAAATACCCCGGTAAAGTGTACTACTACACTTTAATGTTTAAATAAATCTAATAAGTGTTCAATAATCCCCGGTAATGTTAAAATAACCCATTAGGGTTAAATAAACCTGGTAATGTTTAAATAACCCAATTAAGAGTAAAAAATCCCCCGTAATTTAAATACCCTCGGTAAATGTTTCAATAACCCCGGTAAGTGTGTAAATAACTACACCGAATGGAAATAAATCTAATAAGTGTTCACTAATACCCGGTAATGGTGAAATCCCGGGCATGTTTAAAAATACCGGGGTAATGTTAAATAACCCCGGTAGAGTGTTTAACTAATACCCTGTAATTTAAATAACCCCGGTAAATTGTTTAATATCCCCGTAATGTAAATAACCCATAGTGCCTGTAATGTTAAATAACCCGGTAAAAGTTAAATAATCCCCAGTAATGTTAAATACCCCTTTAAGTGTTGTTAATATACCTGCTAATGTTTGATCTACCCGGTAAGTGTTAAATAATCTCCCGGTAATGTTAAATCACCCCGCAAGTGTTCATAAATCCCGGTAATGTTAATAACCCATTATGGTTAAATAATTCCCTGGTAATGGTTAAATAACCCCGTAAATTAATAATCCCAGTAATGTTAAAAATAACCCCGGTAATGTTAAATAATACCTGCTAATGTTGAATACCCTGGTAAGTGTTAAATAATCTCCAGTACTGTTTAAATACCCCCGGCAAGTGTTCAATATCTCCGGTAATGTTAAATAACCCCGGTAGTGTCATATACCGGTAATGTTATAACCCATTAGTGTTAAATAATCCCCAGTAATGGTTTAAATAACCCCAGTAAGTTTTAAATAATCCCCGGTAAATGTAAAGACCCCATTAGTGTTGAAATAATCCCCAGTAATTGTTAAATATCCACGGTACGTGTTTAAATAATACTCTTGTAATGTTAATAACCCGTTAGTGTTAATAATACCTCTTCATGTTCAATAACCCGGAAAGTGTTAAATAATACTCTGTATGTTAAATAACCGGTAAGTGTTAATTAATCCAGGGAAGTGTTCAAAAAAAAAGTAATGTTAAATAATCCCGGTAAGTGTTAAATAATCTCTGTAAGTTAAATAACCCCGGTAAGTTTTACATAATTAGCCCGTTAATGTTTAAATATACCCATTAGTGTTAATAATCTCCCCAGTAATGTTAAATAACCAAGGTAAGGTGTTTAAAAGATCCCCGGTAATGTTAAATAACCCATTAGTGTTAAATAATCCCCAGTAATGTTAAATAACCAAGGTAAGTGTTAAAGTAATCCCCTGTAATGTTAAATAACCCCGGTTAAGTTTTTAAATATTACCCGGAAATGTTAAATAACCCCGAAAAGTGTTTAATAATACCGTAATTTAAATAAACTGGTAAGTGTTCATTAATCCAGGGAGCTGTTAAAACAAAAAACACTGTAATGTTAAATAATCCCGGTAAGTGTTAAATAACCCCCGTAGGATTAAATAACCCTGTTTTTTAAGGTTAAATAACACTCTTAATTTTAAATAACACCCGTTGGTATTAAATACACACCTGTCAAAGTTAAATAACCCCCTTAGTAATTAATAACCCATTAATGCTAAATAACTCCGCTCCTGTTTAACTTTAAATAACCCAACCCCCGGAATGGTAAATAACCTCCGTGGATTAAATAACAACCGTTAGTATTAAATAACACCTATTATGTTAAATAACACCTCTTAGTATTAAATACCACCGTTAGTTTAAATACACCCCATTAGTATAAATAACA